>JAEIFI010000128.1:0-577500 GCA_018901815.1 Zaprionus lachaisei
AGGCAGAAGGAGGCTTCTCCGACCCCATAAACTATATATATTCTGAATCAGTATCAGTAGCCGAGTCGATTGAGCCATGTCTGTCTGTCCGTCTGTCCGTCTGTCTGTCTGTATGAACACCTGGATCTCAGAAAGTATAAGAGCTAGAGTCATCAAATTTTGCAACAACATACGTATATATTGCAGTGTCTCAAAGTTTTTTTAAAATTTGGACACGCCCCTTCCCGCCTCCGTAAATCAGTAATAACTATTTAAAAACTACAATATTAGCTCAACATCCAAAGTTGTATATCTTACATGACAAATACTTTGCCACGGGCGTTATGTGAAAATTTCATTTAAATCGGACTATTAATAAGTGAGATATGATACGAATTAAACTCACTTTGAACATACATTTATACTTAAGCAGACCTAATTTACGCAAGCATACCGAAGTTCAAATCTAGACACACATCATTTTAAACTTTTTATTTGCATTGTATGGTAACAAAATTGGTTGACAATGCAGCTTTGCCGATAGGCCAAGGAGTGAGGCAATGGCCGAGTGGTTAGAGAGGCGGACGGCTGTGAGAGAATGCGCGGGTTCAACTCCCGGTTGAGGCGGGTGCGAATTTTTATTTATTAATTATTTATTATTTTATTTTATTTTTTTTATTTATTTTATTCTAATAATATTCGGACGGCGATTCCATACCGCGTCAGACACACAGCATTTTAAACTTTTTATTTGCATTGTATGGTAACAAAATTGGTTGACAATGCAGCTTTGCCGATAGGCCAAGGAGTGAGGCAATGGCCGAGTGGTTAGAGAGGCGGACGGCTGTGAGAGAATGCGCGGGTTCAACTCCCGGTTGAGGCGGGTGCGAATTTTTATTTATTAATTATTTATTATTTTTTTTATTTATTTTATTCTAATAATATTCGGGCGGCGATTCCATACCGTTAAAATTTTTATTACGGTATAATATGATAATCCATGGCCTTATACAGTCAGCACCTGACTGTAGCGTTAGTATTTTTTTTATTTCGCTATGTTTAAATATAAATTTTATATTTTTTTCGATGCTAATTAGTTCATAATTAATTACCTAATAATATAGTAAAAAAAATTAAGAAAACCCTAATTATGTTAATAAAAAACTAGTTTAAACGTAAATATTCATTGCATTTTTCCTTTTGCAAAGAATTAGTTGTCACAATAAATAAATAACGCCCAAGAAAATTGTGAAATAAGATTCGCGGGCCTTATTTCATTTTTTTTGTAATAACGCGTGCGGGCTGTTGTAAATAAAGATGGGCGCGGGCGGGCCTCGACAATTTTAGGCCCGGGGCCCGACGGTAAAAGGTCCGGTAGCTGGTTTTAGGGTCCGGGCCTAAAATTGTCGAGGCCCGGCCCGCGCCCATCTCTATTTACAACACACAATACTGTCCTATGCCTGTTGCCGGCACTTTCGAGCACTAGCCGTTGGGCAGCGGAGCCCCACATTCGAAAAAACAAAAGTTTTTATATTCAAAAAATTGTGGAAATATTAACACGTGCTTTACACTAAAAGTGACTTTCGGTGTCACTATTTGTAGTTTGTGCTACTACTGTGGGCTTGTCCATGCACAAAATGTAGATTAACAAAATTTAATTTAGAATTTTACGCATTTTCACTGCAAAAATCAGACGCGTGCTACTCGTCTGACAGCTGACACGCTACTGTGTAAAAAGTATAATAATAATAATAATGTACAAGCCTTTTCAAAGAATATATAAAATTTTAATTGTGAAAAAACAATGCTTCATCATTCATATTAAAAAAATAATAATTAAAACACATTTTTCTGCTTTGGAATATCTTGATTCAGTTCGCTGACTTTGGTACTTTTGTACATGCACTTGTAACGGGCTTTAAATTGTCAAAATCTTGAAAAATATAGAGCTAGTGAAGTGCCATCAGATAAAATGTACAAAAAACAGGAAGAAAGCTACAGTCGAGCACGCCCGACTTGTGATATACCCGCTAAACAACTGACTAAAACTTAATGTAGATATTTATTGATTAAGTCATACGGGGAAATCCATCAACCCCTTTCTGCCTTTGTGATCTATTAATTCATCCCATTCGGGCGCGCCGAATGAAGAAGCAATATAATCTTATTTACATGTATATGTATCCATAAATAATAATCAAATAATGTTCTTTTTATAGTTTGTCTATTTATTCTCTTTTTAATGTGCACGCACTCGTCGTCTAGAAGCAACTAACCTCCACCACAGCGTTGCAAAGCGAACGCAGGCAGAAAAGACAAATTCCTCAATTCTGGAATTATCCCGTTAGCCTCATTGTATGCTATAGCCATCTCATTCTAGCATTAGCATATCAATGACGCTTTTGCATATGGGCATATATGGTCATATTTAATGTATATTTATGTATACAATTATGTTCATTAATATATGGACATTTACAACATAAATAACAATAACCTATAACCTATATATAACATAACGATCACAGGTAACAAAATTAACATATAACATATAAGTACGTCTGCTGACCCTTCGTATGATGCCTCAGCTTATCATGGCAACGACTCGATTGTTGGTTGATATCAGCAAGGACCGTGGTTAGTTTCGATCCCTGTGCAGGGTGGTGTTTCGGACAAACCACTCGCAACCTGTAATAAGTCTCGCTGCCCTGTTCTGGATAATCTGGATCCTTTTAAGTTGGCTATCACAAGCCAAAACCCATATTTGGCACCTCCTGGTACTTCCAGATTGGCGCTATAATCCTTTTGTAAATTGTCACCTTGTTGCATAGTGACAATTTGCTGCGCGACCGAAGTAGCCAATAGTGCTTCGCCATCTTTCACGTGTTGTCTGTCACGTGTTTCGCAAAAGTGAGTCTGCGATCCAAAGTTACGTTAAGGTACTTTGCTGCTTTCGGCTGTGGTATAGGGGCACCCTCAATATAAACGGGTGTAGGGTGTAGCAGACGTTGGTCGACTTGCTGCTATTGATGCCGATATTCCAGCGCCTTGCCCATTCTGAAAACATTGTTGCAAAGTCCTGGATGACTTCAGCAGCGTCAAGCTCACTTCGGACCTGTAGGTGACACATACATCATCGGCAAATGTAGCATTGACTTCCCAAGCAGGCTGTCGTACGGCCGTGGCTATATAAGCTGTAGAGCAGTGGGCTGAGAACACTTCCCTGTGGGACACCCGCAGCTATATCATGTTCGGTGGAAAGGGGCGAGTGAAATCGAACTGCAAATCGCCGTTCTTCTAAATATGATTTGAGTAATCCAAAATATGGTGCAGGTAGAGTCTGTTTAATTTTAAGCAGGATTCCAGTATGCCACACTCGATCAAACGCTTCCCGGATGTCTAGGAAGAGGGCGTTGCAAAATTCTTTGTTTTCGTGGGCATTCAATATTTGCTTAACAACCCGACGGAACTGCTCAATAGAGCGGAACCCGAACTGGTGCTCAGGGGTAATCCCTTGCACGGAAACCGAACTGGTGCTCAGGGGGTGCTTGGTCTTCCATGATTGTGACCATCCGGACAGCAATCAGCCTTTCAAAAACCTTTTAGATCAAAGGGAGGAGACTGATCGGCCGGTAGGAAGAGGGTTCCCTTACCGGCTTGCCAGGTTTGTGGATAATGGTGATTATCCCGAGCTTCCACTGAGGAGGGAAGTATTGAAACCTCACAATAACGTTAGACACCAATGATAAATATATGATCGCACAAGTGGGTAAAGCCTTTAATGTGGCATTGCAAATGACATCATAGCCTGGTGCTCTGTTACTGTTTTGGCGTGCTAGGACATCAGCTATGCAGTCTTTGGCAGGGTGCACATGTTGCCTGGCTCGCTCCGCTTCAGTGGTGTGTGAGCATCAAGCACCTTGTGGCCAACTTGTTCAAGCTCTTCTTTAATGTGACTAATCAGCGTGCTGTGGTGCAAGCCTTTAACGCAGACTCTGTACGGCCTGTCTTCCTTAAGTTGATAGTAATGGAATTCGTACTGCTCATCCTCAAGCCAGCTTACAATGCTGCGGAAAGTGTCTGCATCTGCAGCGGAGAGCCTCATTGATGCTCTAGCCTCAACCTTATTCGCATCCGTCACCCTCTTAATGCCTTGAATTAGCATGTTGACGTCATTGACGCCTTCCAGTACTATTGGTGGCGGCTTAGATTGCGTTTTGTCAGCAGCAGCGCGCTTCTGCTCAGCAATAGCAGCTTGCCGACTGGTGCTGGGTGATTGTCGCTTTCATGATCGGCTTCCATGACCATTGGAGTATCCGCGAGCAGCCCAAATCGGTTTGAGCGACCGTTGTAGTTAGTTTGAAGTAATTTTTTCAGAGTTCGATTTTTTCTTCATGAAATTTGGAGAATCGTCTGAAACAATCTTACGCTTGATTGTTTGGACAGTATCACTTGGAGCTGCAGCATTGTCGCGGTTTATATTACTGGGCTCGTTCAAGGCATTCCTGAGCGCCTCAGCAAGAGCCTCTTTACTCGATGTCTTCATAGCTGACATGGTTTTAGCAGTTATTCTCGTTTTAAGGGCAACGATCCAAGATCCTAGCCAGGACTAGAGCACTGGGATAGTTGTAGCTTAGCACTTGCACTGGCTTTTGTTGGTTATTTAGGTTTTATTTAAAGCGGATGTACAAAGTTTATTTGGGGTTGTTGGTTTTACAGTTAATTGACGACGCGCGCACTGCCGTTGTACACAGACCGGCAGAAGCTTTCTTACCACACACTGACGCTCGGATAAGTATGACCAAAGGGCATTAACAAATAGGGTTGCCAGATGCATTCCCAACACTTCCCCTCAGATGGCACTTTACTTATGGATTTGTCTCATACGCCAGACCCTTGGTTAATACATCCGCCGGCATCTTGTCTGTTGGGATGTATTTCACATTGATGTCATCCTTCTCGACGAGTTCTCGCACAAAATGGTAACGGATGTCAATGTGCTTCGTCCGTTTATGGAATATCGGATTCCTTGTGAGCTGACCAGCTCCCTGGTTGTCGTTGTATATGGTGGTGGTGCCCAGTTGCCCCATAATCTCTTGCAGAAAACTTCGAAGGTGGATGGCTTCTTTGGACGACTCAGATAACGCCATGTATTCTGCTTCCGTACTTGACAACGCAACAGTTCGTTGCTTGCGACATTCCCAGGATACCGCCGCATCGGACATCTTAAATGCAAACCCTGTAAAAGACCTGCGATCATCATAATTTGCTGCCCAGTCGGCATCTGCATAGCCGACCAACTGTTCACTAGTTCGCGTGAAAAATAATCCATGGTTTGGAGTACCCTTCAAGTAACGCAATACCCTCTTAGCTGCAACCCAGTGTTGCTTGCCGTAGGACGTGTTGTATTGGCTCAGGACACTAACGACGTGTGCAATATCCGGACGTGTAGACACGGCCAGCCACATTAAGGCTCCAACCAAACTTTGATACGGGTTTTTTGATAACTCAGCTTGCTCTTCTTCAGTTTGCGGGAACATCTCGACTGATAGCCTTTCATTCACGTTCATTGGTGTGCTTGCTGGCTTGCAATCCTCCATGTTGAATTGCTTCAAAACATCCTTGACGTATTTCGACTGACACATCGAAAAACTCTTATCTTCTTTGTTTTGGGAGAACTCGATTCCCAAACAATAGGATAGCTTCCCCAGGTCTTTCATGTCAAAACTTCTTGACAACTCGTCATTTGCAGCAACGATCAGGTCATCCACCTACAATGCCACGATGATGATCTGTCTCCCTCTTTCTTTAGATAAATACATTTAGCCGCCGAAAGTGTTCGTAGACCCATTTCCTTCAATTTGCTGTCCAACTTTCTATACCATTGCCGTCCACTCTGCTTTAACCCATATAAAGCCTTGTTCAGCCTGCATACATTTCCTTGACCATTTTTTGCTTCTCTTTGGATGGCAATATTTGGCGAAACTCTGTTGGAACGCTGATGTAGAGTTCCTCCTCAATGTCTCCGTTCAAGTATGCGTTGTTAAAGTCCAATTGATATACATCGAGCCCTAGCTCTACGGAAAGAGCTATTACTGTTCGTATTGAACCGATTCGGGCTACAGGGGAGAACGTTTCGTTGTAATCTATCCCCTCTCTCTGAGTGAAGCCTTTGGCTACCAGCCGTGCTTTGTGGCAATCCACCTCACCAGTCGGCTTATACTTGGTGCGTAGCACCCACTTCGTGTCGATGACTTTCATTTTGGGCTGTCGTTTTACAATTTGCCAGGTACCGTTCTTTTGGAGAGCCCTGTACTCGCTCAACATGGCGTCCTTCCACTTAGGACCTTGTGCACCTTTGAGAGCTTCGCTCGCAGTCATCTCGTCGCTTTTTCTTATGAAACACGTTGATTCGAAGAACTCATCTTCCGACTCAGATTCGTTTGGAGCTGCAACGATCTGATTGTGGATTAATTTCGTTCTACCAGGTTTACCTGTACGTTGTTTCCTTGGCCTGTCAAGGCCACGCTTCATTTGCACCTCCGGATGGGCTTCGTCTGATGAACTTTCACTGCCGTTATCAGTTTCTTCTTGATTTGTAGGTACGCTTTCTACATCTTGTCCATCCGTTTCGGCAAATTCCTCGAAGTTGTTATCTTTACCAAATTGGTTTGTAAAGACCACGTCACGACTCTTCAGCACAGTTCTTGCTTCCGGGTCATACAGCCTGTATGCCTTTGCATTGTTGCAGTAACCTATGAATATGCTTTTCTTCGATTTTGGGATGAACTTGCCTTTTGGTCGTTTGTTGAGCGAATACACAATTTGCCCAAACGTACGTAGATGTTTCACAACTGGGATACGTCTATTCCACAGTTTAAAAGGTGTTTCGCCACACAGGCTACTCGACGGACATCTGTTCCTTATATAGTTTGCAGTGTTGACTGCTTCGGCCCAATAGCTTGGAGGTAGTGCTGCCTGTATCATCATATAGCGCGCCATTTCTACAAGTGTTTTATTCTTACGCTCAGCTACTCCATTTTGCTGTGGGGTATACTCGACTGTGAATTCGTGCTGAATACCTGCACCCGCCAGGTACTTCTTGAACTCGTTGTTCGTACTTATATTCTGTTCCATTGTCAATGTCTTCAGCTTCCTTCCAGTCTTACGTTCAGCAAAGTTTTGAAACTCCTTGAATTTTTCTAAAACTTCCGATTTTGCCTTGATTGTATATAGCTCGCACCACTTTGAATGGTCGTCTATAAAAGTCACGAAATAACGGTTGCCTCCATGACTATGCACACGCATAGGACCACATACGTCGCTATGGACCAATTCTAGGACTTCTCGGGATCTAGAGCTCGACGATGGGAACGGCTTCTGAGATTGCTTCCCCTTAATGCATACTTCGCATTGTGGTAAACTTCTGCTTAAGTTTACTCTTACTCCCTGGACCATACGTAGTTGTATGGCAGCTTTGAGATCCTTTTCGTTGAGATGACCAAAACGTTCGTGCCATTCTTTGATATCGTTTTGATTATGACTTGATACCTGGCAGCTCTCTTTTATTTCTTCCGTATAGTATAGATCTAAATTACGTTTGGTTCTAAACACTATCTGGCCATTAGATACTTTTACTATTTCTGCTCCGTCTTTCTTGAATAAGACGTTATAGCCATGATCACAAATCTTTGAGACGGACAACAGATTTTCCCTTAAATCTGGGACATACAGCGTGTTTAAAAGGTTTACTGAGAAACTCTTGGTTGGATTAAACGGAACTAATCCGCAACCTTCTATCTGTCGAGTCATTATTTGCGAGCTTTAGATTTGAACACTCTGCTTTACTGACCTTTTCAAATCTATTTTCCTGCGAACACATGTGTGATGTCGCTCCAGAATCCAAACACCAGCCTTTCTGCTCACTACTGACAGAGTTTGCTATTTCTGCCTTCATGCTCGACTTATTGTTACTGTCTTGATCTTTTGATTTACACTCCGCTGCTTTATGTCCAACTTTTCCGCACTCATAGCACCTGTACTTGAACTTTTGTTCAGTTTTCCTTTCCTTATTGTTTTTGTACTTCTTGTTTACAAAAAGCGCTCCAGGAGTAGGCTCACTACTATTCCTTTTTCGGGCTTCATATTCGTCAAGCAACTTGATCTTAAGTGCTTCTGGCGTCAATAAGGTGTCTTGAGTTTCGATCGCTACACGAAACGGTTCGTATTCTTCAGGAATACTATACAACAGTATGGATAACAAATCATTTATATTTACCAACTCTACTTCATTTAGTTTATCGACGATATCGAAAAACTTATCTATGTGATTTCTCATATCACCGCCATTGCCTAATTTTAACAAAATTAGCGACTTCAATAGGGATGCTTTGCGAGCTGGCCCTTTAGATTGGTAAACATCGTGTAGCTTTCTCCATACAGCGTTTGACGTGGCACAGTTCTTTATTTGTTTCAACTCCGTAGTTGACATGGATAGAATCAAGTCTGATTTTACCTTTGCATCTTGATTGTCCCACTATGCATTGTTTTCTTCGGTTTTAACACATGTTCCGTTCACATATTTCCAATTGTCATTTTTAATTAGCAGCGCTTGGATTTGTATTTTCCAAGTATCAAAATTGTCTTTGCCCAAAGGCTCGAGTCGTACATTGTTAACACTCATTTTTAGGCCATGGATATTAAAAAAATTCATGGTCTATTGTGTTTGTCGGAACGGAATGGTGCGTAACAGGCAGAAGGAGGCATCTCCGACCCCATAAACTATATATATTCTGAATCAGTATCAGTAGCCGAGTCGATTGAGCCATGTCTGTCTGTCCGTCTGTCTGTCTGTATGAACACCTGGATCTCAGAAAGTATAAGAGCTAGAGTCATCAAATTTTGCGACAACATACGTATATATTGCAGTGTCTCAAAGTTTTTTTTAAAATTTGGACACGCCCCTTCCCGCCTCCGTAAATCAGTAATAACTATTTAAAAACTACAATATTAGCTCAACAACCAAAGTTGTATATCATACATGACAAATACTTTGCCACGGGCATTATGTGAAAATTTCATTTAAATCGGACTATTAATAAGTGAGATATGATACGAATTAAACTCACTTTGAACATACATTTATACTTAAGCAGACCTAATTTACGCAAGCATACCGAAGTTCAAATCTAGCCACACAGCATTTTAAACTTTTTATTTGCATTGTATGGTAACAAAATTGGTTGACAATGCAGCTTTGCCGATAGGCCAAGGAGTGAGGCAATGGTCGAGTGGTTAGAGTGGCGGACGGCTGTGAGAGTGCGTGTGTTCAACTCCCGGTTGAGGCGGGTGCGAATTTTCATTTATTAATTATTTATTATTTTATTTAATTCTAATAATATTCGGGCGGCGATTCCATACCGTTAAAATTTTTATTACGGTATAATATGATAATCCATGGCCTTATACATTCAGCACCTGACTGTAGCGTTAGTATTTTTTTTTTTTTTTTTTAATAATCTTACTTTAGAACTCGACGCGTATGCGATCCCTCTGGCGCTACTTAGGTGACATACACACACATTTGTTCTTGGTAAAAAATTTAATTTCACTACTGATCGCAATTCTTGCACACGACTTGACAATTGAGCCACACAAGCACAATTGCAATCTGTTGCAATTAAATAAGACACTTTTGTACACCCGCGCAGTGGAAGCGTGCTGGGCCCATAACCTGTTGGTTATTTAGGTTTTATTTAAAGCGGATGGGGTTGTTGGTTTTACATTTAATTGAAGACGCGCGCACTGCCGTTGTACACAGACCGACAGAAGCTTTCTTACCACACACTGACGCTCGGATCAGTATGACCAAAGGGCATTAACAAATAGGGATGCCAGATGCATTCCCAACAGCTTTATTGAGCGAAAATGACTAACTATCACGGGGAACACTGATAGTGACTTGAGAAGCCACTTAATATAATAAAATTTAATAAATGATATTAAATTAAATTAAAATTTTTGGGGCACTAAAAGTTGTTTGACGTGAAATGCCTAGCACACGTCGATGGAAAAGTCTTCAGCATACTTGCGGAAACTTCGACACAGACATGCGGCGTCTGTAAGGCTACGCCAAAACAGATTAACAAGTTGGATGCTATTATAAGTATGCCAAAAAATGAAAACTTATTTGAATTTGGTCTATCTACTTTGCATAGCTGCATACGATGCTTTGAGTGCATTTTGCACATAAGTTATAGGCTGCCTATTAAAAAGTGGCAGGTCCGTGGTTCGGATAAGCTTTTACTGGAAGAAAGGAAGGCATATATCCTAGAAAAATTCAGGGTCGAAATAGTATTGTTGGTAGACATTCCGAGCCTTGGCTCGGGTAATACCAATAGCGGAATTTTGGTCATTACCATTGCTTGTACTTGGCTCAAGCACAATTTCAAACAAATTCATAGGCTTGTTTGCTCTATCTTTTAACACATTTACATATCTAGGGGAAAGCCCATATTAGTCAGCTCATCTCGGATCCAGACACTTGGCGTTGACCAGTGCAAGTGTCTTATAACATCACGAAAACCGCGTTCATTGCGAGATTGAAATGTATGCAAATGATGACTGTCATCGTTATTAAGGGCATCGCGTAGAGTTATAAGTTGAAATGTCACTGCACTGTATACGCACTCCACCTGCAGTTGACTTTGTAGAAAAGTTTCCAGCTCCCGACAAGCTTCTAAGTTTTTCCAAAAAAGGAACGATTTGCGTAATATTGGATACAAAAAGTAAAGGGGCTTAATTTTTAAGGCATCCTGGTTTAAATGCTGCTGTTGCACAGAGCTGGTAATACCATCCAAAGGAGCGGCAGTTGGTAATTGCAGTGGTTGTCCAGAAACATGACCTCTATTAAGAGCTGATTTGGGAGATTTTGGCTTTAATAGATGTGCTTGCTTGCACAATTGAGATCGTAATAAAATATGAACATTTATTAATGTATCTCGTTACTAAAGATTGAAAAAAAACAAGTTAATCAAAGCAACCTATATACATGACATGACAGCTAAAAATAAACTGTTCAAGTGAGGAAAGGAAAATGAGAAAATTCTCATTTGCTAGAATGTTATAGTACATTCACAACTAAAAATTACGGTATTTGATAAGATCATCTAGATGCCGCTTAAGGTTCATCCAGCAGATCATATAAGTCACTTTCAAGGCGCGAGAAATTGAGTTCAGATGTGATATGCTGTTCAGCTGCAGAGGAAGGACAATGCAAATGTCGTCCAGAGGTGCCGAGTGACAGGGTGAGATCATTTACAGCAGGGCCAGAATTCAGCACTGGCACCAGAGCCGTCGCAAGTTGAGAAGAATGTTGATGTTGCAAATCTTCCTGATGCCTCAATGGACTGAAAGGCGAGCCAATGCCCTGGACCAATGGGCCGAATGGAGAGTTGCGTTGTCCAAGATGATCGGAGGAAAAAAGTTGTCCAGCCTCAGGAGGAATATCCAGATGCTGCAGCTGCTGCTCCCTTGTCCGTTGCCACCAGTTGCAAAACCACTGCAAAGAATGAGGAATCGCCGATTGATCCGGACGACATGGGCCAAGTAGAATATCTATATTTAGGTTTGGAAGTTCAGGCTGAAATAAATCAACATGATGTGTGACTTGAGTGTCTGAAGATAGGTGAGTAATGTTTACTGTATTGGAATATGAGGGATGGTGAAGAATTTGATGCACGGGTTGCATCTAATGTTGCGGGTGTACAATAAAATCCATTTGTGGAAATTGTGAGAGAGGATGATTATGAAGATCTGCTCTCGGAAGCAATGGACATCTATAACATTCATCTAAGAGGTCATGTAAATGCAAGTCAAGTAAGCGATCCAGCTCAAGAGTAATTTCCAGACGAAGATTGGGATCAGCGATAAGTGGGCAGATAAGGCGAATATCAGATTCCAACGATTCAAGGGAGATAAGCTCATGGGGTTGAAGATCAGATAGAACACATCTTTGAATAGAAATAGGCTGGCCATCCAGAAGTTCAATAGCTCTGCGTCTGGAAGTGTGTCCATCTAAAACTATGCCGAAGCCAATTATAGCCGTTTCATTGCAACGTTGGGGTGGACCAATAATTCTTGCTTTAACTATTCTCAATAATTCATCAGCTCTTTTCCTAATAGATTCATTATGATCATGCACCTCTTTCTCAAGTCGCAGTAAGGTAGGTAAGCGAGTTGAATGTAGACCCTGAGATTGAGGCTGAGTTCTTTTGTGCGGGAGTATATACTTTTGTAATTGGATAGAATATCTTTTTCGTCTGAGACGATTAGGTTCAAACGGCATATGAATAAGCTTGCGTGCTTCAGCATTTGGATGACAGCAAAGTGAGTCTGCAAATTTGCTACTCATTTGATGAAACATTTCTTCAGCAGTTGAAATACCATATATGTCTCTAAGTGTTTGATTACGAATAAACCACGGTGCATTCAGAATTTTGCGAAGTATTTTGTTTTGCATTATCTGGATGCGGTTAAATTGTGAGTCGGAGACTAGGGCTCCCCAGGCAGGCAGACCATAGTTCCATATAGGTGCCATAAGTTGTTTGTAAATTATTACCTACCTACATTCTTTAGATAGTAAACTCTTCTTAGACAGAAGCCATTTGAATTTTTCACCAGTGGCTAACAATCTACCACAGAGATAGGAGACGTGATGCTTTAGTATTAATTTGCGATCCAGATGAATCCCCAGGTATAGTTGCCGATTTTTCAGAATTGTTCAAAATTGGATGACCATTTAATAACAGAGAATGATTATTGATTCCAGAAGTACGTAAAGAAAAAAGGACATGTGCTGTTTTAGCCACATTGATGGTAATGCACCAGCGTTCAGCCCAGGTCATAAGATTATCCAGGTAATATTGGTTGTTCCGAAAGCATTCATAGGGGAGTAAAGATGAAGACATAATAATGGTGTCATCAGCATATGTAGAAAGCATTTGCTCGCAAGAGTTAGAGCTAGAGATCAGTTGACTTGGTGGTAAAGGCATGTCCGAGGAGAAAATAGTGTAAAGAATTTTTTTTTTGAAATAATATTACAGATCGTTTTTTCAAAATTCTGTTGTATCTGCTAGAATTACTGGTGTGAACCATGAATTAATAAAACGACTTGGAATCATTTTACGTTGTATAGCCTCCGCATATTCCATAAACATCGAAAGCTTCCGCAAATACGCATTGGGAACCGCTAAAATTTTCATCGGAGAATATCCATGGTTCTATATGCCCAGCTCAGTACACAGAATTTTGATACATGGAGCTGATATCATAGAAAGTGTACCACTTCCGATTGGCATGATGTCGGAAAAAGCATTGGAAGCGAGAAATAAAGATTTGAGAAACTTCATACTCGCAAGAACTCGGCAAAAATACAATGGAGGATCTATTGAATTCATTGTTAATCTGTTCGGATCCATTCATATCAAGTTTGTCCCAAAGTGGATCACATAAGTCCAACAAAGCCTTTTAATTTGATAGGGAAGCACGAAATCTGTTGTTAGACATTTATGAAGAGTCTGAAAATTCCCATTCGGATATAGACAATTAAATAAATATTATTATTTTCTCCTATTAAATCAAAATAAAAAATGTATATTTGAAAACAAAATTTTTTTAAATAAATTAAAAAATAAATGTTGAAAAAAAATTCTTCATTTTGTAGCTTCAGGTACACGGCTGAAGTGAATACATCCTCATGACCTCCTTACCCGTAAGATAGCATAATCTCTCATTTGTACTTTGTATTTATTATTATTTAAGGCACTTTATCCATATTATTATTTAAGCTACACATTAAGATAAGTTCAGAAGGAACTGAACGATTCCTAGTGACTATAATAATAATTAATTAAAGTATTTATATGCATTTCTTCTTTTGCGTATTTTGTGTTGCATACTTTCTGGAGGGACGTCAAAATCAGTACATTGCCTATAGTACTGGCAACTAGTTCGTAGCTGGTGAAATAAGCACTTACTAAGGGACTACCCCTACTTACTTTACACAATGTCCGCAAATAAACTTAATCGCCACCATATCGTTTACCAGTAAGTAGAAAATAGGGTACCCATGATGGGAGTACTTATGTAGCTACCTACAATTGACTACCCCTGTTTAGAGTACTTATGTAGGTACCCATGAATGGTCTAGAGAAAGAAGTACCTACAATAAGAGTAGTAAAGAAGTTACCCATGAATAGGTGGGTCAAAAGAATACCCATGAATAGGTGAGCGTGGGAAGAGTACCCATAACTGGAGTAGTTATCTGGGTGAAAAGAGTACCCAATTGGTGGGCCGAAAGAGTACCCATGAATGGGTTGGTGAAAAGACTACCCATGACTAGAGTAGTTATTTATGTACTCATAAATAGATGGGCCAAAAGACTACCCATAATTAAAATAAAATGAATAAAATTATGATTTATGTTTTAGATTTTTTGTTTATTTACAATTTAAGTTTCTACTATATATTCAATTAATTTTTTTTTGTGCAGCTTGAGTTTTTAAAATAACGTTTTTTTTCCAGCTGCAAGGCCCTTCGGAGCTGGTCCTCAGCTGACCCATTTTCTTTTCCGGTATCAATTGCATCTGAAAAGAACACGAGTAAAAAATAATCACTTTCAATTGAGCAATGTAAGTTAGCTAGCTTGTTCTGCCGACAGATGGCGCTGACAGATGAGCTGTGCGGCTGTTCTGATTTATCGTCAGCGCCATCTATCGTCTGACGAGACGATGTATGTATGTGTTAATTATACCTACCAAGCAAAACTTAAAAAAAATACTTAGGTTTTTTAAGGCAGCTTTGCCTTGAACGCCATCAACGTTGTAGGCCAGTACAGCCGCATTGGCCATAATATTTTTTAAATTTTTTGCAATACCGCCTGGCATTATTAACATCTCTTGCATCAATCTATAAAAAATAGGGATAAATTCTAATTAAAGACAAATTTTAAATTTATCTCCTACTTACATATAGCTCTCGGTTTGTGCTGATTATTTCAACATTAATTGCATTTAATTCTTCTACTGTATTTATAGGGAACTTTGAGGTCACCATTTGTCCCATACCTTGCTGCTTTGTCATACCTTTAATGGTACCGGTTGGCTCCGTGACAGCTTTTGAGTAGCTAAATATAAATACAATGAAATGGTAAAATATTTACATAATCATGTACGAGCCTTTTAAATTGTACTTATACCCTTTAAAAAATTAATTTCATCCGAAAGCTCGGAAACTATTTTTTCTAGGCTACTTATATGGTCACAACAGTCACATGCGTTAGGGTTTGGCCCTGTAAATAGTATTTTTAGTTGGCTTAAAAATTATAATTTATATAAATTATTTCATCATATTGACAATTAAGTGGTATGTCGGTCTCTTAATTTACAAAACTAAACTTATATCTTCACTTTTAATTAAAGCCATTCAAATTGCTTATAACAAAATAAATAAGATAAAATATGTCAAATAGTCCGGATGCAACATGCGGATTCCCGGTGGAATGGGCTGCATAGCATTCTATACGCGCAATGCAATAACATAGATATATAATATTGATCATCAGAAATTTTATTTTTAGAACATAAACTCCAGTGTACAATAAAAATTGACGGAATTCTGTCGCTTTCCATTTTGAGAGTTCACTCAATGATCTAGGTGCTCTTGCGAATTCTCTGGGCATTTTCTTTTGCAAGGACATCAACTTGAGGGATATATTTATTTTTTTTGATTAGTTAATTTTTTGCATGCCTTAATTGTTTCCAATCTAACAAGAAATTTACGCATGACTCCAAGATCAACTAAATGCATTAAATCCAGTGGAATTTGAGTCACCATTTTAATATTTAGGGTTTTTTTTGTGGTAATCGGCATATTTTCTATTTTTGAAGTCATATTCTGTTATCAATTCGCCACTTTCAGTTTTATATGTTAAAACACCATTACACGATTTATTTTTCTTCCAACTTGGTTGCATTTAGCAGATCCATGCGATGATGTATGTCCAGGAGTCCCACTGATATAAGCTCTGGCTGGGGCATCACAAACAATGGCTCTAACTTCTATTTCAATGCTCTTTTCTTCGGTCTCAATTCCATTTAAGAGTAATTGCTGTAATTCGGTTATAAATTGGCCAAGAAATTCATCACAGTTATTGGGTTTCGATTTGCCAAAAAATATTCCCACTGGTACTACCGGTGAATTTCTTAGGATGGTCAACTTGATTAAAATGGGCCAAATTTGTGAATAACTTTTAAATAACGGAATACCATCAATGTTAACGTCTAAAGTTATTTTATCCTTAACATTATATGCCATCAACAATTTAATTATTTGATTTTTAATGCCAATATGTAAATAGGAGCCGCCATCGATTTGGGTAATAACTGCTTTAGTTGCCTAAGTGTATTTGTAAAATGGCGAAACATTTACATTATTTTTCTTTAGTACATGCACTAAGTCAACTGCGCAGTCACGGGTCGGTCTATGTCTTAAGAACCACTTTTTTAAGTCCTCATTGAGGGTATTATTAGAATTGTCAAATTTATCATTAAGTTCACTTTCATTATTTAATATAACGCTCAAACTTATTGAATTCAACTTTTTTTTTTATTGTTTTGATTTGTCTCACTCTCGCTCTGAATGACTTCGCAATTATCACAAATTTGGTCAAAGTGAAAACATTAAGCATGACAATTGTTTTTGTAATTGTCAAAGCCAACTAAGACGAAAATGAACATTATGGAAAATATAGTGAGAAATGGAACACGAAAAAAGCGACTAAAAGTAGGCGTTCAAATTCGATTGATACTTAGTGGTTCGGTGTCGATTAC
The DNA here is from genome assembly GCA_018901815.1 of Zaprionus lachaisei. Lineage (NCBI taxonomy): Eukaryota > Metazoa > Arthropoda > Insecta > Diptera > Drosophilidae > Zaprionus > Zaprionus lachaisei. The sequence goes on from JAEIFI010000128.1 coordinate 16,869, forward strand.
TAAAGGGTGAATAGGGTAACTACCCATGTAGGGAGTAGTCGAATAAGTAGTTTATGTATGGCTTATCGACACCCCTAGAACGACTGCGTTTTAATTATTTCTTCAAAAACTTTTATGTTAATTATCCGATCGCATCCAAATCATTTGGGATTTGGTTAGCTATTTGTTTACAAAAAATTAGCTGTCTAGCATTAAAATTGCACTTATCAATTTACGAAGGCGGAAAAGGGGGGCAAAATCTAAAACAAACTTGATCTGCGTGCAAAAATAAGATATATTTATACCAAATTTCTTAGCTCTAGCTATTATAGAGTCTGACATCTGGGTTTTCATACGGACGAACAGACAGACGGACATGGCCATATATACGTAGTTTGTAGGGTCTGCCACATCGCCTTCTGCCTGTTACATACGTTTTCAAATTATGAATCCCTTCTACCACTAAGCATCGAACATATAGAGTACTTAAACAGCGGAAAGTACTTGCCCAGTGGAATACATTAATATGTATTTACTAAATAAAATTATGTCATAAGTCAAGCCACATGTTTTCGAAGCTATAAAAGTTTCGCCGCAAGATAACCATTTTCGCCCACTGTGCGTCAGTCTCTTGGCTCTCGACGCCGAAACAGAAAATTGACTTCAGGCTGCCAGCGCGCTGGCCGAAGCATTTGACTGTTGTCAAACTTCACAAGCAACGCATACATTCATATGCGAGCTTGTGTATACATAGCACACATATGTACAATGAAACGATGGCTAGCGCAAGGAAATATGCCCATGCTCATTGTTTCGCTGTCGTTGTGCTACTGAGGTAATGACGCTGTTCGCAGCTTCTGGATTGCTCACCTAAGAGAGCCGATCACTCACTCCTGAATCATTTCGGGCCCTGGGGTCATAATAAACCGAAGACCACTGGGCAAGTACTTTCCGCTGTTTGAGTACTCTATATGTTCATTGCTTAGTGGTAGCAGGTATAAAAATCCGTACAGGCATGCAGTTCATGTACTAGTATAGTACACTAGTATTAACACGTGTGTAATATCATATTATCGCTATTGAACTATAAACAGGAAGCCCGAATTTATTCTAGGAAGATTTTCAAATGGAATGGTTGAAGAAAAACTTAAAATGCGACTAGTGAAAACATATTAGTTAACGTAATTTTTCATAATAACCTTTAGATTCCAAAATATTGACGGTAGTAAGTGCCTTCTTCATATAAATAAATATTTAAGCTGGATACTGGTTGATTCTTCAGAAATGTTCTTTATTGCAAACGAGTTATAAGTTACCAAACCTTTTAAATTTTCTTATCTATTCCGGAACTAATAACGAACTTGAAAATTAAACATTGTTATTTTATATGGTTCAAATCAATTCAATGTCGTTTTCATCATAATGCCAATTATGAAAATCTTTAATTTTCAAATTTCTATTGTACGGTGGAGGAGCAGATCTCATTTCACTTAAGCAGATACAACGACAGACTGACCATGCATTGTAACCGACTTGCCCGACGTTTAAGACGGACAATTCCAGTAAGACGACTTAAAAGGAGATATTTCCATAGTCTAATAAACAATCAATAGTATCTGGCAATTACAAATTTAACTTCACTAGAAACATATACTTAAGTTATTATTAATACACAGAAACTACTTATAAGTAGTCTTGGAGAAGTAACAACCATAGATGCTCATTAGGGTATAGAAATATATTATATGTATTTTAATCTCTAATGAAATAAATAAATAAATTAAGTTTAAAGATAAAAATATTTCTATTACTACACTAAAGTTAAGTTTGGATTTGGATCAACAAAAATTAGTGAGGAAATTGTGGAAGGAAAATTAACAAACCCTAAGGTGCGTTGCAATTTCCTGGCCAAAATTAATATACAATATCATTCTCGAATATTTGGGTATGAGAAAGCTCTGTGCAAAGTGTGTGCGCTGCGAGCTCAATTTTGGTTGATGTGACAATGGATGAAACATGGCTCCATCACTTCACTCCGAAGTCCAATCGGCAGTCATCTGAGTGGACTGCACACGATGAACCCGCTCCAAAGCGTGGCAAAACGCAACAGTCGACGAATTATTTGCATTGACTACCTAGAAAAAGGAAGAACCATTAACAGAACCATTAACATTATTACATAATGTTATTGCATCGTTCGGTGGATGAAAAACGACCGCAATTGTCCAAAAAGAAAGTGCTATTTCACCAAGACAATGTAGGTGAAAACGATTTAAAAAATCCATCCAAGCCAAATGGGCTTTAAATTGCTTCCGCATCCGCCGTATTCTCCAGATCTGGCCCCCAGCGACTATTTCCTGATCTCGGATCTCAAAAGAATGCTCGCTGGGAAGAAATTTTCGTCGCTTCACGCGACAGTGGGATACCCTTCGATCTACGTTCCTATATATGTACACATATACATATGCACATGCATTTAAATTATTGCCGACAGATGGCGCTCGCGCATTGCGCTCGCCCGCCTCTTTTGTTAGCTGATACAAGCAATTGGTTTTATGCTCATATTTTCTTAAATAACTTCTGTGTTTATTGTCCGATCGGATTGCAATTTCGAGAATACGTAGATATTTTAATGAGCTTAGTATATGTTAAAGTCAGAAAGTTGTATCTTTTATACAGCGCTTACAAATTAAGTTCAAAAATTAAATTATTGATTTGCGGAGGCGGTGGGCGTGGCACCTAACATTTGAAATAAACTTGATCAGCTTATAGTACACAGGAGTCTTTCTGCCAAATTTGGTAACTCTAGCTTTTTTAATAGCTGAGATCTGTGCGTTCACACAGACAGACGGACAGACAGACAGACATGGCTCAATCGACTCGGCTTGTGATCCTGAGCGAGAATATATATACTTTATGGGGTCTCCGACGCCTCCTTCTGCCTGTTACATACATTTGCACAAAGTTAGTATACCCTTTTTTGACCATTTTCAATGGTCGAAGGGTATAAAAATGGTATTGTAAGGATATTTACTCAGGCTGGGGTACATATCTCAGTCTCGCCAGGGTCTTTACAGATGAATACGGTCTTTATTTATGAATACTAGGACTACTATGACCTTTAGAAAGAGGGGCTACTAGCAGGATATGCACTGCTGAGATATGTACAGGGTAATAACAGGCGCACATGGTCCACGTCACGCACGTGTACTCGCAGGCCACCTTAAGCTAGCGTGCACGCGACCCCTGACCGCTCCTTCGTGTCACGCGTGCCTGGCCGGCCGCTTGCCGTGCGGAACGCCCGTGACCGCAGATACTTTCGCCTGTACTCCCACAAGTCGCTCAATGGTGTATTCTACCACGCCGCAACTCGTTAGAGCACACACTCAGGCGCCCACTTGCCAACTAGCGTTTCACTCACGACACGGCCTACGGGTGGGTATACTCAGAATCTCTTACTGGTCGGCGGGGCACCGGCATACCAGAAGACACGACTCTGCGAATACACACTCACGCAGGCACACACGTACACCTTTACACACGCACTAGGAGAGAAAGGGCCACCGGGTAAATGATCTGTTGGAATACCCCTATTCAACTACAAAAATAACGTTTAACAACACTACTTTATATTTGACATGCATGGTCACACTTCTTATTTCCTTCCTTCTTCTTGTACGTTTTCTGCTGAGAGCAGGTCGTAGTGCTGGTGTTGCAGTTAAAAATATAAATAATTATAAATAACTAAAACATAAATCTTGACTTATTATTTAAAAGGGCATATAAAAATCATAAACCCTACATGATCACTGCGGGTTTTCTTTTCATTGCTCTCGATCGACTCCCCTTTGCCCTAGTTACGCAGCCCGCACTTTGCTGCTTGCATTTCGCTGCCTGCGCCTCGCTGCCTGTATGTCGCTGCCTGTCTATGCAAGTTATCACCCTGAGCTACTTAGCGTTCCTTATGTAAATTGTAAACAACTTTTCATAGTCTTTTCGGACTCTTGACAATTCATTCTCAGCTTCTCATATTTCGCTATTTTAAACAATTTCCATTGAGTCTCGAGTAACTCTTCTTGGAATTAATAAACCACCCACGCAGCCTAAAAGCCTAGCGCGCAAAACACTCAATGTTTATTTGTAAACAAACTCTTCTTGAGATTAATAAACCACCCACACAGCATAAAAGCCTAGCGCGCAAAACACCCAATGTTTATTTGTAAACAAATCCTCCTTCATCCAAACGGCATCACGAGCTTTAAGCTTTAGCTCGATCAGGAGAAGCTTTGACATCTTCAAAGGCTACTTTGGCCTCAGAACGATATTGTAACTTTTAGTCTTAATTTTGTACGCACAAGAAACGGAGTCGTTCTCCACAAATAAAATATATTTTTTTCAAACCCCTAGAAACGGTTTGATTAATTTGCACACGCTCTGGGTACCGAGGCACCGTTACATGGGTGCGCACTAGGCTCACGCTCTGGGTACCGAGGTACCGTAACTTGTGCGTGCGCTAAGCATGGGCGCCGAACGACTAGGGTTTTGCTTATGTCGTGCACCCTGTTCGCTGTTTTTGCCTATGCCCTTGCCTAATGCTTAGCTGCCTACGTTTTCTTTAAAAATACTGCGGGGTATATTAGACTTAAAGATACCTAATATGTATTTTAAAAAATGTGCCGCGCTTCATGCAGCGTCACAGTATTGAAAAGTTGAAGGAACTCTATAATCAGTATATCACCCTGAAGGCAACTATGTTGAATAAACAAAAAAGAATTTTGACAAATGTTTTACTATGGTAGGTTGGGAACTTATCAATTGACCTGTTAAATATAGACGTGGATTAACTATGAAGACCATCTCCTGCTTATTATATTCCACATACCCACAAATCAATTAATTAACGATGAAAGTTGTTCCCTGCCCCAACTACAACGGTTACCAATTAGATCAAACTACCACACAATCCTATTTTGAAATAGACAAACTATAATAAAGCATGAGTTACCACCCGGAAGACAACACATAGGTCAATCAGCCACAAAGTCAACAACGCAACGACACATTAGGAAGAATGCTGACTCAGCAGCTAGCCCCGATTGAATATTACAAATATTGTCAATGTTTATGTTAAGAATTCCCCCACAAACATATGTACTTAGATATATAAGAACCAAGCATATGGCTTTACACGCCTGGTATTCACTTATATATATTTTGAGAACCAAACAATTGGCCGTCTTTTCTTAAACCCTTGCTTTGAAACCTAACTTCTATCTGAAGACTCAATTAAACCACCAATTTCTACAAGGGGCTCTTCTAACTCGCGCATGCAGGCACTCAATGTCAAATAAAGCAATCATTGAACTACTCTGCAATCATTCTGCAAGTTTTATTAATGTTTCAGTTTTCTGTGTGATATTTTTCAGAGTTGGTCAAGGATATTTTGATCACCTCTACAAAAGATATTTTGATAGCTTATACTTAAGTATCTTTAAATTTATGTATCTTATAAATAAGCAGTCAGTAATTGTATTAAACTGAAACACTCTTGTATTTAAAACAATGTGTAGAACAGAAAAGATATATATAGATATATTCATTCGGCATGCGAAACCTTTAATTCACTAGGATAACTAAACAATACTGAATTATTTTCGTGAATAGACCATAATAAATGAATAGATTTTGAAGCATTCCAACTCGGCCGGTAATAGTATTGCTATCTTATCAACAATAATATTAATAAGTTGGTTTCATTTACTGATAATCATTGCAGCTAATTGGATAAATTACCTTCACAAATGGCGAATATGATTAGTACACCGAGAAGCAACTTGTAAAGTTGACGCTTAGTTATAACAATACATTCCTGTTTGCCATGTTTAAGTCGAAATCATTTAATTTGTATAATGAAGAAACTTCAAAGCAAACAAAACAACTCTATCAACCACGCAGAATGCGTTGGCTCAAGTTCATTCTTCTACCAGTTGCGACTTGCTTTGTGATCTTCTTAGTAGTCTATAATATAGATTTCTCAAACGAATCATTTCAAGCAAACTCCACATCACTTTCAAGCTATTTCGATAAAACGGGCATTATTTATTTAAATGGATTCGAAAGTAAGAAATCAAAGATGTTTATGAATCAAAACTGTACAAACTGTACATTTTTCATTGATTGTCAACAACTTTATCCTGAAAACTACGAGTCGTCAGATGAAAAAATTGCAGAGGACGCAAATATTGATCTAAGATTAGGTATCAAATTAGTTCCCTTAGATAGATACATAATAGAAAGTGTTGCTGTGGAAGACAATATGAATGAAGTAATTAAAGTTAACTGTTTTCAAAATGTTTTCTTCGACAAAGAGAGTAAATTCTTTAACAGAATCGAGAATTTGGAATTACAACAAATTAAAGATTTGAGTGCAAATATTTTAAGCACACTTAGGGCTCTGCATTCACCGCGTCCACTTAAAGTTTATATTGAAATTAAACTTTTTGGAAAAGTTTGCCAATATAGTATGAATAACATCAAGTCTTTGGAGCGAAGCAATCTATATATGACATCTATTGGCAACGTACGAAAGTCGAGAAGTGCCGTCAACCTGAATGATACTTCTTTATTGGAAACAATTGATCCAAATTATTCTACAACACCTCCAACTACGACTACAACGCCTAAGCAAACTGCCCGTACTAAGTCCAGTACTAAAACCACTCCATCGATTACTGTAAATGACTCGACTCATTCAACCAGCATGATCTGTGTCAGCCCTGCTAAGGAGATAGTCAGTAATAAATCAGTATCCTACAACGGACATATTCAAATCGTCGATTCTTCATCGCAATCTGTAAAAGTAGAGCTATCTCAGGTTGATCTTGAATTTGGGAACCTAGTGTATTTTTCACATTATTCACAAATCAGTTATGTGGAAATAAATGAGGCTGATGAAACTTTATATGATACAACCATTGAGCTGGACTTTTTAAACTGTAACTCTGCCTTTGTGTTTTGTCTACTGAGCAATGAGAATACAACTTCCCCATTTAACTGTCAATCTCATCGGACCATGACTTGTGATGATGCCAAACACAGCTGGTTCATAGAACAAAGCTCGCTAATTATAGGTATTACTATTCCTGGGATACTATGTAGTGTAATATTCGGATCTGTTGCCATGTACTGTACTCTCAGGCTTCGGCCGACTTGGCTACATGGAAGCAAGCGACTAGTTCGTCTTGTGCGTGACTCACAAACCATGTATCTACTTCCTAATCACTTCAAACCCGAACTTTATGGGTCTTCCAAGTAAGTTTTCAAATATGACATTCATTAAAGAATTTGCTTTAATTTGATATATTTACAGGAATCAAATTTTGGATGCTGCAGCCAGTGAATACATTGAATACTTTCGTCATTTGGAACAAGGAAATCTCTATAAATCTGGCTCGAATAATTACAATATACCACCTCAAGAAAGTGCTCCCTCCGTACCGATTCCTTCATATACATATGAATCTTTCGAATTATATGAAGAGCTCGTATGAAAATGAATTTAATAAAATCAGAAATACTACTGTCATTTTGGATTACTTTCGCCGATTCAATTTTATTCTAAATTGCGCCTAATTTGTCATGTTGTTTTACAAACGCAGGAATAGGGACTGCAGGTCCGAACAAAGTAAGCATCAGTAGTCGCACAATGTTTCTTTTCTATCCCATAGGATATGATTATAATACATGAATAATCTGCTTAACAAAAAATTGAAATCATCTCAATAATTAGAGCTAAGACAATCAAGCTTAATTACGAACCAGACATAAAAAACGGCAGTAATACCTTTATAATTTCGTCAAACTCGAATTCAATTCAATAATAATTCCAAATAGCAAATTTAATACTTATTGAAGAATCCATGATTGTTTTTTTTCATTTTCAAAATTTATTTTTTTGTTCATGGCTTGTCAGAAAATTGCCTTTGAAGTAAGATTTTTAAACACTAATTTACAGAAAATTACTAGATCAATTTACCCAACTTTAATCGATTATTGAACTGTTGCTGAAGGCGGTAAAATACAACAAAAATATTTTTTAAGTAGTTTGAAATGTGGTTAAACAAAAAATTATATATTTTTTAAATTTGAAAAAATTACATATTGTAAAAAACAAAATTGACTTTTTTCCCATAGTGCAGTGGCTAACAATCTACTACAAAGATAGGAGACGTGCTGCTTTAGTAATGTGCGATCCAGATGAATCCCCAAGTGTTGTTGTCGATTTTTGTTTTGTATGGGTTGACCATTTAAATGCAGTGAATGGTTATTGATTCCAGAAGTGCGCAGTGTAAAAAGGACATGTGCTGCTTTGGCCACGTTGATAGTAATGCACCAGCATTCAGCCTAGTTCATAAGATTATCAAGGTATGATTGGTTGTTTTGAAAGCATTCATTGGGAAATAAAGAGGAAGACATGATTATGGTGTCGTCAGCGTATGTAGAAAGCATTTGTTCACAAGTGTTAAAGTTAGACATCAGTTGACTTGGTGGCAGAGGCATGTCCGAGGAGAAGATTGTGTACAGAATGGGGCCTAAGGGGCGCTGCCCTGTGGGACACCTGCGCCTATGTTTCCAATACGAGATGTGGTTCCATCGTTACATTTGACTATGAAAGTACGATTTTCAAGGTAGCTTTTTAAGAGATTGAACAATGGCAGTGGAAGCAGCTTCACTAATTTACATAGCAGTCCTGTATGCCAGACCCTGTCGAAGGCTTCACTGATGTCAATAAATACAGCTGAGCAGTATTTGCGCTGTTCAAAAGATTTCCGAATTAATTGCGAAACACGCGCAAGTTGCATTGGCAAACTCTTCACATTCGAATAGCGGCGTCATAGAGAATTTCTCAAATAATTTGGAGAAGCCAGCAAGTAAGCTAATTGGGCGATATGACTTTACTTCATCATGTGGTTTCTTTGGTTTTAAAATTTGGGTAATGGCTGCAGTTTTCCATTGACTGGAAAAATACTTTATGAGTCTTCCAAGTAAGTTTTCAAATATGAAATTCATTAAAGAATTTGCTTTAATTTGATATATTTACAGGAATCAAATTTTGGATGCTGCAGCCAGTGAATACATTGAATACTTTCGTCATTTGGAACAAGGAAATCTCTATAAATCTGGCTCGAATAATTACAATATACCACCTCAAGAAAGTGCTCCCTCCGTACCGATTCCTTCATATACATATGAATCTTTCGAATTATATGAAGAGCTCGTATGAAAATGAATTTAATAAAATCAGAAATACTACTGTCATTTTGGATTACTTTCGCCGATTCAATTTTATTCTAAATTGCGCCTAATTTGTCATGTTGTTTTACAAACGCAGGAATAGGGACTGCAGGTCCGAACAAAGTAAGCATCAGTAGTCGCATAATGTTTCTTTTCTATCCCATAGGATATGATTATAATACATGAATAATCTGCTTAACAAAAAATTGAAATCATCTCAATCATTAGGGCTAAGACAATCAAGCTTAATTACGAACCAGACATAAAAAACGGCAGTAATACCTTTATAATTTCGTCAAACTCGAATTCAATTCAATAATAATTCCAAATAGCAAATTCTATGAAACTTCATTTACCACCTACTGCTTATTCGCTTTTAAAAGAGTTAATCTAATATAAAAGTTAATGTAATAAAATTATTTTTAATATTATATTAGAAATGAAATGTTATTCGTTTCTAAAGGTATCTAGTTTTTAAAGAAATGAATTTAATTCAGAAATTATAAATTTATTTAAAAAATTTTTTAGTTAAATAATTTTATAATTTTAATATTTTAATATTAATATTTTTTAAAAATATAAATAATATATTAATAAATGAGAATGTGTTCAGCTTAACCTGCGTATGGTATACAGCAACCTTCATGGCAAATCTTGTGTTTAATATCTTGACAGTCTAGTCGACAGTCAGACGGACTGACGCACAATCGACTTGGCTGTCATACCGGGTTTTCATCTCAATGAAGAACAGAAATTTGGTATACATAAAATTATCAACGATTGAATCGCACAAAATCAATGATAGTAAATTGCTAAGCAGTACCTCCAAAATAAAATATAAAAATTCCTATGTCTATGCCCAACTCTATGAGGAAGAGGTGAATAAACAACCCTATTTCAGTCAAATTTGGGTAGTACCTAAAGTAAATGTTCCTGATATTCCTGATATACCAAATATTGGCGCACTCCCTGAGTAATATTTGGGAAATTTCTTTATTTTAAAATCTTTGGATTTTGCCAAAGGATTTCATCAAATGCAATGGGATAATAAATCCATCCTTTTAGGACGAAAGCAGATTTACCATATATGTCTATTTATTTTATATATATTTATACATAATTAAGATCCCTTAATTTTAGGAAATATTGCTTAGTGTATATAGATGTAATTATAACTTTTCCAACTTCGAGACTAGTTTGCAATGCAACAGATGAACGGACAGACGGACAAGGCCAATTCGAATTCCCAGCTGATGCTTAGTCAGAATACATATACTTTATAGGTTATGTCTCCTAAGGTGCGTTGTAAACTTCTGCCCAACATTAATCCTCTGCCAAATAAAGGAAATTTTAGGTCAAGTTTGAGCAAACTAGATATTGAGAAAGAGGAGACCCAGAATGGCCATGAAGATTTTCTCTCGGAAGCAATGGCTGTATGTAGCATTCATGCAATTGATCACGTAATTGCAAATCCAGTAGACGTTCCGGCTCAAGAGTTATTTCCTGTCGTAGATTGGGATCAGAGATAATTGGGCAGATAGGGCGAATATCAAATTCAAGTGACTCAAGAGAGATGAGCTCATGCGGCTGAAGTTTAGACAGTACGCATCTTTGGATAGAAACTGCGTCTGGAAGTGTGTCCTCCTAAGACTCTATGTCGGAGTCAATTTATAGCCATTTCGTTGCAACGCCGTGGTGGGCCAGTAATTCTTGCTTTCACTATTTTTATTAATTCGTCAGTTCTTTTCCTAATAGCTTCATTTTCCTCTCGCACCTCTTTTTCAAGTCGGAGTAAGGTAGGTAAGCGAGTTAAGCAGTGAGATTGACGCTGAATCCTCTGAGACGACTAGGCTGGAACGGCGTGTGAATAAGCTTGCGTGCTTCCTCGTTTAGATGATGGCAAAGTGAAGCTGCGAATTTGAAACTCATTTGTTGCAACATTTCTTCAGCAGTTGACATATCATATCTGTCTCTTAGGGATTGATTCCGAACAAACCATGGCGCATTCATTGTTTTACGAACTATTTTGTTTTGCATTTTTTAAATACGGTTAAATTGCGAGTCGTAGACTAGGGCTCCCCAGACAGGCAGACCGTAGTTCCATATTGGTGCCATGAGTTGTTTGTAAATGATTGCTTTACATTTTTTAGACAGCAAACTCTTTCTAGACAGTAGCCATTTAAATTTTTCACCAGTGCACAATGGAATTTTTTCGTTTTTTTTCGGCATCAACTCCAATTTTAAAGATAAAAATACTAACGCTACAGTCAGGTGCTGACTGTATAAGGCCATGGATTATCATATTATACCGTAATAAAAATTTTAACAGTATGGAATCGCCGCCCGAATATTATTAGAATAAAATAAATAAAAAAAATAAAATAATATAATAAATAATTAATAAATGAAAATTTGCACCCGCCTCAACCGGGGAGTTGAACACACGCACTCTCTCACAGCCGTCCGCCACTCTAACCACTCGGCCATTGCCTCACTCCTTGGCCTATCGGCAAAGCTGCATTGTCAACCAATTTTGTTACCATACAATGCAAATAAAAAGTTTAAAATGATGTGTGTCTAGATTTGAACTTCGGTATGCTTGCGTAAATTAGGTCTGCTTAAGTATAAATGTACGTTCAAAGTGAGTTTAATTCGTATCATATCTCACTTATTAATAGTCCGATTTAAATGAAATTTTCACATAACGCCCGTGGCAAAGTATTTGTCATGTAAGATATACAACTTTGGTTGTTGAGCTAATATTGTAGTTTTTAAATAGTTATTACTGATTTACGGAGGCGAGAAGGGGCGTGTCCAAATTTTAAAAAAACTTTGAGACACTGCAATATATACGTATGTTGTCGCAAAATTTGATGACTCTAGCTCTTATACTTTCTGAGATCCAGGTGTTCATACAGACAGACAGACGGACAGACAGACATGGCTCAATCGACTCGGCTACTGATACTGATTCAAAATATATATAGTTTATGGAGTCGGAGATGCCTCCTTCTGCCTGTTACGCACAATTCCGTTCCGACAAACACAATAGTCCATGAATTTTTTTAAAATCCATGGCCTAAAGACTGAAATTTTCGTGGTGTATTATTAAAAGTATGACTGAAATTCGGTTTTGTTTTAGTCCACGTCCGCTTTATATTTACGGAGACAAATATAAAAACTATAATTTATTGATATTTTAAAATTTTAAAGTTCTAAATTTAAAAAAAAAAAAACTTTTTTAAATGTACTTAATTGTCCAATTGTACTGTGTTGTTGATGTGTTTGTAGACTTTAATTATTTGTGTTTTATAGTGGCTGGAACTTTAGTTGCGTTGAATTGAGACAAAAGTTAAAAATGAGGAGTTGTTAATCGATATATTGTTAATCGCCAACCATCCTTTTTTTTGCCCGTTTTTGGTTCTTTTTCCGAAAAAACAACATGTTCCAGCTGTGTACAAGTTTTCTCGTTCAATGTTGTTCGAATTTTGGAGAAACAACAACCGGGAAGAAAAGGCTCTTGACGATTTTATTTTTGGAAACATGATTAAAATGAATCTTAGGACAAAACAGCTTAGCTTAGTTGAAGAAAAAATACGGCAGTTTCTTGGTCTTATTAAACAACAATTACCAAAATGCAATAAAATGTTACACCGTTTCAATATAAAGCATTCACAATGACTTGCATCAGATATGATCATTGAAATAAAGGTTCCTGCAACAAAATGTTATTAGCCAGGTCGGAAAAGATTGAGTTATATCAATGCAGGACCTCGCTTAACAGCCTTTTTCGATGCTTTTTTTTACATGCTGCGTCTCTGTCCGCTAAAAAAAAGAAAACAGAAAGATTTGGCACATTTTCTTAAGAAAGCCATGAACAGAGAATTTATAAGTAGTTTTCGTAAAAAAAATCGACGAACCAGATTTATTGCCAATAAGTCAAAATCAGGCATTGGCATTTTTAATTGAAAACTCGCTATCAAAACAGCAATACGCAAACATTAAAGCCCTAACGAAAAATCACGAATGTGACATTTTTCCATCATATGCAGAGGTCAGCGAGCTAAAATTTCAATGCAGGCCAAAAGACATAACTTACTCTGAAGCCAAAGCAGAAGTAAGCTTACAAAATCTATTGAACCATACAGCAGATCGAATATTTGAAATGCAAAAAGAGGTTATTACAAATTATAAAACCAATTCTTGCAAATTAATTGTCAGCTATGGGTTTGATGGTTCAACAGGGCAAAGAGTATATAAGCAACGCATGGATTCGGGTGAGCCTATTGGAACTGATCACTCTCTCTTTGTAACAACAATAATTCCGCTAAAAATAGTAGATCGGTAAGAAAAAATTATATGGGCTAATCATTCACTGCAATCAATAAGATTCTGCCGTCCATTAAAAATGGAATTTTCAAAAGAGACGAAAGATCACATACTAAACAAAAAACAAAACATGAACTTTCAAATAGAAAAATTTAAAGAAGACACTTATTTGTGTGGTGAACAAAAAGTAATTCTGCAATATTCCGTTAATGACATTAATTGACGGTAAAGTTTTAAATATTTTTACTGGCACAAAATCATGTCAATTTTGACCACTTTGCGGTGCAATTTTTAAATACAACTAATTTCTTTTCAATTGACTTCCAAATTAATCCAATTAATCTGCAATATAGAATAAGCCCTTTGCACACATGGATAAGATATTTAGAATTTATTCTTAAAATATCTTATAGAGCAGAGGTTTGGCGGGTCAAAGAAGCTGATAAAGTGGAAAAAGAAAAGATTATATTCAATGAAGTTATGGGCTGAAATGGGTTTGGTCGTGGACAAACCGAAGCAAAATGGAAGTGGGAATAGCAACGATGGGAACACCGCGAGGAGAGCGTTCTCAAATATTGATGTACTGTCAGATATTTAAGATTTCGACATGAATATTTTAAAGTTCCAGACAATATTAATCGCAATTTCTTGCGAATATAAAATTAACCCGGACAAATTTAAAGCTTTGTGTGCAGAGACATTTAATTTATTTATTAATAGATATTCTTGGTATCCAATGACGCCAACTGTGCACAAAGTGCAGGTCCATGGTTACCAGATTATAGATTACAGCATTCTTCCTATTGGAGTTCTTGGGGAACATCCGTCTGAAGCGCGAAACAAAATTTATAAGCAGGATAGACGATCGCACTCGCGAAAATGTAGCAGGCTGGACACTATGACCGACGTATTTAACAGGTCAATGGATTCTTCTGATCCTTTGCTGTCCACTCTAAACTTAAATAAAAGAAAAAAAATAAAACTTATCTGCCAGATGAAGTCATAGCGCTTTTGGAAGCTCTAGATATCGCCATTTCAACTTCATTTAGTGTTGATAATAATGCAGAAAACGAAGATTATGACATAGAAATTTTTGGATTAGAGACCATAGAACTGGATGAAGATACTATTGAATATTATAATAAGTAAATTAATATATATACATAAAACTAACATATATGTATTTACAACTTTATTGCAGATATTACAGGTGCGGATGACAGAAAAATCGTTAAAAACAGTTTTTTTTTAATTATAAACTTATACTGAATAACTTATATATAACTAAAGAGTTTATTTTTATCTTCGTAATTATAAAGGAGACATAGATAACAAAAAAACCGAAATTCAACCTTATTGTTAGTAATACACCACAGTCATCCGAGTCTCTATCTTTAAAGGTTGATGAGTAGTTGAGTAGTTGATGCCGAAAAACCGATTGTTGTCCATTATCTGGGAAACTAAATACATAAAAACGCGATTTCAATATTAATAGTGATCACAAATCTTTACAGTGGCTTCATTCGTTAAAAAACCAAACATGAAGGGTATAAAATAAAACTTAAGGAATACGAATACCTATATTCCGGTGTAGTTGACTTTGTTAAATGCTTGAATATTTTATTTAAAGTGTTCATACACACAATTATTATTTATTTATGGATGGTTCATATTTTGAAATTAATAAAACAAAACTTAAAATAACACTTTACTCGACGCGTCTTACTTGTGCTCTCCCTCTTGTTTGACTCTCTCCTTTTCCTACCAGTTTACCCTCTTCTTGGGCTGCCAATTGAGCGCCTGCATCATATCGATATCTTAATACTGAATATAATAAATAATTACAAACATCGTTCAATCGATATACAACTTAAACATATCGCACATACTTGAATACATACTTGTACATTCATGCTTTTTAAATAAACTTGATCTGTACATAGGAACCTTCATTCAAAATTTGAAATTTCTGGCTTTTATATTTAATTTCTTTTAATTTCGTGTGTTCATCTACAGACAGACTTGGCTAGAGATCCTGCCTCCTTCTGCCTGTGACATACATTTGCACAAAGTTAGAATACCCATTTTGCCCATTATTAATGGTCGAAGGGTATAAAAACTATAAACCCATCTAACTGAATATGAGTACCAGCTGGATATGAGTAGACTAAATGCATATAATATATACATCAATATATATATATATAAGGCTGAATAGAATTTCTTATATATGTACATTGTTATCATAGTTGCGACAATATTGATTGGGAATATGAAAGTGTATTATCACTGGTAGATACGGTTAATTTGGCGATAAGCCAAAGCCGTATGCAAATGCTAGTTCAATATAACATTACGTGTTTCCCACTGCATGGCAGTCGTGTAGAAACAATTTCATTGGAATGCAGTCGGATGAAAACCGAAATCAGAACCAGCGGCCTGAAGAAAGCACTGCAGAAAGGTATAGTAGTATTTACAGTACAATGTACTTAGCCGCGTCGAGTTAACTGAATCATATTTTAATTGAATGGCAGAAAATGTTTAATTTGTATGAAAAAAGTAAAGTTAGCTGCAATTAAAATCACAGCCTTCTTACCCAAGTGCCTTTTATCTTTTTCTACCATTCTTTTAAAATTCCGAAAATTAATAAACAATTGATTTAACGATAAATGAAAACCTGCAAAATATGCAAAAAGATACCAATGAAGTGAAGAGATGTACTTGTGCTAAATTCACGTATTTAAAATTAAAGTAGAGACCGATAGTGTGACCAAGACACAATTACGTTAATAATAAATAATATATGTCGGGTTTTGATTAATTTCGTCTATATTTCATAACTTAAGCAATTGATACGGCAGAATAATGTGAAAGGTGTGTTCGTCAGCTAGTTCTCAAATTGAATGTCACACGCTGCAGCATTCCTGCAGTCTCGCTTATACACACTCCATATCGCAAACAACAGACAGTCATCTCTGTTCCACGCAGCCACTTCACATTAAACGCACGACAACTGCATATAGTGTGGGGTAACGACATAAGTCCGCGCGACATATCTCCGCCGATCTTAAAACGACATATCTCCGCGCGGAGTTATGTCGTTTGAAACGTCATATCTCCGCGCGGAATAATGTCGCTACAAAACGACATAGTTCCGCGCGGAGATATGTCGTTTTAAGATCGGCGGAGATATGTCGTTTTGAAAGCGACATAACTCCGCCAATAAGAAATCGACGGAGATATGTCTCCGCCAACCTATTAGCGACATACATATGTATGTATGTACAAATATATTTATGTGAATACGTATGTTTGAATGTATGTACATATATTATTCGAAAATATATGTGCAAGTATGTACAGCTATCAAAGGGAGATTTTGAAAGAACAAAACGCTTAATTAATTTTTCGTACAAAGGTTTTTTTATTTAATTATAAATAAATACATTTTTGATAGCCTCTTGTACTATTTGTTGACAGGTTGGGCATTTAGGTTTATCTTCATTTTCATTTTTTTCGTTGTGTGCAACAATTTGATCCCAACAGGTGAAACATATGTTCACATGGTTACATGGGCGCAACAAAACCGATTTGGGGCTTTCTAAACAGACTATGCACGGATTTTGTTGAACAAATGATGAATCGGACAACTGACTTAAATTAGATGAATTGGAGGAAAGAGACGATGATGAGGACTTAAGTTCGGACGACATTTCGGACAAATTTGTTTGCGTATCCACACTATCTAAAAGGTCTTGTTTAGAGAACTTTTCGTTCAGAGAAACGGTGCGTGTCAAAAATCCTTGGATGTCTAGTTCTCCTCTATCAAAGATTTGCATGGCATGGTTGAGCACGGTCCTGCAAATAAAATTAGTGTTATAACATTACATTTCAATAGATTTCATTACATTTTGTATAAACTTTCAGGTTTGCAATGAGTATGTTGCGTCGTTTTTTAAAGTTACAAGAAAATTGACTACGAAAACATCAAATTACACTTTAATGATGAACTGCAGCCTGCTTCCCAAAATCACAATTTTTGATAAATTATGATATCTTAGTTGTGTATGTAAAATTACAAATATTTCTTAAAGTGTACGAAACAGTTGACAAAAGAGATTCATAGAAAAACGCGCACTTATAGCGCTTGTCTATGCTTTTCTCATACATATGTAAATGTGTACATGCATGTATACATGCATCTATAGGACCACGCATTTTTGACGCGTGCCTATGCTCTTTTCATATGTTCACAATAGAATTGAAGCATATAGTATAAACATACATACATATACATACATATGTACATATCTCCGCGCGGGGATATATGTATGTATGTAAGTACATACATACATGTATCGTCGTTTTTAGTTCGGCGGAGATATGTCGTTTAGAAAACGTCATATCTCCGCACGGAATAATGTCGTTTCAAAGCGACATAGCTCCGCGCGGAGCTATGTCGTTTTTAGTTCGGCGGAGAAATGTCGTTTAGAAAACGTCATACCTCCGCTCGGAGATATGACGTTTGCAAAACGACATAGCTCCGTCAGAAAAAAGCGACATAATTCCGCCCGAAAAGTGTACTGGGCGGAGATATGTCGGCGGAGATGTGTCGCTATGCCTATAGTGTCACTCTTTTCTCAAACCGTTGTCGAACCTCATCGAACTACTATGACCACCTGGCGAAATAACGGAGTAAAGCATACTCGCCAATATTGATTCTGTTCTACCACTGTATAATACTGTTATAACACTACTTTTTAAAATCATGGCACTGACATGTAGATTGTATTGTCATATTTATTATGAACCCGGTTTACAGTGGCATGTTCAACACCTAAAAGAAGCTTGATCAGCGTGCAATATTTAGACATTTTTAATGATTTTTTCGAAGTCCTAGCTCAGATATGATGTTTATACGGACAAACAGACGGACAGACAAGGCTATATTGACTAGGCTGTTGATGCTGTGGGCGAAGATATCTCTACCTGCTTGTTACATACATATTGTTGGCACAAAGTATAATAACCTTGTACCCTATGAGCAGAGGGTATATGTAACGATAAAAAAAGACGGCTACGCTGCTGCTCGCCCATTCCGCCCATACCGCCGAATATATGTATGTACATAGTTAGTCAAGAAACACTTTACACAGATGTACATGTTAATGTTATGTTAAGAAACACTTTACACAGATGTACATGTTAATGTTTATACTTTACACAGATGTACATGTTAATGTTATGTACATCTGTGTAAAGTGTTTCTTGACGAACTGTATGTATATGACGGAGACTTATTGTTATCTTCTTCCATAATAGTGAGTCCCTATTTTGCCTTTCTCTTAATTTTAAAAGCGAGTGTTACTGTTGATCTATACACACGCGTAGCAACTCTCTGGCAACTCTACTATCTCAATATGTATCAAGATTTCACAATCAAATACAACCCTGATTCTCTTATCGATAAATCTTAAATAAACCTCAATAAGGCGCCCTTTTTAAACCAACATCTCCTTTACCGACATATATACTGTTCGGGGAGCAGTGGCAGCCAAAAACCTTTTTATTTATAAATTAAGTTTTCAATGATCTTTATTCCTTCATAGCCAACCACTTGACTGGAATTGTTTCGAATATAGAATATTCTTTGCCTATCCATCTGGCGCGAATCTATGTGAAAAGCATGGATTCTGCAAATTTAAACCAAACCAAACCAGCGAATGTCCTTGTACTCTGTTGAATGTCATTCTAATAGTCGCACTGAGAAATTCAATCGTTTGACTTCGAGTGTCATATCTGTCAGGATTATTGAGTACGTAGTATTGAGTACGGGTTCACCTTTGAATGTCCCAGTCAAAATTATTACAAAGTCGATAATATTGCTTATACTTTTTTTGACTGAGGGCACTAAGCAATGAACATATAGAGTACTCAAACAGCGAAAAGTATTGTACTTGCCCAGTGGTCTTCGGATTATTATGACCCCCCGGCCCAAAGCGTTTCACAAGAGAGCGATCGGCTCTCTTTGGTGAGCAATCCAGAAACAGCGAACAGCGGCATCAACTCAGCCGCACAACGACAGCGAAACGATGAGCATGGGCATATTTCTTTGCGCTAGCCATCGTTTCAATGTATGTGTGCTATGTATGCACAAGCTCGCATATGAATGTATGCGTTGCTTTGAAGTTTGACAACAGGCAAATGCTTCGGCCAGCGCGCTGGCAGCCTGAAGTCAATTTTCTGTTTCGGCGTCGAGAGCCAAGAGACTGAAGCATAGGGTGCGAAAATGGTAATTTGGCGGCAATAACTTTTAAAGTTAAAACATCTTCGTTGCCGACCAACGAGTTATAGTTGCAGGCGCCGAAACTCTCACCCAATATGCAACTCATAAAATACAACATTATTGTGTCTAAATAACATTTCGTTTCAAATAAATCGCTTGTAGGCCACTGTGCGCATCATTGTGACGTTTTACTCAGAATTGGCCAACAACAAAATATATGTAAATTTAATTATTTTCAAAATTCAATTAAAAAAAACTAGAAGCGACCGCCAAATAATTCTTTCACCTAAAATCATGATAAATATAGCCCTATCAGTAAAAAAAATTCAAACAAAATCGGTGACGCATGCAGCTATTTGACCTTTACCCTACAATTTTTTACCGATTTCAAATATGTATTTCTAGGCCAAAAAAGAAAAATCCAAGTGCGGCAAACGATTCCAGTACGACAATATTGGCATGGATACTATTAACCCTCGGTATCGGTCTATTTATTATTGCCTCTATTATATGTATAATTCTGTGGTTAAATGGCCGGGATAACAACAATATTGGGGATAATAATGCAGATACTGTCATCAACAACGAAACATCAGAGCACACAGTAGATGGCGATTTTAATTTTTCGTTGGACCCAATCGGGTAATTATTAAATATATGTATATAAATTAAATATATTGAATAAGTTCTACTTACAGTAAGCTGGTAAATTTAGATATTTCAATGACACCTGCAATCAAGCAGGGTTGCTATGAGAAATCTTGTCAAGTGGAGTGCTTCAGTAGCGATGATATATTCAAAGACACAGCTGAAGTAATGAACTTTACTGGTTGTGTGTCCATTACCTGCTTGGAAATTTCTAATCAAGTTATCCAATATTTCGAAGATAAATGGATTGATGTTAATTCCACAGTACTCAAAATGGTGCTGAGAAGAAGCCAAATTGCAAAAATAAAAGGCGGGGCATTTGCATCGCCAATGTTCGCGAAAGTGTTTCATATGTCTTGGATTGACCTTGAACTGAACGAACTTAGCAATGGCGCACTGCTGGGCCTTTATTCCTTGAGGATTCTGGAAATAAGTGGCAAACTACCAAAAATCGGACTGAGTTTCTTGCAACCTGTTCAGCTAACGCTTACGCACCTGACACTAAATTCCGGCATTACATTACAAAGCGACGATAACATTTTCGATAACATAAATCTTGGCAAGTTGAATCATCTGGACTTGAGCTACAACAAATTTAGTGGCACCTTGCGTAACAGAATTTTCAACGGCACTCCCAATGTATCCTATCTGTATTTAAGGAGTTGCCAAATAACTTCTATTGCAGACAATGCCTTTGAAGATCTTGCCAACAAGCTGATTTTAGTGGACCTACACCAAAATTTACTCACACAAATTAATGCCAATGTATTCCGCATTGGCCTTCTAATCGACCTTGAAGCCAACAATTGGAACTGTGATTGCCAGCTTCAATCATTAGTCAAATTTTATAATGATAATAAAAGCGGATTTTTGAACACACCATACTGTCGGGCCCCATACTATCTATACGGTAAGAGTTTCGATGAACTTAACGTCTTGGAATTGAGTTGTGATCAAACTACACGGTTTCCGTATAACGCCACCAAGACTACGGAAACTAAAAAACCAGAAACTGATAATAGAGAGGATGAGCTCTTATCGACCGTACGCAATACCAATGCATATGAGGATGTTATTAATGAAAATTCTTTTGGTGCAATATTGCAATTAAGTTGTTCGGAAGCCATTGACATTGATTCCGATGATGGGACTAAAAATAAAAGAGATTTAAACAATCAAAAGAGCTCAACGGAAAATACAGCATATAATTCGGGGGGCATGTTTGTATTTGAGCCACCTGCTTATGATCTCGATTTGAATATATTTGAAAACTTAAGCATTCGTGCCCAAATTGACGGATACAGCACAAATGAACAGTTAAACATACTTTGGTTCACAGATGATGATGAGAGTGATGTAAGTGGAATAAACTTATCCCAAACTGACTATAATTGCATGCAATATGAAGAGCCTTATCTAATAATTGAGCCACTAAAACAAAATCATACCTACACGTTTTGCATGATGCCAATAAATGACTTGGTCATCTCTCCCCTATATTGCCAGCCATTATATATACCCATAGCAAAGAGCGCTAATAATACTGACGATATCTGGATATCTGAAAGTGAGAAACAGTTTACAATTGCCATGCTCTGCTTAATATTTTTTATCTCCACTATATTCGGAGCAATATTTGCATATTTGGGAATCAAGTCTTTTCCACAGCTGCTGGAAGGTTCTAAAAATGTGCTGGTGATAAAGGAATCTGAAAAAATAACCAGCATATCAACTATAGCAGACCCTATCGGTTTGAAGAATCCATTAACACATCAGTTATCCAAAAATACATTCAATGATGACAGCAAAATGTAAGCACAATTTCATTAACTTTGTTAATATAATTAATTATTTTTGTATATACAGGAATACAAAATCGAGGGCTGAGCTTTCAAAGTGCCCGTCCTCATCCACTTGCTTCGAAGAATCCTTTTCAAGTATAGACTTTCAGGCTATTGAATACGAGATGCCCATGCAGTTTGTGAAGGACATGAGAGAAGGCTGTAATGTTGTGCAATGTGTAGACAAACCGAAATCTCCTCCACCTTTACCCAAACGTAACTCAAATATTTCACTAATAACGGATCGCTAACTATGTTAATGAAAAACTACTTTAAAAGTAAATATTCATTACATTTTTCCTTTTGCAAACAATTAGTTGACACACTGTATACGAAAACCAAAGGGTAAATTGCCTCCGATTTCCGATTTTCCCACAATATTTGCAAACTAGTTAATTTTAAGAAGATTTTGAGTATATTAAATATATAATATATTGGAATGACTACCTAACGACTTTTATTTGAATATTTATCAATGTGTATACAGTATAATGTGCTTAACTGCCTCACCATGTTTGACTCAAAAAAATTCCATTTCGAAAAATTGATTTTTAAACAAACTATGTACTTGCCATTTATATGGCATTGCCAAGCATAAGTAAACGGTGATGCGCAGTTTGGCGACCACGATTAAAACGAACACTATAATCGGTGGCATCCTTTTCACTTTACTAGCAAAGAGTGAAGATCTATAAAAACAACGAAAAAATTATGGCGCTTTTGCAAAGTCGAGCAAAAGGTGGCGCACTTAACTTATGTATTTGGAAGAGAAAACAATCAAAATTGCAACAGAATTCATGCAGTTATCCTAAAAATGCACTTATATTGAATGCAACTAAATTAATATTTTTCGTTGTACAAAAAAAGTATGATTGGGCAGTTATCTGTAATGTGCAGTTAAGTGTTGAGGCTGTTAAGCACATTTTACTGTATAAGATTGCGTACATACTCAGTGCAAGCACAGAACAAATTATCAAAAAGTTATCCGCACTGAATCAATAGAATAAACTTGTCAAATTAATTTAATATGCTTGAGTAGAATAAAGCATAATTGATCCGGAACTCTTCCATCAATTTACCAAATTCTTCATTTAACAATTCGTTGAACAATAGCAAGGCGCGATTAACAAACTAATATAAAACGAGAGCAACAGTCGAGCGGAACGCGACAGTGGGATACCCTTCGACTTATGTTTCGGTGTAGTTTAATTTGTTTAATTCATACACATATTCATATGAACATACTTTCAAATTGTTCTCGACAGATGGCTGACACAAGCACTTAGAGTTACGCTCATACTTTCTCGAATAACTTCTGTGTTTATGGTTCGATCCGATCGAAATTTCGAGAATAAGTAGATATAACTATCAGCTTAGTATATGATAAATTCAGAAAGTTTTATCTTTAAATCAACGCTTACAAATTGAGTTCAAAAATTAAATTATTGATTTGCGGGGGCGGTGGGCGTGGCACCCAACATTTGAAATAAACTTCATCTGGCCTGGTACACAGACACCCTCATTCCAAATTTGGTGTCTCTAGCTCTTATTATAGCTGAGATCTGTGTGTTCATCTGGTCATCCATACATCCGGACAGACAGACAGACATGGTTCAATCGACTCGGCTAGTGATCCTGAGAAAGAATATATATACTTTATGGGGTCTCCCACGCCTCCTTCTGCCTGTTACATACATTTGCACAAAGTATACTCTTTTTTAACATTTTTAATGGTCGAAGGGTATAAATATGATTATCACCATTACATATGTACATAATGTACATACATATGTACATGTGGGATATGTTTAACTTGTATATTGATTGAACGATTTTTGTAATTATTTATATTATTCGGTATT
Source organism: Zaprionus lachaisei (assembly GCA_018901815.1). Classification (NCBI taxonomy): domain Eukaryota; kingdom Metazoa; phylum Arthropoda; class Insecta; order Diptera; family Drosophilidae; genus Zaprionus; species Zaprionus lachaisei. The sequence goes on from JAEIFI010000128.1 coordinate 41,108, forward strand.
AAGATAGCGATATGATGCAGGCGCTCAAATTGGCAGCCCAAGAAGTACTCAAACAGCGAAAAGTACTTGCCCAGTGGTCTTCGGATTATTATGACCCCCCGGCCCGAAGCGTTTCACAAGAGAGCGATCGGCTCTCTTTGGTGAGCAATCCAGAAGCAGCGAACAGCGGCATTAACTCAGTCGCACAACGACAGCGAAACGTGGGCATGGGCATATTTCTTTGCGCTAGCCATCGTTTCAATGTATGTGTGCTATGTATGCACAAGCTCGCATATGAATGTATGCGTTGCTTGTGAAGTTTGACAACAGTCAAATGCTTCGGCCTAAAGTCAATTTTCTGTTTCGTCGTCGAGAGCCAAGAGACTAAAGCACAGTGGGCAAAAATGGTTATTTAGCGGCAATAACTTTTAACATCTGAAATTTTGTGCTTTTATAATTTATTGAGTAGATAGATTAAAGCTGTTGGCAACACTGGTCGAACAAGAGAGTGAGAGCACAAGTGAGGCGGGTCGAGTGAAGTTTTTTTAATGTTTTGTTATATTAATTTCAATTTATTGTTAAGCTTAAGAAATATGAACCATGCATTAAATAAATAATAATTGTGTGTAAAAAAAATACCACATACATATATAGTATATATTCATAGTATATGATTTATGTGTATGAACACTTTAAATAAAATACCACATACATATAGTATATATTCATAGTATATGTTTTGTATACTTTATCGCAGAGTATCTTGACTGCTAAACTCTAACAGCTAATCCAAAACTTCTGATAGTGATAGCTATCAGCAGTTACATTATTTACCAGTGCGGACAGTTAACATTTATCATTCGCAGCGTTTGCTTGGTGAATAATTTGGAATAGTTTGGTTCAAAACAATAATATGAAAAATAAATATATACACTTAAATTATTTGGTTGGCTCTAATAAATATTAATAATAATTTATATATTGTTGTCCCAGTTCATAAATGCCTTATAATGGTGATGTGTTCGTTACATATTTCTACGCGATATATCATTATTGTCTCCTTTTCTCTTGTCTGGGTCTTCTCATCTGTGCTCACAGATGACATGGACAACCAAAGTGAAAATTGGATTAGAAATTCCTATAATCTGAAGTCCGATGTAAACCAAGCAGTTGTTAAAAAAATTATGCGCAATATAAGGTAGTATTTTCGTGTTATTGATTTTTTGCTCCTGGACTATAATACATATATATGGTACATGTTTTCATAAAAAATGGCTCAGATTAAATATCGTTTTATCGTTATCATTGAGATAAGCTCTATGATTGTATTCCACTAATGGATGAACAACGTTGAGTAATCGATCTGTGTACAGTGGTTATCTTGCAGATATGGAGACCATCAAAAAAGTTCAGCCAAAGTGCCTAAGAGTCCAGTGCCGTATAATCTGTTTCAAAGGCAAAGAGAGTGAAATTGCAAATGATATATCAATAGCTTTGTCAGAATCGGAGGATGTAAGTATTCGTTTAAATGGCCAAACATAATCCAATATACTCAACAAAATATCTCTACAACTTAGAATGCAGAGTGTACAATTATAGATGAACTGCACCTCTTCAATTACAAATTCGCGAATGCTGTGTTACCAGTCGGATTTCTCTCTGCATATACGGATAGGGTGCAGCTCATTTATATAGGCATCTCAAACATAACCTGCATAGAAAATGGAGCCTTCGGGGGAGGAATATTTAATCGTATTATTCTTGAAGACCTCCGTCTTAAAATGCTGGATAAAACGTTGTTCACTAACATATCAGAGAACTTTGAGGGCATAACAGTTGTGCAGAATAATGAGCATCTACAAGTTGTATACCCAGATTTTCTCGAGTATGTGCAGTTTCAAATTAAATACCTAAAGCTTCAAACTGGAATCAATTGTGTTCGCAATATTACTGCAGTGGAGCCGACGCTAGGTACTCTTAATTATGCGGATTTTAGCTATAACAACTTCAGCAAAGGATTACTGGATGACGCATTCAGGAAATTGACCATGGTCGAGCATCTAATTTTGTCAAACTCAAATATCGAATCCTTACCCAACTATATTTTTCAAGGTAAGGCTAATAGTAAATCTTATAACATACTTTATAAATCTCCAAAAGAGAACGCAACTTTGAGATGTTGACTAAGCAATATTCACACTAAGAACAAATTATCACGTACATGCAACTTTTTTTCTCTTCATCAAACATTCTTATCATCTTCTTCGAAATTATACGCTAGAGCTGGAAGTTAAATCGATTCTCGAATTGATTAATCGATGTTTTCAATTTTCTCCAAAGGCATCGATTTTATTTTTGAGAATCGACTAAATCGAAAATAAATTGTACTAGACTAAACCACTAAGCATCGAACATATAGAGTACTCAAACAGCGAAAAGTACTTGCCCAGTGGTCTTCGGATTATTATGACCCCCCCGGCCCGAAGCGTTTCACAAGAGAGCGATCGGCTCTCTTTGGTGAGCAATCCAGAAACAGCGAACAGCGGCATTAACTCAGTCGCACAACGACAGCGAAACGATGAGCATGGGCATATTTCTTTGCGCTAGCCATCGTTTCAATGTATGTGTGCTATGTATGCACAAGCTCGCATATGAATGTATGCGTTTGTTCTGAAGTTTGACAACAGGCAAATGCTTCGGGCCAGCGCGCTGGTAGCCTGAAGTCGATTTTCTGTTTCGGCGTCGAGAGCCAAGAGATTGAGGCACAGTGGGCAAAAATGGTTATTTAGCGGCAAAAACTTTTAACATCTGAAATTTTGTGCTTTTATAATTTATTGAGTAGATAGATTAAATATTCATATTTCTATTCTTATTTGTATATCAAGTTTATAATATCGATAAAAAATTATGCAACAACTATAATTTTTTTTGTTTATGTTTGTACTAATTTTGACAAAATTTATGAGCCAAAACTAAAAAATTCGTAATACATCAATATGTATTTACTAAATAAAATTATGCCATAAGTCAAGCCACATGTTTTCGAAGCTATACAAGTTTCGCCGCAAGATAACCATTTTTGCCCACTGTGCTTTAGTCTCTTGGCTCTCGACGACGAAACGGAAAATTGACTTTAGGCTGCCAGCGCGCTGGCCGAAGCATTTGACTGTTGTCAAAGTTCACAAGCAACGCATACGTTCATATGCGAGCTTGTGCATACATAGCACACATACATTGAAACGATGGCTAGCGCAAAGAAATATGCCCACGCTCATCGTTTCGCTGTCGTTGTGCGGCTGAGTTGATGCCGCTGTTCGCTGTTTCTGGATTGCTCACCAAAGAGAGCCGATCGCTCTCTTGTGAAACGCTTCGGGCCGGGGGGTCATAATAATCCGAAGACCACTGGGCAAGTACTTTTTGGCTGTTTGAGTACTCTATATGTTCATTGCTTAGTGGTAGTATCGTAGTTACGATAGTTATCGATAAGTTCATAAATGTAACGCGATATGTTATAAGTTGCAGCACTGAGTAAGCTGAATAAGAAAAGTACCAAAAGAATGGAAGAAAGTATGTACAATTTCTCCATCTATAATTTCATATTACAATAAACGTAAACAAGATTATATGTTATATTTATATCCTTCGTGCAAATGTATGAAACTGGCAGAAGGAGGCGTGGCAGACCCCATAAAGTATATATATGTGGGATTGGAGTTTGGCTGTTTACCCAAATCCCACTAGTGTGAAACAGCTGATACCTAGACAACGACAACGACAACGATGACAACGACTACAGATGAAGAAGGTGGCGAATTAGCGTGGTGGCGAATTCAAAAAACATGACGATCAACGAGGAGCAAGAGCAAAACGCTAAGAGAGCGGAGTGCTGCACGAAGGCGGCGAGAGTTGTTGTTCGCTCGTTGAAGAAGTAAGTTATGCGTTCTGCCTGTGTGGCTACGAGAGCGACAACAATACGACGATAAAGACGACGGTTAAGACGTAACCGACAACGAAGACCCATAATTAAATATCCTATTTGTTCTAAAATACGAATAAAGTTAATACTATTATAATAAAACCCCAGATTTTGGGCGCTTGTCCGAGATTGAGCAAATGTGAAAAACAGACGATGAAACTGACGTTGAAGCAGAAAACGTTACATTCCAGACGCCGAACAGAGAAATGAACGCCGAAAGAAGTGATTAAAATATACAAGGAGCAGACGACAGAATGTCGACGCCACGCTTTGCGATCAGTTTTCGCGACGTAGAAGAGAGCATACGCTGTTATGATGGCACTAACACTATTCCAGTCGAAGTATGGATAGAAGAATACGAAGAACAGGCGAAGCTCATATATTCAAATGACTTCCAGAAGTTTCTGTTTACAAAAAAGGCACTAAAAGGAATTGCAAAACTGTTTGTGTTGAGCGAGAGAGGTTTAAATTCGTGGAATTCTCTCAAAATAGCATTGCTATCCGAATTTAAGTCGAGTGTAAGCAGCAAGCTAGTTCACGAGCAACTCGCGCAAACGACGAGTGTGTTTTCGAGTACTTTTATTATTAAATTACAGATGACGTTTTCATACAGTATTTAATTGACGGCATCCACGAAAAGAGTGTAAACAAAACAATATTATATGGTGCGAAAAATATGAGTCAATTTAAGGAAAAACTAAAGTGTTTTGAAACAATAATTGCAAAAGAAAATCCGAGTGAAAAAGACAAGTCGAAGCGCAACGACAACAGTGTGAAAGACAAAGACAGAAAAAATCAGAACGTAAACAAAGACCAAAAAAGAGGTGAAATGCTACAACTGTGGTGAAAAAGGGCATGTGTTGAATAATTGCCAGAATAAAGAAAAAGGAAGAAAGTGTTACAAATGCAATCAGTACGGACATATTTCTAAAGAGTGTGCAAAAATTGACAATAACGTTTTAAACACGAATACGCGCAGTTTGATTTCTAAAGATGATTTGACCAGCAAAAACGTTAATATTGCAAATAAAAAGTGTACGGCGTTATTCGATACAGGCAGTAAATTTAATATCATACGGGAAGATTTTTATTATGATATTGGCAAGCCAAAACTGGAAAGCTGCAATGTCGTTCTAATTGGATTCGGTAGTGACCGTAACTCTAATAAAATAAAACCACTTGGACAATTTAAACAAACAATTCTGATTGATGAACAAGATTATGTGTTAGATTTTTATGTCGTTCCGAGCAGATTCCTTGATATGCAATTAATTATCGGAGAACAGCTATGTTTACAGGCAGAAATTGTTTTTAATTGTAATGGCTTACAAGTGCGAAAAAAAAAAAATCAATAACAAACAAAATATTCTTAACATTTGTGTTGAAGTGGACAATGAGTTGTTTGACATTAATGAGGCTGCGAGCGAATATGGTAAGCAAGAAGTGCGTGAGCTAATTTCGACCTATGAACCTGTCAAAACAAAAACAACAAATGTAGAAATGCGTATTGTGGTCAATGATGAATCGCCTATTTTTTCACGTCCACGCTTTTACGGAAACGCGTATTGTTGATGAACAGATTGAAGAGTGGCTTGAGAATGGCATAATTGAAGAGTCAACATCCGAATTTACAAGTCCCATAGTACTCGTAAAAAAGCAAGACGGTTCTGCAAGACTGTGTGTAGATTATCGTAGAATTAAAAGACCATTTTCCATTACCACTCATTGAGGATCAGTTGGATCGTCTGCAAGAGGCAAATATATTCAGTACAATCGATTTGAAGAACGGATTATTCCACGTACCAGTTGCTGAATCGAGCAGAAAATATACGTCATTTGTGACACACCGAGGACAATATCAGTTTTTGAAAGTACCCTTTGGATTTTCAAATTCGCCAGGCGTTTTTCAGCGCCACGTCAATGCGATATTTCGAGAGCTGTCACGCAGAGGCATTGCATTGCCCTATGTAGATGATATAATTATTCCCTCAAGACGCTGTACAACACTTGAAGGAAGTTATTGCGACATGCAAAGAATATGGTCTACAGCTCAATTTGAATAAATGTAATTTTCTTAAGACGTGCATTCAATTTCTTGGCCATGTTATAGAAAATCGCAAAATTTACCCCTCACCCGAGAAAATCGAAGCTGTATCTAAGTTCAAGATGCCACAAAAGCAAATAGAAAGTTTTTTGGGCCTGACGGGTTATTTCAGAAAGTTTATACCAAATTACGCAGACATAGCTAGACCTTTAACTGAGTTAACAAAGAAAAAGGCAAAATTTAGATTTGATTTGGACGAAGAGAATACAGTTAATATTTTGAAGAAGTTGCTAACTGAGAACCCTGTTTTAAGCATTTATAATCAGACTTATGAGACGGAAGTGCATACAGATGCATCTATTGATGGATTCGGAGCAGTTTTATTACAGATGAACGTCGACGATGGTCAACTGCATCCTGTGTATTTTATGTCAAAAAAGACCACAGATGCACAACGTAAATACAGCAGCTATGAGTTGGAAATATTGGCAGTCATCGAAGCTTTGACTAAGTTTAGAGTGTATTTGTTAGGCATTCATTTTAAACTGGTAACTGACTGCAACGCTTTTAAGAAAACTTTAGAAAAACAAAGTTTATGCACCAGGGTGGCTCGCTGGATTCTTTTTCTTCAGGAATATAACTATACAGTTGAACATCGATCTGGTGTGAGAATGAAGCATGTCGATGCTCTCAGCCGGTATCCAGTGATGCTTATAAGAGAGCATAGCATAAGTGCTGCTTTGAAAGATGCGCAAGCGCGCGACGAGAAGATAAAAGCCATCAAAGAAGTTTTAAGCGATGAAAGTAAGGCATACGATGACTATTTTTAAAAACAGGTCTGCTGTACAAACTTGTAGGTGATGATGAGCTAGTAGTAGTGCCAAATGAAATGCAAAAGCGAATCATAAGCAGAGCCCATGATAGAGGTCATTTTGCTGCTAAGAAGACAGAGGCGTTAATTTGCCGAGATTTTTTTATACCAAATGTTGAAGACAAGATTAAAAAATATATCGAGTACAGTATTCCATGCATTTTAACGGATCGCAAGCGAGGCAAGCAAGAAGGATTACTACACCCGCTCCAGAAAGAAGACGTCCCATTGTTTACATACCATATTGATTTTTTGGGTCCGCTTGAATCAACGCATAAGGACTACAAACATATATTGGCTGTAATCGATTCATTTACGAAATTTTGTTGGCTCTATCCAACGAAGTCAACCACAGCAAACGAGGTGATTGTGAAGCTCAGCAACTAAAGTGTTAACTTTGGCAACCCAGCATTCATTATTTCGGATAGAGGCTCGGCATTCACATCGCAAGATTTTGTGAAATATTGCGAAGATGAGGGAATAAAGCTACTGAAGACGACTACTGGCTTACCAAGGGTAAACGGACAGGTTGAGCGACTAAATTCTATTATAATTTCAGTACTCTCAAAGTTAAGTGTCGATGACCCCACGAAATGGTATCGCAATGTCAACAGAGTGCAACAGGCGATCAACTAACATTTACCAGAAGCATTAATATGACGCCTTTTGAGCTACTGATTGGTATCAAAATGAGAACAAAAGATGATCTTCAGATACGAAACTTGATAAACGAAGAGGCCATAGCAGTTTTCAACGAAGCACGCAGCGAGTTACGAATGAAGGCAAAAACGCAGATACTGAGGCTGCAAAACGAGAACAAGAAGGCGTACAATCTTCGACGAAAGCAGATGAAGAAGGTGGCGAATTAGCGTGGTGGCGAATTCAAAAAACATGACGATCAACGAGGAGCAAGAGCAAAACGCTAAGAGAGCGGAGTGCTGCACGAAGGCGGCGAGAGTTGTTGTTCGCTCGTTGAAGAAGTAAGTTGTGCGTTCTGCCTGTGTGGCTACGAGAGCGACAACAATACGACGATAAAGACGACGGTTAAGACGTAACCGACAACGAAGACCTATAATTAAATATCCTATTTGTTCTAAAATACGAATAAAGTTAATACTATTATAATAAAACCCCACATATATTCTTGCTCAGGATCACAAGCCGAGTCGATTGAGCCATGTCTGTCTGTCTGGATGTCCTGATGTCCGGATGACCAGATGAACACACAGATCTCAGCTATTATAAGCTAGAGTTACCAAATTTGGCATGAACATTTCTGTGTAGCCGCGCAGATCAAGTTTATTTCAAATGTTGGATGCCACGCCAACCGCCCCCGCAAATTAATAATTTAATTTTTGAACTCAATTTATAAGCGCTGTATAAAAGATACAACTTTCTGACTTTAACATAAGAAAGTATGAGCATAAAACCAAGTGCTTGTGTCAGCTAACAAGGGAGGCGGGCGAGCGCGAGCGCCATCTGTCGAGAATAATTTCAAAGTATGTGCATATGTATATGTCTACATACATAGGAACATATGTCGAAGGGTATCCCACTGTCGCGTGCTGCGCGACTGTTGCCTTTCTTACTGGTTTTTAATTGAAATTTCTCAATTATTGTAATAAGAACTGTTTATTTATTTGCAGACATGAAATATTTGCAATTTTTGGATATATCACATAACAAACTTATCACGCTTTCAAAATCAATTTTTGGAATAACCGCAACTTCATCAAATTTGAGAATTTACGCTGGCTATAATAGCTGGCACTGCACTTGCGAATTGCAACAAGAACTGAAGGAGATTCCCATACAGCACAGTTCAAAGTTTGAAATGTTCTGCCTGACTCCAGATCAGTACCAGAATCTGATTGTTTTCGATGAACGTATTTGCGAAGGAACAAATGAACCAACTACATCTTCAACTATTGTAACGAGTTCGACAGCAGCAACTAAAACCCCATCTGTCTCTACCAGCACAACTCTGACAACGACACCTGCAGGCTTTATTTATATTCCGACAATTTCAACAGCCACCCCAGTGAACCCCGACGAGACAGTGCCGCTGAAGTGTTCTTCTACTAGCAACTCATCGAACAACAACGGCAGCAATAGCCAGAACATTAAATGGCCACAGTTGCACTTTATTCCCACAGTTTTCGGGGCTCTGACTGTCAAAATAACAGTGGAACAAACGGCTAGCACTAGTACGTTTGGCTTGTTTTGGTTCTGTAAAACAACCAAAGAATTTTACATGATGGAGCTATTGCCGGATGAGTTTGGCCTTGGTTGTTATTTCACCATGCCACTGCAAACCATCGTTAAAAACTTAATGCCAAACCTGGCCTATACCTTTTGCCTGGTTGATGATCAGCGCAACTTTATCTCGCCATTCAGCTGCAAGTCTGTGCACATCAGCGGAAATCTGAATACCTACTACAACGCATGGCTATCAAAAAATGTGAGAACTAAAGTAAGTAGATATTCAATTCGTACATATTTTGACAATTTTTCGAGCTTATAATATTTCTTAAAACAAAACTTTTTCGCAGGGTATATCTCTGATGGTTCTCGGTGTCATCATATTTATGTTCATGGGCATAATGTCGGTGTTTTTGGTGTTGAAGCAAAAGCCTATATGGCTCAAAAGCAGCAAGCACAGCATGCAATCGAAATCCAGTTCTAAAGAAATTCTGATCTTGCCCCGGAAAAATACTGCAGAGTATCTCAAATATAAGGAAGACATCATTTCCAGAATAAATGAACAAGAGTATGTTAAATATAATTTTCATAAATTGTTTTTATACATAAAAAATATACTTTTTCATTGTTAGCAACATACGATAAGGTCTTACACTCTGTACGAACTTTCATTTCAATTGTATTTTGTTTTAGATTTCCTTCAATCATGCCGAGAAACAACTCTACAAACAGTTTGGCCAGCAGTGATAGTTACATGAATGCAAACTTGTATGAAATTATACCAGCTTATATAACCTTTGATATGGTGCCACAGACGTGTGCTCCAAGTCAACCAGAATTCGAAATATTTGACACCAGTTGGAACTCAGTTGGATCAATAACTGACAACAGCAGTGTGAGGTACGCGCAAATAACACCTCGCACGAAACGAATTTCAAGCGATCCATTACCAGCACTTCCATCTGATGTCTTTGATGTGCCGCATTAATTATACATTTATTAAACACTTTTATTAACATGTTAAATAAAAGCTCTTGTGAAATCTATTAAAAGTGTACAAAAGAAGAGAAATTTACTTCTTCGACTTCTAGATTGACAGAATACTTGAGGACAGTGTACTATGGGAAATTTGCCCCGTTTTTCTGGCCAAATTAATTACTCAAGGACGGAGTGAGATATTTAACTTGCGATTTTTGCATTGAGTTAACATAACTACTATAAATTTTACTAAAAATGGTGGGCGGAGCACCGCCCATATTGTGGTAAAACTTAACTCAATGCTTGAACATTTTAAGAGTTCACTTTGAACATCGAACCAAACATTTTGTTATATAAGGTGATTTTTTAAGAGCTATAGAAAAAAACACATGAAATTCAGAGAAATGCATAAAAAGTTTATTTTAATCGATAGTAGGGTCCATATAATTAAATGTTTGAAGATTATTTCATGCAAATGTTGGCCGGGACTGCGCTTCAAATTGTACATCCGCTAAGTCCAATTTTGGCATTCAATAAATGCTTTAATGTTGTCCTCCAATGCGTCAATTAAAGCGGGTTTGTCTGTATAGACATTAGATTTAAAAATAGTCGAAAGGCGTTAAATCGCACGATCTAGGCGGCCAATTGACCGGTCCCGAACGTCAATAAGTCCATTGTTACGCGTGCTGTGTGGAATGTGGTATGTGGCACTGTCTTGTTCAAACGACATGTCATGCACGTCAAGCTCTTGAATTTTGGGAAAAAGTTTGATATGGTACGATTCGCATCATCTTTAAAGAAGTACGGTCCAATGATGCCACCAGTCCATAAACCGCACCAAACTGTGACTTTTTCAAGATGCATTGCTAGCTCTTGCTATGCTTCTGGCTGATCTTCACTTCAAAATCGAAAATTCTGCTTTTTCACGCATCCATTAAACCAAAAATGAGCTTCGTCGCTGAACACAATTTGATGTTAAAAGCGCGTGATGAACTTTCTTAACAGAGCACGCATTTTGATTATCAAATTCAATAATTTGCAAGTGTTATTCGCTTGTAAGACGATTCATTATTAAATTATAGACCAAACTGAAGATGTTTGACAGTGATACAAAACACGAAACGTACGTCAACTGTTTAAACCAGTGTTGCCAAAAAGATAATAGCTAAAAAATCAACCTTTAGTATTTTGACAAAGGTTTTGACAAATGTGGGCGTGGCATGCATCTAACTAAAGAGAAGAAACCAGAATGAAAGGCATTCTTTGGCATGCCGAAGGTTTTATACCCTTACAGGTTTTGGCTTCAATCTTTTCCGATTATTCCTATATTAGTTGTATATAATGGTACAGAATTGTATTATATTGTTTATGTATTCGTTAACAGCTAAAATAACGTCATTCGCTGCACATAAACAATACGTTAATAAAAATAGTTATTACTGATAGTGAATGAACAGATTGTTCCTTTGAATGCTATGGGATATACTTAGTTATGATTGTTTGTCATCTTGAATAGAATTTTATGAATTTGTACACAACATTCCTCTTTTCCCCGAGTTTGTTTCTGTCAACTCATCTAGATTATAATTATTATTATTATTAATTATCAATGGTGCGCGAATCACAATTTTTATCCCCGCTACCCATAGGGTCACAAAACAGAAGATAGCATGCACTTGTTTGACCATTTAATCGAAGGGTACAAAAAATCTTGTTTTTTATATCCATTGAAAATGGTCAAAAAAGGTATACTAAATTTGTGGAAATGTATGTAACAAAGTATATATGTATATTCTTACTCAGTATCACTAGCCGATTGAACCATGTCCGTCTTTCTGCTCGGATGTCCCTCTGACCAGATGAACAGACAGATCTCAGCTATTATAAACGCTAAAGACACCAAATTTGGAATGTAGGTTCCTATATACTCGGCGCAGATCAAGATTATTTCAAATGTTGGATGCCACGACCACTGCCCCCTCAAATCACTAATTTAGTTTTTAAACTCGATTTGTTAGCATCGTAAAAAATATATAACTTTCTTACTTTAACATATATTAAGCTGTTATTATATTTACTCTCAAAACTTCAATTGGATCAGATCATAAACACAGAAGTTATTCAAGAAAGTATGAGCATAACTCTAAGTGCTTATGTCAGCTAACAAGGTAAGTAGGAGAGCGCGAAGCGCGAATGCCATCTGTCGAGAATAATTCGAAAGTATGTTCATATATATATATGTATGTATATGTGTATAGGTCGAAGGGTATCCCACTGGCGCGTGCCGCGCGTGTATATATTATTAATTATATATATATAATTATATTACATATATTTGCACGAAATTCTTATTTGTTTTCAATTGTTCAATAGTTTTATTTCCTTTTTAAATTATCTTTGTTTAATGCGCGTCGTCCAATTTCACAAGCTCTCGTATTAATGTATTCCGATCTTCGATAACGATTACCTTAACTATTGTTCTAATTACACTATGACTCCAAAATATAAGCACACCTATCGGAACTTCTTAACTTATCTTCTAACATCGATTAATCGTTAACTGCGGTAGAGCTTATTCGAATATAATATAAATACAATATAATGGTACTATATTATTTTATATTAGCACAAGTTGATGGCGTTAAAAAGTCAATATACTAAATAAATGTATTTCCAGTTGCTGATAAGGAAACTCCCAAAGGAGAATAAAATTGCACGAAGCAAACGCTTCCAGCGATAATACATACTATACTATAATGTTTTATTATTATACATACATACACACATACAATGTGTTATGATATTTGGGTGTGTGTGTGTGTGCTTTTATATTCAATATATACATGCATTATATAATAATTTTACTGATATGAAATAGGTCAATCTGTTGAATGCATTTTGAAGTGCATTATGAATGTAGAATACAGAAGTAAATGTAAAAACATGAAACGAGATCAGTTCACTTCAGGCTTTGGATATTTGGATATTGCGGAGGATCGGTGATCAGCTCACGGCATATGCTGACAGCTGCTCACTTTGCGAATGGGGAACAAGTTGAGAACTACGGTGGATTGTAAGTAAGCTAATCATAATCAACGTACCATGATATCTAATGAGTTTATTATCTGCAGAACCGGAGTGCGTTTGGGAAACTTAACCCAGAGACCCTTTTGCGATTATGGCACTTCAAACTGTACTTCCTATCTGAGTTTCGGAATTGCAAACATAACAGTGCACGAGAATTACCATACGGACAGCAACCAGACAATACGCAATGACATTGCTCTGCTTCGGCTGGATAGTCCGATTGAGTTTGGACCCCATATGGGGCGCGTTTGCCTCCCCTTCAATACGACAGACCCCATTGTCGATACTCAGTTGATAGTGGCTGGATGGGGTCTAACGACAAACACTGCTTCGACGGCAAAACGAGCTGTAGGTGTACCTTTTCTGGACAAAAGCAATTGCGAACATAAAGGCCAAACTTGCTAATAGCGATAATGAATCATCAAAAAATACGTGCGAAGGAGATTCTGGCGGACCTTTAATGCATGCAGCCAACCAGCGACAAATGGTGATCGAGGTTATCGTATCTTACGGCCAAAGTACATGTGGTAAACGCTTCTTTCCCACACATTTTACACGGGTTTTGGATAGAGAAGAACGTGTGTACGAGAAGTGATCGCACTTCTGTTACGGATCAGAAATTTCCTGCAGATTGCGGATACACTCCAATGTATCCTAAGCAACAAACTGATGGTCAACATTTTATCAGACCTGATGAATATAGCTGGGCGGCCAGACTGGTGTATGGAAATAGATTAGGCTGTGTCGGTTCGGTGATCAACTCCCGGTATGTGCTGACGACGGCTGAGTGTGTGACGGGACAAAGGATTAATCATCTTGGATTATTGTAAGTTTCATCTAATGCAAATCAATAAGGCTCTTTACTAGAGCTGGAAAAACATCGATGTATCGATATATCGACGGTGTTCCTTCCAGTTCTACTCGTTACATTTTACTCGATTTTTGTATGCACAGAACTGGCGTGCGACTGGGAGACTATGATGAGAACGGGCACATTTGCGATTACGGCACTTGGAACTGTTATCATTGGCAGGAGTATTGGTATTGAAAAGATAATACCGCACAATGAATACAGTGGAAACCATAAAGTCAATAACATTGCCCTGATTCGCCTGGACAGGTCGATACAGTTTGGACCCAAGATAAAGCCCATTTGCCTTCCCTTCGGTATCAATGGTGGTATACCGGAAGCACCTGTGAACAGTAGTTTGACACTAACCGGTTGGTATAATAAGGAAGACAACTCATATGCAAAATGTGATGCAAGTGTAACGCGCTTGGTGACAATAAAATGTCAATATGTCTGGAATGTAGATGAAAAACATATCTGCACCCCGAATGTATGCTTTGGTGACTTTGGCAGCCCCCTGATTCTCTACCAGTCAGCTAGCCAACGTATGCTCCTCGAAGGGATTCTGTCCTTTCGTTCACGTAATTGCACTAACATACGAAAACCTGTTGTTTATATTCGAGTGCGTAGTTACCGTGACTGGCTCAACCAAAACTTGGAAATCTAATAATTGAATAAATCAAATGTTAAACTGTAAACTGCATTAAAAATACAAAAACAAATTAACTTTCCAATATAATCAAATAAAATCTTAATACTCTGCATATATATATATTTTTTATTCATTCCCTAATTTACAGTTTATTCCAGATAACAAAGATAGAATCGACAGTAACGATAGCAGTCGCCCAGTTTGAAAAACCGTTACAGATTTAAGACAAAGTCTTCTGCGGCCTAGTGCACACTATTCGTTACTTGTGGCAGTAAAGTGACTTCAATGTCTTGTATTTATAGCCTTGCATAGGGTATGTGGCAGTCACGTTACATTGCGGACAAGTTTCGCCAATCGATAACTAAGTCGATGACAGACCAGAAAGCGACGTGCTACAAGTATAGGTGGTGTCTGCGGACATCGATGGTTTCGATGTTATTAGAGTAAAACATCGATGGAACATCGATGTTTTGGAAATAAAACTTATTAATTTTTTATAGATAAAACAATACAATAATAAAACAATACAATAACAATAAACTTTATTGAGATTATTGTTTTTTTTTTTTTAGGAACAGTAATTGGTCTAGAGATTTTAATGGACTGTCATTTTTCTGCACGACCCAGCACGACACGAAAATTTAATTTTTCAACACGCACAAACACTCACGCTCCAAAATTTTCCCAACACGAAATTTTATACGCATTTTTTTTTTTTTTTTATTCATTAATTCATGATATTTCTTTGAATATAACTTAAAATCGGCTTATCGATCGCAGGTCAAACAGCGTCTTTCGTGTTGGTATTTATTAGTACTTTTTGAAACATCGATTAAATTCACTACAGGTAACATAAACAATCGAAATAACATTTTTTGCACAAGTAAAAATATGTGAACAAACATATCTCAGCTATTATTAAAGCTAGAGACACCAAATTTGGCATGAAGGTTCCTGTGTACTAAGCGCATATCAGGTTTCTTTCAAATTGTTGTGTGTGACGCCCACCGCCCCCGCAAATGAATAATTTTATTTTGAAGTCAATTTGTAAGTGCGGTATAAGAGATACAACTTTCAGACCTTAACATTTACTAAGCTGAAAGTTGAAACCCGATCGGACAATAAACACAGAAGTTATTCAAGAAAGTATGATAATAACACTAAGTGTTGTGTCAGCTTAGAAGGGACGCAGGCGAGCGCCATCTGTCGGAAATAATTTGAAAGCATGTGCATATGTATGTTATACACAGGAACATAGGTCGAAGGGTATCCCCGCTCGACTGTTGCTTTCGTTAAAGTTAACGTTAGTAAATGGTGTCCACAAGTAGCTGAGTTTAACCGCTGCTGGGCACCCTCAAAAACACACTCCATATTTTTTTAACTTAATTCACGTAACTACGCAGTTTATGTTTATTTCAGTAAACATATACCAAGAACTGTAAAACCATCGATAGTTGCCACCATTGAGGTTTTCCGATGTTGATAGTGTAGTCCATCGATAATATCGATACTATCGGAAAAAAAGGAACTACTTAAAAAATTAATTTTTGATTATTTTAAATTAGTGTATATAATATGGGGGCAAATATGTTATATAGAAAAGTTTGCAATCATTTAAAGTAAATAGGAACTCAATATTATTTTATAAAGAGCTAAGAACAATCAAAACCAAAACTTTTTTTTGAGTTGTTTCCGTTTTCGCTTTTTATTTAGCTCATTTTCTCTTCCCTAGTTTGTAAAAATACTGAAGAGGTTTGTGCACCCCCTATTGGAGTATTATAAAAATAATAGATGTCTGGTCACACTTTGCGCGGGAATATGACCAGTGCTGCCAATTCTGTACGAAAATTTAAAAAATTGGGATAGCGGAGTTCTCCATTTGTTAGAAATTAAATTGGCTTTTACACTATTTTTATGAATTTCCACATTTTGCACAAAATCTAAAAAAGTGCCTACATAATCATTAGTTTTCATACCAGAGAATACGGCTAACAATCATCTCAATTTTAATACTGCAGTAAAACGTTAACACTTTGCAAGAGTGTCGTGAAGGATGGAGTTCGAGATTCGGTTTAGCAAAGATGCAACGGCCGTGGAAAAGGTTTAGTGCACCTATTGCAAGAAAACTATCATGGCCTAACTAAATTATTTACACGCTCATGCAACAAAAAAAAAACGGGAAAGAAAGAATACGTTCGGCATGTCGGAAGTTTTAACTCTTGCAGGTTCTTCTTCGATTGGTCTAACAATCAGAACGGTGCAGAATTAAATATAATATCTCACTTTGATTGGCACTGATAAGTAAAGTTCTGTGGTGATCCGGTGGATCGTACGTATTTGTTATTAAATTAAAGCATTTATTTCGTATGCGTAACTAAAAAGAGAAACAATTCAGTTGTTGTCTGTACTAGGCAAATCCGAACTTAGCGTCAATTTTTGTGTAACGTTGAATATCGCCGCGGAACTACCGTCTGCTTACGATGGTGCCGGGTTGCCAGATCGGGCTCATATTGATGAGGCTGCGTCGCCACATCTACTCCCCCCTCAGTAACTTTGTCGGCAGAAGAAGGTAATGAGATCTATTCCGGGAGGTGCACAGGCGTTATAGGCGGTGGAGCTGCAGACTGTAATGCATCTTGATTTGCAGCTCCACCGCCTATAACGCCTGTCCGGAACAGATCTCGTTCCCTTCTCCTGCCATCGTAGTCACTGAGGGGGGAGTAGATGTGGCGACGCAGCCCCAGCGATATGAGCCCGATCTGGCAACCCGGCACCATCGTAAGCAGACGGTAATTCCGCGAACGATATTCGCCGTTACAAATATAGACGCTAAGTACAGATAGACGCTAACACACACAGCAACTGAATTGTCTCGATTATAATTTACACATCCAAAATAAATGCTTTAAACTTGCAGCTTGACAGCTTCAGTTGTAGTTGTTGTTATGCTAAATTTTACCAGAATCTGGCGACTGTCGTGGTGCTGCTGCATTTTGTTGCATGATTTCCTCCAATTTCCAGAAGGCGCGTGTTTTAATTGTCGGGGTCACCAATGTACCTGTACTGTTTCGGTTCTGTTTTTATTACAGACTTGAAAGCAAAGCTTATTTATTTCTAATCAAGTGCAATATGTTGGTATGTAAATATGTATGTAGATCAGCTGTGCGAAAACGTTTGTATGTATGTATGTATGTGCATACATGTTGCATATCTATGCACATTTGTATGTACCATGTACATATTGTGCTGAGCCATTGAGTTGCCACATTTTATTAAATCAAATCAAATTTACCAATTCACCATAAGTGAATTCAATATGAGCCGATTCCACTGTTAAGCATCTAAGAATTTGTATACCCTTGCAGAGGGTATATTAATTTGGAAAAGGTAAAATAGGTGGCCTCCTCACCGATTTTTTTTCAGATAGTTCTATATTTATGAATAGTTTATGCTTCTAGTTATTTTTTTATTGAATTTTAAAATTTAATAAAGTCGCGTGTATTTTTTTATATCGATACACTCATTCCAATAATTTATCGAAAGATCTCCAAATATTCCTCAGTGGTATCGATTATCTTCTTGTGTGTGCTAAATAATTAATTTTATAATTAAACTTTGAGGACAGCCAAGTGTAGTAATTGCAGCTCCAAATCATTTATTTTGGCCAAGGTTTCGTTGCTCGTGTTTTTGCTATGGAGTTAGTTTTCAACAGTTTTTACAAATGCAAAACCTCAACACTAATCCTTGCGGTATCTGCTAGCTCACACACCTTCAATTTCCTGTTTTTGATATTTTTCTCCGTAACCTCATCGGAGGGCCTGTCACTGCGGGCGTCCACCTGGAGAAGACTTTCGGCCATCATGAAATTCTCGAAAGCAATATTTTACTGAATTATATGATGGAGCATTATCCCCATAATATTTGTACAACTTTTTTTTGATTCCTTTGAAATTGGCTGTGAAAACAGCTAATGGAAATTAATAGTGCAGAAAGTTAACTTGTTTGCCTTAATATAAATACTATAAAATACCAAAAAAATGTCCACGAAATACATCAAATTCTGCGATCAAGGAGGGTATTTTTCAATTCAACATATTAGTATTGGCAAGCAATTTCGTCGTCAGATCGGCCATATCACTTTCAGTTGTAGACTTTTTGTTCTTAAGAGGGAGAAAACACATTGAATATTTAAAGTAGACAACAAATAATTAACTACCAAAAATATTGCATTATAATCAACCTTGTATGATTCAACTTATAGGAACCGTTATATTTCAACTAAAACAAGCACGAAAGCTACAGTCGAATGTGCTCGACTGTGATACACCCGCTACCACTAAGCAATGAACATATGGAGTACTCAAACAGCGAAAAGTACTTGCCCAGTGGTCTTCGGATTATTATGACCCCCGGCCCGAACTGTTTCACGAGTGAGCGATCGGCTCTCTTTGGTGAGCAATCCAGAAGCAGCGAACAGCAGTAACTCCTACTAAAACTAACAGCTGTAAGCAGATTAACTTTCATTACAATCGTTAAATCTAAATCAAAACTAGATATTAAAACTTATATTTAAAATTAGATGATATATATGTATATCATATTTATAGTTATAGTTATATCATATTTAGAATATAATGTAGAAGATTAATGTAAAAACAACATTAATTCAATTAACTGCAATATAACACTTTATATGCGATCTTCAGGTTTTCACTTTATCATAGCAATAATCAGTAAAGAATTGTTTAATTAGTTAAAAGAATGTAAAATATTCGGAATGTAAAATTATTTGTTGTGGTATATGACAACTTTACAGGCATACTAGGTCAATTGATAAGTTCCGGCTACTATATACATAGATAGCGCTACTATAATTAAATCAATATTTTTTACCTTTAAAAGACGCGTTTATAAATTTGACAATTGTCGGATCATTATTTTGTGGGTTATAGCATTTTAGCAGATTTTGCTATTGGGAAGAAAATATATAAAAAGGAATTTCGCGTGTTGATAAAATATTGTTTTTTGAAGGAAAAAAAGAAACCTCACTTTTGAGTAAAAACAACGACGAGTTGATGATTCGGAGCAGTGCTTGAAGATGTTCAAGCGTAATAAGCCCGAGTTTTTTCGTCGATATGTGACAATGGATGAAACATGGCTCCATCATTTAACTCCGAAGTCCAATCGACAGTCAACCGATGCACACGATGAACCGCTCTAAAGCGAGCAAACACCTAACAGTCGGCTGGCAAGGTTACATTGATTACCTTAAAAAAAAGGGAAGAACCTTCAACAGTGATTATTACATAGAGTTATTAGACCGTTTGATGGACGAAATCGCCGAAAAACGGCCGCATTTGTCGAAAAAGAAAGTGCTGTTTCACCAAGACAATGCACCGCGTCACAAGTCAGAGAAAACGATAGCGAAAATTCATGAATTGGCCTTCGAATTGCTTCCACGTCCACCGTATTCTCCAGATCTGGCCCCAGCGACTATTTCCTGTTCTCAGATCTGAAAAGAATGCTCGCTGGGAAGAAATTTTCCTCGAATGAAGAGGTGATCGCCGAAACTAAGGTCTATTTTGAAGCAAAACAAAAATGTTACTACAAAAATGGTATCGAAAAGTTGGAAGATCGCTATACTCAGTTTTCTTGAAGGGAACTATGTTGAATAAAAAAAAGCATTTTGCCAAAAAAATAATGTTTCCTATGGTAGGCCGGGGACTTTTCAATTAACCTGTTTTGACAACTTTACAGGAATATAACTGTAACTGTAACTGTCCGAAACTGTACTAATTTTTAAATTCAATATCTTATAAAAGAGTCCATAAGAACTATGAATGTATGTATGTATTAAAACCTAGACTGAAAAGAGAGTTAAAAGTTCATCAGTTAAGCAACAACCATATATAGCTTAATTAATTTTAATAAATAATATTCTATTCGATTTATAAATATGTTTTAATTATGTTTAAATATGAATTGTGGTCATTTTCTGGACATTTTCTGAGCTGCCTACTAAGAAGTATACTATTTACATGTGTGCTCCTCGAGTACTTTTGTACATACATCGCATTTAACTTGGCAGCACCAATGAAATTTGCAATTACAACGCTCACGAACGACAATATTTTTAGTGTTGTAACCTCGGCCACAGCACAGTATACCGCAGCCATCAAGACCCGATGATGATTTGTTACAAACACGTCCGTGCGTTCCTGCAGAAAAGAATTCTCATGAATATAAGTTTTAATAGTTTAGTTTCTCACAAATAGTGCACAATTTTATAGACTTACCTGCCCACTGCAACAGACGATTTGTACGACACCAATCGGGACTCTCGTCCAAATAAATTAAATCATGCGGAGTGGGAACCTTGAATTGACTGTTTTTCACTTGCAGACGTCCGCGTTTATTTAATTTTACCTCGGTAGCCTCTTCATATTTCTCACGCAAATAGTCACCTATAAAATTTAGAATATTTATATAGTATATATTGTTAAAGAACATCGTTAACAGCCTTAATAACTCCTGTAGATGGTCAACAAAATTGCTTATATGGAAATCTTGATAGCAACAACTTTGATATATATATGGAAGCTATACTTAATATCGATTAATAATAATAAATAATAAATCTTTTGCAACAGTCGAGCGCACACTCGACAGTAGGATACCCTACGAATTATGTTGAAATGGCGTAATATCGAAGCTACAAGGGTATTAGAGGTCTGCATGAGTTCACTCACAGAACACTAGCAATTGAGTTGAATTTGAATTGAGTTGAATTCGAATTGAGTTGAATTGACTGAGTGCGAAGTAGGCAATGAAATGAAGTTAATGAGGTATGACTGAGCGTAACTCTTGAGTCTCACAGCAGGCTGAGCTGAAGTAAAAGGCTAGAATGAATGAAGGCAAAACGTAGTGAAAAAATTCAGAAATGTAAACAGGCTGCGAATGTTTTAAAAGAGTAGTCAATTTTTCTATAGAGTATATTTTATTTATATATTTCCTGTTTAAAGGGTATAGAACCTTCGGCATGCCGAAGATAGCCTTTCGTTCTGGTTTCAAATGGAATATATTATATAATACAACGATTGTCAAAGGAGCTTACCAATCTCTCTTATGGACGATAATTGCTGCCAACACGTAATTAAACTGCAAGAGCCTGAAACTCCGTGACATTTGCACGTGATGCGTGTCTTCTTAATGACAGCCTGAAATAAGAATATAAAGTATTTTATTAAAAATTACAGAACGCGAATAAAGTTTAAAGGGAGAAGATGCGATGCTAGCAAGAAAAAATAACAATCATAAAATTAACAAAATAAATAATATTCATTGCAAATGATTTATATTTTTGAAGGCATAATTATAACGTTGCCTCGTTAATTTAAAAAATTAATTTGAATTTAAATTGTATTTATTGTTTAATGATGATTTTGACATTTTACATTCTTACCCGTCGGCCTGCTTCATTGTTATGCAAAT
Organism: Zaprionus lachaisei; assembly: GCA_018901815.1. Taxonomy (NCBI): domain Eukaryota; kingdom Metazoa; phylum Arthropoda; class Insecta; order Diptera; family Drosophilidae; genus Zaprionus; species Zaprionus lachaisei. The sequence goes on from JAEIFI010000128.1 coordinate 63,238, forward strand.
TCATTAGACTTCGTGCCTTCAGATTTGAGTTAGACAACGCAGGTGGATCTCCGCTTACAGCCCTTTGATTTTTACGCTTGCGTTTACGCCGTTTTCCATTAGCATCTCCGTTGAAAAGTTTTGAATTCAAAATTTCACGATTGATATTCTCCTGTTGTAGAAGAAACGTATATTAACATCTTAACAATATATATAAATATAAATAAATAAATATATAAATATAAATAAATATATATAAAATCCAAAAGCTTCTATTCAACTGCAAACGTAGACATAAATCCTGTTTTTTATATGAATAATATTAATCTACTTGTCACTTGACGCTGACAAGATCTTGTCAATCTTAACTGTCTCAACTTTGATTATATTGAAATATATAAAAGCTGTATTATAAGGTTGATTTTTTAACTATTATCTTTTTGGTAACACTGGTTTAAACAGCTGACGCACGTTTCGTGTTTTGTTTCACTGTCAAACATCTTCAGTTTGGTCTATAATTTAACCATGAATCGTGCAAATTATTGCATTTTATTATCATAATGCGTGCTCTGTTAAGAAAGTTCATAGCGCGCTTCTTCCATTTTATTGTGTTCAGCGACGAAGCTTATTTTTGGTTTAATGGGTGCGTGAATAAGCAGAATTGTCGATTTTGAAGTGAAGATCAGCCAGAAGCATTGCAAGAGCTACCAATGCATCCTAAAAAAGTCACAGTTTGGTGCGGTTTATGGGCTGGCATGCCATCATTAGACCGTACTTCTTTAAAGATAATGCGAATCGTAACGTAACTGTGATTGGTGAGCGCATTGGTTGCAACAAGACGGTGCCACATGCCACACAGCACGCTTAACAATGGACTTATTGAGAGGCGAGTTCGGTATACATTTTATTTCACGTTCGGGATCGTGCTTTTTAACGCCTTTAGACTATTTTTTATGGGCTATGTTAAACCTAATGTCTATACAGACATGTATAATGTTGGAAAGAGTGTGTCAAAATTGGACTAAGCGGATGGACCATTCGAGGCGCAGTCACGATCAACATTTGCATGATATAATCTTCAAACATTAAATTATATGCACCGTACTATCGATTCAAATAAAGATATTAATCATTTCTCTGAATTTTATGTGTTTTTTTTGAAAAACTTTCTTATAGCTCATAAAAAATCTTCCTTTAAATTGAGTTCGCATAAAAGACTGACCTGCAATTCAAGCATTTCTTTTTCTTTCAATTTTGAATTAAGAATTTCCTTTGTGATGCGTTCTTGAAGCTCTATTAAATCATCTGGATTTATGTGTGGCTCTCTGCCGTTTTCCTCCTCATTAAAAATGTCTGCTGTAACTGGTGCAGGTGTTGAAGGCAGATTTAATGATTCGTTGTCCTTTTTTTTAGTTTTATTGTGAGCTTCAGATAAAAGTGAATCCGTTCCATTTTGATTTGCTAAAGCTCTGTGAGTATTCTTTGAATCAAATTGTCCAACATCCTTTGAATCGTCAGCTAACATAAGCTTTCGTTTTGGATTGATTCTTCCTTCGGATCGACGATCAGAATTGCCTGCTCCACGTGTGCCACGACGAGATTCCTTTTCGCGTACGTCAATAAAATCTGTTGCAAATCTATCAATATAAAATAATATTTATATATAATATAAACTCAAAATATCTGTTCTTATATTTACTTGTAAGCATATTCAAGATTGTCGCCGCAGCCGCCCCATGACCAGTCATCATGCAACTGCTTGGGTCTAGATCCGCGCGAGCATCCACAAGAAGTAAGCTGGCCATCTCGACAAGCCCGCGCTACGAAACTTGTCACTGTGGCCGCAGCTAGTGCATGTATAAATGCCATCTCCGGCGATCCTAAAACATAAGTATGTTGAATATTTTTATTTAATAATAATTTAGTATAAACAAAACAAAAAAATACTAACGCTACAGTCAGGTGCTGACTGTATAAGGCCATGGATTATCATATTATACCGTAATAAAAATTTTAACGGTATGGAATTGCCGCCCGAATATTATTAGAATAAAATAAAATAATAAATAATTAATAAATGAAAATTCGCACCCGCCTCAACCGGGAGTTGAACACACGCACTCTCTCACAGCCGTCCGCCACTCTAACCACTCGACCATTGCCTCACTCCTTGGCCTATCGGCAAAGCTGCATTGTCAACCAATTTTGTTACCATACAATGCAAATAAAAAGTTTAAAATGCTGTGTGGCTAGATTTGAACTTCGGTATGCTTGCGTAAATTAGGTCTGCTTAAGTATAAATGTATGTTCAAAGTGAGTTTAATTCGTATCATATCTCACTTATTAATAGTCCGATTTAAATGAAATTTTCACATAACGCCCGTGGCAAAGTATTTGTCATGTAAGATATACAACTTTGGTTGTTGAGCTAATATTGTAGTTTTTAAATAGTTATTACTGATTTACGGAGGCGGGAAGGAATTTTTTTAAAATCCATGGCCTAAAAATGTGAGAAATCTGTGAAATGCAAGCTACCCTAAACTTTATATTTCGGCCTCTAAAAATATATAGAAATACTCTCCTATGTTTAATTACAAACATTTACATAGGCCCATAGATTTGTATGTACACATATGTTCTAAAGACCTGCATGAATGCATTCAAAACGGCAAATGAATGATTCATTCAAAAAATAAGTTCGATTTTTAAAGTACAGTTTTTAATGAATGTGAAGAAATGTTGCAGAGGTTGATTTTTTAGCTATTATCTTTTTGGCAACACTGGTTTAAACAGTTGACGCACATTTCGTGTTTTGTAGAGAGTACAATGCGAACTGAAGAAAATATCGCAGCTGCATCGGACAGCGTTTATAATGATCATCATTGGACCTTTCTTCTTCAAAGATGATGCGAATCGTAAGGTAACTGAATGGTGAGCGCTACCGTGAGATGATATCAAACTTATTCTTTCTGAAAATGAAAGACCTTGACTTGCATGACATGTGTTTGCAACAACATGGTGCCACATGCCAAACAGCACGCGTAACAATGGAGTTATTGACAGGCGAGTTCGGTGAACATATTATTTCACGTTCGGGATCGTGCTTTTTACCGACATTAGACTATTTTTTATGGGCTATGTTAAACCTAATGTCTATAGAGACAAGCCCGCTTCAATTGACGCATTGGAGGACAACATTAAAGCATTTATTTGTGAGATATAGGCTAAAATGTTGGAAAGAGTATGCCAAAATTGGACAAACTAAAGGGATGGACCATTTGAAGCGGAGTCACGGTCAACATTTGCATGAAATAATCTTCAAACATTTAATTATATGGACTATCGATTCAAATAAACATTTCATGCATTTCTCTGAATTTTATGTTTTTTTTTTGAAAAACTTTCCTATAGTTCTTAAAAAATTACCCTTTAGTTTTGCCTGTTTCGGCCGCTAGTGTACTCATACATTTTATTGTTGTACAGTAAAAAACGAGAGCAATAGTCAAACAGTAGATAGTAGAATACCCTTACCACTATATTCAAATGCCTAAAAGAGTATGTTAATTAACTGTACGACTGTAATAGATCAAATGACGCTTCACGCTCGCTTTCCTCCCTTGTTGTTAAAGAAAGTATGAGAATAACAAATTTCATGTGCCAGTTTTAAACGGAGGCAAGCGAGCGTGTGGCAACCCTGTTAGCCATCTATTAATTAACACAGCCTGATAGGTATCGATATCTATCGGAACTAACTTCACTTTAGTTCTTCTTCTTAGGAGTTCGTAAATATATTTCACAAACATTGGACACATAATAAAGCGTTTTACTTATTAACATTTAATGGCGTATTCATTTCGCCATAAGCGCGATTTATAATAATAATTATAATAAGAATAATTTGAAAGCATGTATACATACATATGTGTATGAATTGAACAACTTAAACTACGCCAGAACATAGGTCGAAGGGGTTCCTATTGTCGCGTGCCGCTCGACTGTTGCTCTCGTTCATTTTATGTCTACGCTCCAGAACAATAACTCTGAATTCATACTTTTTTTTGATGTACGATGATCCAACACGACAGTGTATGAATAATTCATAGAAAGAGAGTTCAGATTTTAATGGCACTCACTTTTGTTCATATTGTTTGCTTGCTTGTTGTTCATATTGTCAACGAAATAATTGTTTTTTTTTTTCGCTTGCCTAAACAACTTTTTTGAGCCCCATTACTAAAAATTATCGATAATTTCATTACGGTATTTATTACGTGCTGGAGATTGACAGAAATATTTCGCTAGCTAAAATTTAGTCAGCCGACTTTGATTTTGTATGGATTTTCTGAACTGAATAAAGTATTTTTGAATGCAGTTTATACAAGTACAGAACTGTCATGTAGAAAATGAATGTATTCATTAAAATTATATCTTTTTGTGTTGCATTCTTTGCGGCGCTGTGAGGAAAACCTGTTCGCCAACTAAATTAATTCTTTGTTTATCAGCGGATCGTAAGTTAATTTGGGTGGCGGCAATTCGATTTATTTTGATTGAAGGAGTCCTAGCTCTAGTCTCTAGCTCTTATAGTCCCCCAGATTAAGGCGTTCATAAAGACGGACAGACAGACCTTGCTTGCTTAAATATAATGCTTTTGTAACTATGTATGTGTAAAAACTTACCAAACGCAGTCATGGGGCCAAAGACAGTAACATTATCAGTAGTGCTACAATTCCAACGTCGATTTTTAAATTGGAATTGACATTCCTGTGAAGTAAAGCAAAAAAATTACATATATGCATTAAATGTAGCATTTACAATTTATATATGTGATTACAAGTTTTAACTAACAGTTAGAAGAAGGCTTGGAAATCTGGCAACCCTCTCATTTGGCCAATCACACTTATTTAAATATTCACTTTCAATAGATTTTAATCTGTTTATCGATATCCTTTTAATCATCGTTAAATCCTTCTCTTTCGATCGCTAACTGTCAAGCACACAACACGTGCCGCTCCGCACTTTTGTTCGCCACAAAGGCATGATATTATAAAAGCTAGAGAGAGAAAATTGGGTATAAAAGTTACATTAACTGTGAGTAGATCTGGTTGAGTTTAACACGAAATTGTAGTTGCCACTCTTTGCCACTCATTACGTTATTACTTATAAAAGTAATAGGTATCTTTCTGGCGAGCAGACTGAACTGTAGTTTTTATTACTTATTTGCTAACACAGTGTTAACTAGGAGCTAACAAAAGTAACACATAATGAAAGAGCGCGTATTATAATAAGATAAGATTACATTTGTAGAAAAGCTGCGTTTAATATTATCTATGTTTATGCCTTCATAACAATCGCAAAATATAGTTTGCAATAATATACTTTATCTGTGAATTATATGCAGAAATTGTATAGCTGAGATCCCGACGTTCAACAGACGGCCAGAAAGACGAACATTGGTAAACTCTAGCTCCGCTACCTCCTTGATGCACTTGCATAGAGAAACGTAGTGTACCCCTTTTATCATTTTTAATTGTATATTGTATATACATATATGAAAGCAGACAGCAGAGCTAGAACACATTTGGTCTGTTTAACCACTTATCTTTAAGCACACAAGCAGTATTTCATGCTATGTTTATGGTAATATCAATATTTATCTTCATTCAATTCCAGAAAGAAAGACTACTTGCAGCATGCCGAAGATTTCATACCCTCGGGGGTTCTTATATCCCTCAAATCTTCCTAAACTACAATAGTTATATTGTAGTATTTAGAGATGTGGTCTGCATGTATTGAAAACTATAATAACACCAATCGGACATATATTTTTTATGATAATCTGTTGTCGAGCCGCCGACAATATCCAGGGAATGCCTTACACAATCATTGACCGCCGTTGTCAAATGTACATTGAACAAATCAAGGGCTGAATGATGATGTTTTATTCTATAGGGAAATAATACAGTTGCAAGGCATTACAAGACTTTAACTTTCAATCTAGTCCTAAGTCTACAAACCGCAGTTTCTCTTCCCTCACTCTTGGATATCGCCAGACGAATAGAGGTGCCGAAATATCGATGCTAACATCGATAAATCGATATTTATTTTCGTCTATCGATGTTTTCAGGTCCGTCACAGAACACCTTCAAAGGATTCACCCAAATTTAATTACAGATGAAACGGTGACTCAATCTACGGGGTTGACTAAATACCTCAATATAAATCAGAGTACTCGTCAAATTTGGCAAAGAAATACAAAATTTAGCGAGTTATTATGATAATGATTGCGCGAGACGTGGATCCGTTTTGCGTTGTGGAAATGAAGGGATTCCGTGGAGTCATAAAAACCTTGAATCCGAAGTACAAAATGCTAAGCAGGACTTATTTTCGAGATGTAATGCTTTCGAGAATTTATAATGATATAAAAACAACACCAAATATATCAATAAATAAAGTTTTTTTTTATTTACAAGTGTAAATAAAAATATTAATTTTTTCCGATATCGATTTTAATCGATATTTTTGGTGAAAATATCGAAAATCGATGTCTCCAAACATCGATATTTCGGCACCTCTACAGACGAACTGATCTGACGCGCCAAGCATAGCTTAATTCTTAGTTAATCGGTGTGACCAATTACAACAACGATAAGAATGGATACAATAAAATACTAAATGCAAGTGCCCTCTATCGGTGACAAACTACTTAACTAACTATCGATAGCCAACTTATCCGTGCAGCGACATCTGTATTTCTTGTTCTATTCATTGTTCCTATGCCAGCGATATGTTATAATGTTTATATAAAGTATATTTGTTTGCAATATCTTGAAGAATAACATAAATTGACCGATAGGTTGTTTGGCACAATATATATCGGTCCGATCTGGCATGTTAAGCAATATTTATTTAGTTTGAATTTGTTAACTAAAAAAGCCGTTCTTCGTCACGTTAAAGGCACATTTTGTTATGCCTTATTGAAGTATAAAATAAAATTTGCTTACTTGTATTGCAGCGCGTGCGCCCCGACTGATTGCGGGCATAACACTTGTGTGCAGAGCACACTGCTTCTTCTGTCCGTATGTTAAGCCATCGAGGGTATAACAATTATCTGGATTTAAGTTAATAGTCTCTGAATATGGCGATGGAGCAACAGAAGTATCATTATCCTGTCCATTAGGTCCAATGACACCAAACTGGTGCACGTTGGCAAGCATAAATTCGCGACTATTGGTGACTCCTGCGGAAGTCATTATAATATCATGGGCGAAGTAGTTGGGTGGCTTTAATTGTTTCTCAAGCGAGACAGATGTGTGGTCACTATTCCGTCTTTTATGCTGCGATCGCGTAACACGGGACAGTATGTGAATGTCTGGTGCTATATCAGGAAGTGGCGAATCAGAATTTAGTTTCAATGAATCAGGTATTTCAATTGACACAGCAAATCGCTTAGTGTTATTGATTGTTTGTATAATAGGCTCGAAGCGCGGTCGCATAAACTCAGCCTGACCACGAAACCATTCGTCCCGTTCTCGCTGTCGTTGTTGCTCCTCTCGCTGTCGCTGACGTACGCATTTAAGAGATTCAGGATTGCGTAAGCAAACGGGTCTCTTTGTTGTTCGTTTGGTTATTGTCTCTGGAGTCGTTGTGGACGTAGTTGTGGTGGGCACATTCATTAATGTCGTGCCTTGAGTCGTTGTTGGCTGATCACCATTTAGCAGATGCACCTGCGGCACAACATCTAATTTTCGATTCTCTTTATTAACATCTAAAGTTCCGGCGCTCTCACCAGATGTTTTAAAAAATGTGCTTGCTTCTTCTTCGTTGTGATAGTAACCACCAAAGAGCTTTTGCCCTGGCGTATGTGCTCCCAAGGGCACCTTGCGAGCAGGTGGAGCTATTGGTGCGGCATATTGAAGTACTGGCCGTTGGGGTCGTTGCGATCCTGATCCTGCACTCTGTTTTGTCTTCTCCTTTTGTAGACTTGGGAATTTCACAAATTTCGACTCAAAGTTTGTATCACTTTTCGTCATATTGTGTAGAAAAAGTATGTGTTTCTTGAGGTCATCTATGTTTGATGTAGGGTCTGGAAGTGCTGTAGTACTTGTAAAACTTGTTGTACTCCGCCGTCGATTCAACGTTGTGGAACCTGGTTGTTTTGTTGGTAATGTGCTTGCGCTTGCTTGGCTTGAGTACGCTGAAGCTTTGCCAGGCACAGACCATCGTAGTTCAGGTGATGCGTTCTTTAGTGCCATAGGCACAATAAATTTACGATCCTCATCAGTCAGACTGGCTGGAAGACCGTTCTCATCGGTATCCTCATCTAATAGTATTATCTGTTTTTGGTTCATCTCCTCTTGGATTGGATGTTCACGTCGTGCTTGCGCACTTGGTGTCTCTAATCTCTTGGTAAGATCCGCTTTCACATAGCCTGTCTGAGAATCGCGTAGATCGACGGGCTTAATAAATGTGCCCAGTTTACGCAGACCCTCTTGGTGCATGTAGGCCTGCTCATCCTTGGTTATGTTCAAAGGAATGCTTGTATTTGCCAGCTGCTCATCGTGAGTTCCAAATTCAATAAATGGTGATTTAAGTCCCAAAGAACTGAAATGAAGAAACAAAATATATATAGTGTCGTTATTATAGATATATTAATCATGAGAAAGCCACAGCAATTCATTCTACAAGTATAATATCCCTTTAAATGGCATTAAAAACAAGTTACGAAAATTACTGTCGACAGTAATCACTAAAAATTACTAACAATAAAATGTACACGGCTGGAAATACTCATATAATCAATAAATGAATAGAAAACTCAATCATAATTCATGTCGAAAAGGTTTTTCGATTGCAGGATATCGATTACAGCATGGCAAGAATAATAAGATGATAAACATTCTTACATTCTTCTCTCTTACATTTGTGCACAGAATATTAACAAATGTAAACATGTTCAATGAATTGCAATAAATCCAACAAGATGTCAAATTAAATCGAGTGTAACATTGTGTAAATTATTAATCTATGAAGAGTGTAGACAAACAATAGCCTGATAGGATTAATAAGATGGGGATAAAGATTCTTTAACTTTATAAGGTTTGGTAGTCGCCTTATGGAATTAAATGCAATAAATGTTGTTTTGATGCTTAAGATTTATTCTGATTAAATGTATAACGTTTAAAAAGTTAGAGAGTGGCACATGCTTGACATTTAGAGATCGAAAAAGAAGGATTTAGCGATGATTAAAAGGATATCGATAAACAGATTAATATCTATTGAAAGAGTGTATTTAAAAAAGTGTGATTGGCAAATTGAGAGGATTGCCAGATCTCCCTCCATAAGGTTCTCAATTGTTTCGAGTTGTGCAAAAAATATTGTAGTAAATCAAAGTAATTCAAAATTCAAGGAAAACGAGTGCAACAAGTAACTGCAGTCAATACTGTGCTAGTTTGTGTATTGCAAAGGTTATGACTGAAGTTGAGGAAGATCATAGTAAGGAGGACTGTAATATAATATAATTTTCTCATATTTTTTTAGATGAAAAATACTTGTTTAGAAACGAAAAATGCACATTTAAAATGCATTATAAAGTGAAATTTCCCATTTGATCTATTGGGCAAGATAGCTTCTTTTCAATATGCCATAAATGCCACTGGCAGACGTGATTGTTTTTGTTTTTCGTTTACATTGAACAAAGCAAAAGGTTAACTTTGATATCACACACTTTGTTTTCATGTTAAGAAACGAGTTTTCCCAAATTATTTGATGTGGTTGGGTTGGGACATCATAAAAGAACAGTTACAGCTGTTTCAACATGTTGAGGGACATGTAATCTGTAAGTTTGTATCTCAGTTTTAGATAGGCGCACGCAGGTGGTGCCATTATTGTCTTCAGTGTCACAGCATTATCGATGTAGGCCAACTAGTGGATGCGATTTTAGTTCAAACGGTCTGTATAAAAGCCTGGCACGTTCTCATCGAAAGCAACAGTTGCATTTGATCTTTAACTCTAACTACAATGAAACTCAGTCTTGTCTTCATTCTGGTATTGATCACATGCCTCTCATTGAGCTGTGTATGGGGAAACGCTGGCACCCGCAACGATTACGAATGGGGCGCCAAACTGTCAACAAGCACACTGATCGCCCGTGAGATCATCAGCAAACGCAAGGCATTGCTGTCGACGGTAACAAAGACATACACCCTAACGCAAGCTGGAACAGCAAAGACAATCAATTATATCAAAGTGACAGACCTTAAACTCATGCGAGGAGCCACTGCCGAGATCTCCAGCGGAGGAGTATCGGACACAACAGTCACTATTCTATTCACATCAGCCCCGGGAAGTGGCATTAAGTCTCAAATTGAAATATGGGGCTCAACTTAAACTTTGCAACTAAATAAAATCAATAGTTTGTTCTTTATCTGTAATATATATATTGAGTGTGTGTTTTCTGAACCTTTTAAGCTGTTACATTTGTTACATATACAAGAATTGGCTGTTGATTTTGTTTCAAAATCTCAATCGACATTTTATACAAACCTTTAAGGCCTTAAATGAACTTTTAATAATCGAAAATTCATTTGTTTTCTTAGCATTTACTAATTAAATCAAATCCAACAAAATTATAGAGAGAGAGGCAGTTAAATAAATCTGTATAAATCATATAAATTAACAAGTTATTTATTTTCCGTAAATTTCAACACGAAACATTAGGCCATAATTATACTGCGATTGCAGTTTGATGTTTACAAAATTAAAACCAGGCCCTCCAGAGTATATCGTAGCATGGCCTCCTGTGTTGTTTGTCACCTGGTCAACCGCACGAATGCCTGTGATGATGCGCCCATTACCAATACCCTGTAGTAGTGTGTGAAGACTGCATTATTTGTATGTTCGTTTTCAGCATAGAATGTATTATTTTATTGCTAATTTGTAAACATTTAACATGTGTTTATGCATCAATAATGACTGATTGTTCCATCGTCAATCATTTGAAGTGTGATGTAGTTGTGATGAGATTTTAGTTGTGATATCTTTAAATATGTTACAACAAATATAAGATTTGTACTATGTTTATTCTAGATAATTGAACGACTGGCTTCCTTGCAAAAGACTATGCCGTACTTTGTTTTATAAAGTATAGTTATGATCTCTGTCCCCGGTTGAATCACTCGTAATTACCTTCCACTAAAACTTCCCAATTGTAGTTGAAACTATCGCCTGCTTAAACCATTCAGTGTATTATGTTCGGACTATAATAAATTATATTCTATTGTAGCTAAGAACAACAATAATTCTGCATCTTGGGGGTTTTTTAGTACTAAAATAATGTAATATTTTTCCCCACATTATAATCAATGATTAATCAAAATTTATTTTCTGTATAAAACATATTTCTGAGTAGAAAAGGTAGAAAAAGGACTGTCCTCTTAATACTCATGTATTATAATCACTCACACTTGTGTAAGAAAAGTTAACCCACATCTGTTCCACATCTGTTCCTTCAATGTTTTAGGGATAATAAAGTGAATTGTACTGGTAACTTGCACTGCAAGGCCAAAAGAGGCTATGAATTCAGAGATTATAAACAAAAAATACATCGGATCATGACAGTAAATAAATGACAGTAAAAAGCGACTGTGGAAATCTGCACATGTATTTTGTTTTCGACATGATATAGCATTATAGTAAAAATCAGCAACGTGCTCAATATTAGCCAAATTGAAGTAATACCATTTGGTTTTCTGTTTCAAAACCTGCAAAGGTCTGCAAGGAAAAAGATGCAGATCAAAAAAGAAAACCATCCCGGAAACTAGAGAACATTTGAAAGCCTTCACAAATCAAACAAATACATTCATCTCAATGCCAATCGCGGGGAACTTCTCAGTTCATGTTGAGTACATGATAAAGGTGCAGGAACATCGATGTTACATCGATGTTTTATATGAAAAACCTCAGCAAACATCGATGTTTCTGCACCTCGAGTACATGACGAGTCAAGACTGCAAACGTTTTTCTATATTATTAGCAAATTGAGTGAGGTTTAAGTATTTGATAAAAACTTAATTATTATAAACACACATATAAACATAAACACACATGTTCCATGTCACAGGAAACGCAGCTTACATTACTGGGATATTTAATATCATGATTCACGTATTTGCCAGGCGATGAACCGTTTACTACGTTCTCGGCATGCAGTAATTGAGCTGAATTCGATATATTTCCCCACGTGCTCGATACCGAATAAACAGATACTACACAAAGTAAACACATCATAACAAGGTTTGTCAAAATTGCCATTTTGTGGTAGTATTTTGTAAGATTATTAACTAAACGCTTCGATTTGTAGAGAAATCAATTAGTTTGTTGTTTTTATTAAGCTGTTTAAGCTCAAATTGTAGTTGATTCGTGTGTTATCAGCTTTTTCGTAGTGCTGGTAACATGTGCTTTTATTTTGGTGCATATACCAAAAAGAATTTGAATATTATGTATTATATATTATGAGAATTCTCAACTGGTACCGCCGCCGCCGCTCTTGATAAGTACAGATTTTCTACTAATTCATGGCTCTGGACGAGAGCTTTGCTTGCCATACATGTATATGGTGTTTGAAAAAAGCTACAAGCAGATTAATTTCAACTTAAACGAAACAAAAAAAAAAAAAAACAATAAATGGTGAGTCAAAGTTTGAGGCAGTAATACTCAAAGCTTATCATCAATATGGAGAGCGCCTCGGCATTTAGGCATCAAATATATAAGAGAAACGTTTTTGGTATACCGCTAATTTGATACCCTTAACATCACAATTAAATTCCAGTTATTTATTAATAATGTTTATGTTTTAACAGATAATAATTAAACAAATTCTCAAACACTTTTGTTTAATAATTTATGGGAAATAATAAATACAAATTTTATGAATATTTGTTTTGAGTAATATATATGAAAATATGATTTATATTACAAAGTTAATTAAAAATTCTTTATTTTTAGTTTTAACGTTAGTTTATTAGCAATTAATATTGTAATATTGCATATTCATATTCGTAGGTCGATATTGATATGCTATAAAACTACCAAATTTGGAAATAATTTGCCAAACAAAATACTTGTAAAGGGTGATTTTTTAGCTATTATCTTTTTCGAAACACTGGTTTAAACAGCTGACGCACGTTTCGTGTTTTGTATAAAAGTAAAACATCTTCAGTTTGGTCAATAATTTAACCATGAATCGTCTTACAAACGAACAACCCCTGCAAGATTCTGAATTTTATATTCAAAATGCGTGCTCTGTTAAGAAAGTTCATCGCGCGCTTCTTTCATTTTATGGTCAGTTTAATCGACTCACTGAAGCGGTTATTCGAACTATTATGACTAAAGTTCGCACCAAATTTACACTGTTTGATATAATACGTAGAGTGCGAACTGAAGAAAATATCGCAGCTGTATCGGACAGTGTTAATGATGATCATCATTGTAAATGGTGAGCGCTAACGTGAGATGATTTCAAACTTATTCTTAGCCAAATGCAAGAGCTTCACTTGCATTACATGTGGTTGCAACAAGACGGTGCCACATGCTACACAGCAAGCGTAACATTGCACTTATTACGAGGCGACTTCGGTGAACATTTTATTTCACGTTCGGGACAGAGATTTTTTGTGGGCTATGCTAAATCGAATGTCTATAGAGACAAGTCCACTTCAATTGACGCATTTATTCGTGAGATATAGGCTAAAATGTTGGAAAGAGTGTGCCAAAATTGTACCTAGCGGATCACTTAAGTAGCAGTCACGGTCAACATTTGCATGAAATAATCTTCAAACATTTAACTATATGGACCGTAAATAATGATTTAAATAATGATATCATGCATTTCTCCGCTCTTAAAAAATCACCCTTTATTATATTATTTTTGTAAACGACTTGCAAGGGAATTTATTTTTACCAAATAGGTCGGTACTTGTGGAACACACTCAACTTCATCTGTATTACTTTTCATACCTATGGACTTTTGAAATGGGATAAGGAAGCGTGCCAAATTCTTGGTCAGCATCAATTGCAGGGTGGATTTACTCATCTACGACTGTCTCTTTTTCTGTCCGGATAAATAGGCTGATCTCAGCATCTGCATAAGCTAGAGATACCCAATATACCAAGACAATCAATTGCAGACTTCGACACGCCATAGGCATCAAAGAATAATTTAACAATATACTTTACGCGCATCGCCTCGGCAAATTGAATTTGCAACGAAGTAAATATTAAGGTCTTGTAGTACTTCGGGATCTGGCAATCCTCTGGAATCGGCCACCCACACTTATTTGAATATTTACTTTCAATAAATAATTATCTGTTTAATTAATCGATATCCTTTTAATCATCGTTAAATACTTCTCTTTCGATCGCTAACTATCAAGCACGTGCCGCTCTCTAACTTTTTAAACCTTATACATTTAATCAGAATAAATCTTAAGCATCAAACAACATTTATTGCATTTGATTCCATAAAGCGTCTACCAAAACTCTTGTATATATACTAATAAAACGGGAATATGAATTTTCACAGTTTAATATTTAAATTTCATAATATCATGTTGAAGAAAATAAAAATAACATCTTGACAATAGTAAGCCTAAATATGTTAAACAAGAAGAGTCTTTGCAGCTTTTTAAAAGATAGGCAAGCGTAAAAGAAATTGCCGACTGTATTTGTAATTATAAGTATTTGTAATAACTAAAACAATAGATAAATAAGATCGATAATACTTACATCCATGTTGGCACACCCTGCAAGCTGGATGCAGCATCGATCCTTGATACAAAAAACATCATAAACGTCAGTAGAACAGCCCACAGTGCAAAAGGTTTCCTTTCTAGCATTGACATTTTTTTAGTCGCTATCGATTATTATTGGACAATCACACACACACACACACACAACTGTTGAGTTTATCGATGACGGGGTCCGCGCGTAATGTTTCAAAATGATTTCTCCAATTCTATTGTCATTGTCAAGATAAGTTTTTAGATGGTTTTTATGGCGAGTATTGCGAGTGAGAAGCGTTTGTACATTTTTGTGATCCGTAGGTTTCCAAGCCCCGTCCCCAAGTGGCAATCAAAATTCAATGTATCTAAAAAACAAAAAAAAATGTTTTAATAAAAATGTATTATTTTTGATTTATAAACTTATTTTGTAAGCACATGGACTTGCCTTACTTTAACTAGAGACCCTGTCGTAATTGAATCAAATATTTATTTGCCAAAAAAGGTAAGTATTATTAATATCGACAATCCTTTAATATAGACTAAACACTATCATACAATTTAAACATTTAAAATGGTTATTTTCAATTCAGGGAATGTTCGTACAGGAATATGTATGTAATGGAATTATGTTCATTAATCGAATGTCTCAGACCAACGGGATTATGTCGATTGAAGTATTTCTCACTATCGATTATTTATCAACTCTAATACTAAATATATCGCATTGATCGTCTATCTATTTACCATGGCACATCTGTATGTCTAAGAGATAGATCAAATAAATTTGATATACTTATGTACATGTTAATAGGGTCGCACAGCTTGTCAGTCTGACAAAGAATATACTTAATGAACACAACTAATAACAAGAAATGTATACCTATAAATATAAATATATATATACATAAATGTATATATGTATATATATATATATATATATATATATATATATATATATATATATATAATATGTAAATGTATATATATATAATGGTATAATAGAGCCCTGCTTCAATTAATTCAATGTCAGTGCAACATTGTGTACAGTAAGAAACTGTTCTCATTTTTAACTGTTCTCACTGTACACTATACAAAACTCATATAATTCAAACGAAATGTGTGCACCTTAGGTACAAGTTTAAAATGTTTTTTTTTTAAATAAGTACACCAAGAAATTAATAATAAGACTGTAAAATAAGTTAATTTATGTGGGCAATGAAGAAAAATAAATAAAGTGCAAGGAGGGAGAAAACCTTTGCACTTATTCTATAAGTGTTTTACAATCGACGATAGCAAAGGGTGTTGGACTATATACATAAGTACCACACATAAGTACACAGCATGCGTTTGACACTATTGTACCATTTGCTAAAACACTACTCAAAAATACTGTACTGTATCAAATGAATGAGTATTGTAATTCACAATGCATGGCAAAATACAACTTTAAAATACTATTATACTCAAAAATACAAAAATACTATTCACAATCTAATGAATGAGTATAGTAATTCACGAGGCTACATACACTGATGCTCATTGTGAGTAAAACAAAAAGTGTACTCATATTTTTCATGAATGATACATTTGACGTTTTGAATGCATTCATGCAGATGTCTAGTAGATATACATATGTGCATATGCATACATTTTTAAGATGAAAATGGAAGTATGTTTAGTTATCTGTTATAAACATAATGAATAGTTCATTGATCTGCAAATGTGCCTGCTATATTACTAGAACCAGCAGTAACTAAACTATAAGAATACACAATGACATTATTTACAATCATAATTCTCAATTATAAATTAAATTCAGTACAAATTACTTTAAATACGCATATAAATGCATACATACATACATAACGTGGGGATAAAATCCTTTTTACGTTTGTATTTATGATATGTATGTATGTACATATGTATGTGATATGCAACGAAACACGCAACCCTTACATTATTTAAAAAAAGGGCATCTGTATGTAAATACGGACGGACATTTGCATTTTCCCTGTGCGTACACGAATTTTGGTCAACAAATACATATGTATATACAACAACATACAACATACTTGGACTTGAAACAAATATATGTATTTATTCACTAATTGCCTTCAAACTCATCAAATTTATGAATTTACACTCATACACTTGTGCAACGGACAAACTTCATATACATACATATGTATACAAAAGTGAGAATCTATGCTCACATATACATGTACACACATAAGTATGTATGTATGCATGTGTACATTAGGACGGTGAATGCATGTCGGAGCGCCAAATAATTTTCTGATGCTGCTCTAGTTTTTAAGAGACTACACAATTATACATACACACATCATATTTACAAAGGTACACAAATAAATATTAACATATATTCAAGCAAAGCTAAGTCTTTTATTATGAATGGGAACATTTACAGATTTATTTGAGTATTATTAAATTGATTAAGGTACACATGTATGTGCAATGCATAATTGTACATAAAAATCCTACAACATTCTAAAGATTACAGACTGCTATCACTGCATATTACATTGCATGTAGAGATGTTTGTATACACATAAAAAAAAGTCTGTTTGTATAAAATGTTTGTATTTTCATCAATGGTATATTGTCTATAATAATGTACATAAAACAGTACATAACACGTGAGTATGTATTTGCCTTGGATTCCCAGTTTTGAGCATTTTGTTTATGTTACCACACATACATACACACATTTGAAGATTTGTCTTGTTTACACGGGATTGGAGCCTTACATTTTGTTTATTTGTACAATCGCATAGGACAGTGCCACAGTTTGATAACCACACACACATATATATTCATTGAAAATTAAATACGTAAAGTCCCGATTGTATAAATGCTTAATATTAATCACAATGTGTACAGAAACGCATCGAAAAGCATTAAGGAAGCGCGCTGCGTTTGACGTAGAGTGGAAAATTGTAAATAACTGCAGAACTGGTTTGCCATTGAAGTCTTTCGTGGTGAGTTGTTAGTATAAATAGATGTATCGATTTTTTCGATATTTGTGATGCGATGAAATAACAAACTCTAGATTGAGTGGCAACTCCATTTGTTTCTATACCGTTTACGATATATGTACATACATACAACTTAACATATGTTTGTTTGTTTATATAATTTTGTCAAAGCAATTAAAAAGAACACATGGTACAATACATAAACAAATTATGTGGATAAAGCAAACAATTTATTAAGTAAGAAATCTTAATTGTATTTTATATTAATGGGTATCTCTTTAAACTTTTTTAGCTTAAAAAGGGGTAAACATAAAAAACCGCAAGAGGAACTAGACGAACGCTACATTCAGGCGCGCCCGACAGTAAAATATTCTTTGTCAAATTTTGAAAGATCTAATTTGTCCCATCAGCAAATTGTGTGCAAATACTTCTGTCACCTATTGCTTTCTCGCTCTCCCATACACGGAGACAAGCGCGCAATAACGTAAGCGACGAGCTGCGACTTCGCACAGTGTGACAGAAGGATGAGCTAGTGTAATTAAATTCAAAATTTTTGTTGCAGATTTTCACCAACATTTTGATGGGAATCGAAATTTACTGTAAACATAAAGTATAAAGTATAGTAATATATAAGTATAGAATAGAAAAATCTTTGTTCACCAGTTTCGAGATGTAGTTACGAACAATAACAACCCAAAATTGTATATTCTTTTTAATTTCGGAGAAAAGAACTTGAACCTTGCATCATGAACCTTAGTGTTTCCAATTCTGTGGAGAATATTCTATATTTTTAAATGCGATCATTGTTTTTGACCTATTAAGGGAAATGAGATTGATTGATTTTAATATTGTTACAATTTTGTTGGAATCGTAAAATAATTTAACTTGTGTAATTCAACCTATCGTATTCAGACATTATGCAAAAAATATTGAGGGCCCGTTGTTACTGGCACCTTGTCCTAATATCCTCTCAAATAGCCTGACTGTAGGTGCATATAATATCAATCCATTTGTATGCCGCAGAAGAACGATGTACCTTATTAATAATATTATTTGCTGTGGGGGAGATGTACTGCTATCTTGTAGATATAGCTCCCGCTGAGATTATACATCGGTCTGGGTTATTACTCAGCTGTATTATCTGATTAAACTAAGCTAAGAGGGACTTTACCTCTTTTGACCTTTGTGGAAACGCATGAAACAAGCAAAAGAAGGCGTGACTGAACCCATTAAATTTAGTTATTGGTTTAAGATTTGATATTTTCGCAAATTTTATTATTACAAATTAATTAAGATTAATTAAAAATAAAGAAAAAGTTATTTTGAAGTAAATATTTTTTATACATTTAATCTGGGATAAGAAGAACAAGAATAAACCGAATGAAATTCGTGGTAAATGCCACAAGCATGAAGATAGAAAAGGAGAAATATAAGCAGGTTTTTCGAGAAAAGATATATAATTCAACAAAATTTTTAATTTAAGGACTCAGTTTGAATTAGTAATTAAGAAGGAAAATTGAAGGAAGAATGGCTCAAGCAGAGCCTAGTTCAATCTACAATTAGGAAGAGTAAGTGGTAAGAAATAACGGGTAATTCTACTAGGGACAGAGCTAACCAGGTCCCCTTAGATTAGGTCATTCACAATTACTACACCCAGCATAATTCTACGGTTAGCTAAGGAAGGTTAAATTAAGTAGTCTGAGTCTATTAGTACATCCCAGTTAAAGGGCCCCGCAAGGCGAATATAAATAAGTTCTTAAGGACATCAAACGCATAATATGAACTCCAGATTTAGATTAGAATAAAAGAAAGGCTATCCAGGTTTAGTAAATTAGTCTTCTTTCATTGTGCTAATTTAATACTTGTAATATAACATATGTATACATATATATCGGTACAGACTTTTCTAGCATTGTTTAAATAATAACACAATTCGGTGGACATATACAATAAAGTTATATAAATCGTTAATTTAAACTGCTGTTTCTTATATATATTTCCTACACTTATTACATTTTATGTCATAGACCATTTTGCAGCAGCTTAAACATAATATGATTTTATTACAATATAAACTCCTTTTTAGTAAAGCAATAATAGTGTCATCGTAGCTTAATGAACGACAATGAATTGGACATATTTGTCGGTGGTGCTTGCATGCAAACCTGTTACTCACGCTTCAATTTAAACCTGATCTTGGCACATACATACATTTACATGCAGCTCCTATCACGCACACCAGTTGCTTCTCATACATACCCACATGAGTAACTTTATATACATATTATCTATTCAACTATTTATGTACATATACATATAGTGAAACTGAAGTTGTCATTCTCTTTACCAGTTCATTTCCAGTTCTCGGTTTGAAATGTATACGTACGGATTGTGATAAATATATGTACCCACACACACGTACGTATGTATGTGCATGCGTATGCGTTTACAAACAAATAAATTAAAAAAAATAAACTTAAAGTGTAATATGTATCTAAATTAATAGGTATTTATGCAAGTGATCTAATACATACATTCATATGTATGCATGTGTATATGGTGGCAAAGAAATATTTCTTTTTACATACATACATAATTACATGTTACATATGCATATGTAAATGCAAATACATATTTATTTATATATATATGTAAATAACGCATTAAATATACATATGCAAATTCAAACAACACATACATACATATACATTGTATGTATTTTCATACATATATACGTACACATACTTAACTAAAGTGAAAGAATAGTTACCCTAAATACTACAAAGGGCAGATTTCCCCGTCTCGATTATACATATGTATGTATATACATTAATACATTTAGATATGAACATCCGTCTATATTGACATACATACGTACATACATACATACATGTGTGTTTAACTGTGTTTTAAAAAATGCATGAATATGTAGCAATATTTTCAAATGTATGTATTTGTGCATACATGTTTATTTTTGTGACAGGTGCTAATAAAAATATTTATGATTTCTGCTTGCATAAAAGTGCATTCAAAACAAAATACATTTCCACAAATATGGGACATAAAAATATATTCGCTTATTTACATTTGTATGTATGTATGCAAATAAATGCATATCAATATAAATAAATGTACATACATATGTAGAAAGAGATGTTAAAGTACATGTGTGCATTCATATATGTATTTAAGATGATCGGATGAAAATGTATGTACATACTATGTACATAGATATTCATATGATCAATATTTATATCAATGTATGTATGTATGCATATGTATTCCCCATTTTGAAAATGATATATTAAAGTATGAACATGTATTTATTTATTTATTATTATTGACATGGATATGTTGTCATATAAATATTATTGGTACCGTTTACATATATATCTATTGGAATTTTATGTACTTACATACATATGTACATAAATAAGTACGTACATGTCATATTTAGATATTTACAAACACATGCATGCATGCATGTACATTTGTGTGCTTGGGTACGTATGCTATCAGATGCAGACCTACATTTGACTACTATGTAAATTCAAAAAAACTCTCCTTATTAAATAATATGTTTAATAAAAAGAAACAATAGCTAGAATTTGTGCCAAGTTTTATAAAGATAACTCTAAAACTAACAGATAAGATAGACATGCTGATTAAAAATAACATATATTGTATAAACAAGTACAGAAAAATATCTCCATAGGGTGGCTTTAATTAAAATACCCCCTTAAAGAAGTAAAATTCATATGTACGTCATGCAAAAAATAATAATAAAAATAATAATCATTTAAAATATTACAGATACACATATATACATATATATTTTATTGCGAAAATCAAAATGAGCAACAACGCTTCATTGGATAATACATGCGAACAAGACTACTCGGAGTTCCTTAACGAGTATTTACTACAGACTAATTCGGCATGCAATGAGCCAGAGACACATTACGAAGGTAAGAGTTATAATAAGAAAATAATAATCGAAATAATCCCAGTTTTAAGATAGTCTGGTCTTCTCCGGTACACCAATAATGAACTTTCTACTTATTAAAATTACATTTACAATATATAGTACAAATTTGGCAATTAAGATCTATGTAACAGGCAGAAGAAGGCGTGGGAGACCACACTAAGTAAATATGTCGAGCCGCCGACAATATCCAGGGAATGACCGCCATTGGCAAATGTACATCGAACAAATGAAGGGCTGAATTATGATGTTTTATTCTATATGGAAATAATACAGTTTGCAAGGCATTACAAGATTTAAACCTTCAATCTACCAAGTCTGCATGCCGCAGTTTCTCTTCCCTCACTCTTGGGTGACGTCAGACGAACTGATCTGACGCGCCAAGCATAGCTTAATTCTTAGTTAAATCGGAGTGATCAATTACAACAACGATAAGAACGCATACAATAAAATACTAAATCTAAGTGCCCTCTATCGGTGACAAATTACTTAACTATCGATAGCCAACTTATCCGTTCCGCAACAAGGACATACACTGACGAACAAAACAGTAACACGAGTTGCGTTTTCTCACTTTAGCAGTCAATATCTTCACCTCCGTCACTCCTGCAGTATAATAAACTTAGTCTTGTTTTGTTGCATTACTAATAGTCTATTGTTTTTCCTACAAATATGAAGTGATTTGATCAAACTGAAATTCAAGAAAATTTGCCAATGCCTGAATAGGTCGATGTATATAATTATTGACAAGTTTTAAGAATGCTCTATGGGAAAAAGGCAATTTTGTTGGCATTTTTACAATCCATGAGTTGTTTCAAATTTTACTATTACTTCAAAGGCGATTTTCTGACAAGCCATGAAAAAAAACAATAAATTTTGAAAATGGAAAAAAACAATCATCGATTGTTCTATAAGTTTAAATGTGCGTTAATATCAATTTTCCGGTGAGTTGCTGATGTATTTGTTAGACTTTAATTAAGTATTGAATTTGTAATTTGTTTAGTCTGTAACTTTAGTTGAGTCGAGTTAAGATAGAAGTTCAAAATGAGAAGTTGTTAAATAAACTATTACCAATTGACATCCATTTTAATTTTTTCCCGTTTTTGCCCCTTTTTCCAAAAAAACTACATGTTGCAGCTGCATAAACAGCAACAATAATCGTCTAAAAACTTCGTCTTTACATTAACCTAAAATTACCAAAATGAGATACATTTTGGAGTGCTTTAAGAAAATTGATAAACAATTGATAAACTTGATTGATAAACTAAATTTACTAGAAATAAAATGCAAGAGAAAGGTTGGAAAGAATATCTATAAATTATTGTTTTCATATTTATCTCCGTAAATATAAAGCGGACGTGGACTTAAATAAGACCAAAATTCTGTCATACTCTTAGTAATACACCACGAATTGATGCCAAAAATAATTCTAATAATTTGATTTTCCAGTTGTAAGGTCAGATACAACTCAAAATCAAAGTTCCGAGTCAGAACAAATTAAAATATCACCTCATTGGATCACTAGAAGGCTATCTTAAATGTGTTTTTGTGAGCTGCGCTTAAAATACGTCAATATTATATGTGTGTTATCTGTTTAGCCAGTCGTATTGAAGGTCTCTTCATCCTTTGTAATACACATCGTAGTAGTGTATCTGTATATCGGATAGACCTTGTATTGAACTCTACACTGATTTACAAGATGATATCCATTCATACCTTGGAATTCATAGGTGCCATTCAATAATATAAGGTCTTTATTTGAAATTGTTAAACCTTAATACAAACATAACAAATAATACAGAGTTACAATGCTTAGCTATTACAATATACAATAATTGACTCGTTATATAGATGGAGAAATGGAAGCAGAATGGCTGATTTCAGCAGGGTATCCAGAGTTGACGAAACCTTTTGAGCAAGTAAGTTATTCTTTTGTGTTGTGTTGAAGCAATAATGTTACTTTTATACACTTTATAGCCATTACAGTACAAGAAATGTGTGTGTATTTAGACTTTATTTATTTTTTTTTCCAGGGAATAGAACTTCGCTCAACAGATCTGGAGCCAGTGTTGTCAACATTATCAAGGCCTCATGCCGAGGCTATTAAGCAACGAGTGCGAACTCTTAATCAAACAGTACGCGGACGCACAAAAAATCGATCAAAACGCAAGCCTGATATACGTGATGTTTTTCGTGATTTCGATGTAAGGAAAACGCACGCACTTTAACATTATAGGCACAAACATTTATATATATTTATATATTTTAAATCATTGACAGGAATCGAGCACAGGGACTAGATCACGAAGTGCCACTCCAGACTCATTGGACTCTGTACACGGGGACGATGTATGGGGCAATGCTTCCATGTAATTAAAGTTTAACATGTTATAATCATTTGATTTGATCATTCCAATTATTTACAGACCGAGTTTCGTTAGCATTTTCGAGCACAACAATGTCAGCGGGTTCCCTTCGTTAAATAAACATGTAAAGCAAAAGATTCGTCGGACTCCTAGTGCCCCAATTAAGTTTTCACCGGCCACAGATTTATTTCGTGGCTCCCAAGTACGTTGCGATATACCCATGTACTCTTCTGAGGGCATTGAGCTACTTGGATATTCTCGTATTGGCACAATACATGCGCCACGTAATCGCTCCGGCTCAGATCCGTCTTGTTCTGTAGGGTAAGTAATACGTAGTTTATAGATTAAAGAGCTGCCTTTTAATTAATGAACTTGTAATAAATAGACGCGTACGTGGACAAAACATGCAGGACTCTCAGAGTGAAAATAACACTTCTTCTGGTGACTCCAGCGACGAGTACCTGCCAAATGCCGCGTGTATATCATCGACATTGTCTTCACCTGAGAAAATACTGAACAAAATGAATTTGGAAACACCTCAAGAAAATTTGCGAATTTCACAGTCATCCCAAGAAGAAGCAATTAGCTTTGAAAGTATGTGCCGAGAGAACTCTAGTCATGCGGGCATTGACACGGTCGACAGTTGTGGAATAACACAAGAATACAAATCTGATATTGATACAATTAAGGAAACAGATCTAAAACGATTGCAACCAATCTTTTGGTTAGAGCTTGCTACTGTTTTCGATCGCAATCAAGTTTCATTGGACAAACGAAAACCATTCAAACGACGCCGCAAGGAAGAAGGCAGCCTGTTTGGCGTTTCATTGAATGCACTCATTCGACGAGATCAACAATTAACAGGAATGGACTCAAATCTAGTGCCACAGTTTCTAAATGGATTGCTTGCGGAGTTACTTAGGAGAGGTATTAAAGAAGAGGGTATTTTAAGGGTAGCTGGACAAAAAACACAAGGTATGTTTAATTTCCCTTCTGTTTATAGCACGAAGATTTTTAATTTGTTTATTCATTTGCAGACTGAATTGATTTATAACGAATTAGAATCAAATTTTTACCAGAAACCAGAAAAATTTGCACCTTTGCTCAGCAGTGCAAGTGTACATGAACTAAGTGCTCTGCTTAAGCGTTGGCTACGTGAATTGCCACAGCCATTGCTTACAAGTGAGCTCATACAACTATTCTATCAATGTCACACATTGCCCTTAATGGATCAAATTCGGGCATTATCAATTTTGTGTCAGATGCTTCCACATGAAAACCGTAACACACTGCGTTCGATATTACGTTTCCTCAACTCAATAATTGACCTGAAAGACGTTAACAAGATGAACTTGCACAACGTCTCAACAATAATAGCACCATCATTCTTTCCACCACGTTACATACATCCAATTGATAAAAACAGCATTGCAGAGCAGGTTAAAATGGCAGCGTTGTGTTGTCGCTTGACAAACGTTCTGATAACAAAGGGCGAGAGCTTATTTCAAGTTTCAGATAATCTTATCGCTGAATTGCGTAACCAAAAAACACGTCAAGTATGTATTAAGGGAATGAGAATGATATTTGTGTAACAATATATATTTTATATCTTTTCAATTTTGTTCGCTTTTGTAGGGTAAACGGGCGTATCGACGAGTGATGAAAACGCCATTACAACATACAACAGTTACGGCCAGTCCATCTGGAATTGGAAATGCAAGCAATAACGTCAGTGGAGCACTTCGCAACAGTACAAGCGTTAGCCGTCGACCATCCTTTAATCCAAGTCACGTCCATCGTTTCGTAGTCTAACATAAGTTTGATGGTTTCGATTGTGCCTCATCTTTCTTAATCTTTTTGTATAATTTATTTAAAGTACTTTCTTAAAACCCGTTAGTTTTGAAATCATGTTTTCAAAAAGCTTTAATATTAAATGCGTATGTGGAACGAATAATTATTGAATATTAGTTAGACTTGAAAATGAATGTTTGGTCCAGAATTATGTACTATTTACAGATATTGCAATAACTGAATTGCATTCAAATGAATCATTTATTATGTACAAAAAATTATCTATATAAATGTTGTTACGAGAATTGTATAATCTTTTCGAAAAATGTTAAACGGGTTGGGAATCAATTTCATTTGATTGTATTCAATATAATTTTATAACAACTATGGGTGGCTAACCGAATAAAAATTATATTATTTTAACAACGAAATACTTCAAAGAAGTTTTAAGAATTAATAAGAATATGTTTGTGTTTTTATACAGCTATCGTAATGGTTATAAGTTTTATACGCAATAATTATTATTAACGATTATTTTTATTATAAACAGTTTTAAATGATTATTATTGTTGTTAATACAAAAGTTTCAAGATGCATGGCTAAGGCAGCCGGATTGATAAGGCATATTGCAAATGCAGTACTAATCCAAAAATTGATCACATCCGTGTGCGTATGGCTACTAAGAAAGATGTGAGGAATACGGTGCCTTTTGATCACAAAAATAAACTAATCTTCAAGCCAACAGTAGCAAAACCACAGTGTGTAGGCAATATTTGTTGCTCAGCACGCTGCCACAAATTCTGTTAGGCACCTGAACAAATTGTGCGTCAATCACTTTGGCGCCAAATAACAATATATAAAAGTATGTCTTGATTTATTTTTGATTTTTTTTATGTTTGAGCTATTTCTATAATTTTTATTGACAGTTGAGCACCGAAAAAATATAAAATTAATTAATTAATTAAGTATGTCCTTTTTTTGTACATTTTTGTTGTCAATTTTTGACTATTTCTGTCCTCTTTTTATAGCCCATCTGGCCTTTCTCAGACCCAAGCTGCTGGCAACACTGGTTTAAAGTAAAATACAATATTTTCAAAAATATATGCATAATACGACATTTTTGAATTTAATGTAAACATAAAAAACGTTCTTAGTTTTCATATTGTCGATAAGTTTTTTCCAAGAAACCAAACGATTAATTCGGATGTCTAGCAACTGAACAAATTAAATACAACCATCAAGGAGAACTAGAATTTGTCAATCCTTAAGGTGTCATATTCAACCACGACAACGCTAGACCGCACAGTCGCAGTGGTCAGTCGCCAAAAACTGCATGAGCTTGGCTGGGAACATTTGATGCATCCACCATATAGCCCTGACCTTGCACCCTTAGACTAAAATTTTTTCGGCCTTTTTTGATAAGGACGAGGACATAAAATCGCACTTGCTTCAGTTTTTTGCAGATAAAGGATGAATTTAAAGGAAAGATGGCAAGAGGACATCCAACAAAATGAAAAATATTGTATATACTAGGTGGGGTGAAAAATAACCTCCTTGGGAATGAAAAAAACATTTATTTTAAATGTTTTTTTATTTTATTCAACTTAACCCCTTTTTAGCTCGATCACTTATTCCAGCAATTTTCCAACTTCTTGATCACGCCCGAAAAGTAATTTTCCGGAAGGTCTACAAAATACTCCTCCGCGGTGTCGATAATTTTGAAAAATTCCTCCCGTGAACTGAATTTTTTATTGATGAGCCATCTTTTGAGGTTTGGGAAGAGATTGTAATCTTTGGGAACCAAATCACATTAAAAAGGGGTAAAGGGAAGTAATTGAAGCCCCAAATAATTTATTTTAGCCAAAGTTCTCGTGTTTTTGGTCTGGAGCAAGTTTCGCGGCAGTTATCGGCAGGATACCTATTTTTTTTTTTATGAAAAATCTCGTTTAGAATATGGTTTGTGCGCTCAATACTGATCTTTATGTCATCTGCTAGCTCACGAAATTTTACTTTCCTTCCTGCCAACATCATCGCATGAATTTTTTCGACATTTTCCTCTGTGACCGCATCCGAGGGCCTGCCGATGCGGCCTTGATCGTTAGTGGAGTTGCGGCCACCACGAAACTCTCGAAACCGATATTTGACGGTGTAATCTGACGGAGCGTTTCCCTCGCCGTTTTGCCTTTCAAAAAATAATGTTTTATGAGAGGACGAAGATCGTTTTTGTCCATACTGAACATGATGCCAAACACGTCAACAACACCCAGCTGCCAAAACGAAACTAATGGCAGTATCGCACGGAAATTTGACATGTTTGCCTAAATATGAACGGACTACAAGGCACTATACAATTTTTTGCAGTAGCAGTGTATTTTGACGGCCAAGGAGGTTACTTTTCACCCCACCTAGTAATTGATTGAAGTTCATTCTAACACTCCAAAAAATGTTTTTACTTTCTTTCACCGGTTTCTTTTCGCTCAAGCCAATATATTTATTTATATTTAACAGAATTTTTTTATAATATAGATTCAAAGGTAAAATAAAATCCTTTTATTGAATACTTAATTAAATAAACAAGTCATTTACTAACTAACCGTGGATTTTCTATATATGAAATATTTTGCACATTTATGGAAACTTTATGAATTTTATAAGTTTAAAGAGTAATTACTTGTATATTATATTATATTAGTATATATGTGTATATAATTTTATATTTAATTTGTATAGCCGTGCAAGCCAGCGTCCATTTCATTAGGGCAGTTCACTACTGCTGTTTATAAAGCTTTTATTAAATTCCACGAGTCTTGGCTTCTCATGGGAGACAGCAGCAGCTGCTTGATTTTTAGGACCAACCATAAAATATGTGCGAACACGCGGTTTTTCAATTTTCATTGATTTGTCCTGCTGTTTAATATTGACATGTGTTTTATTATTATCAATATGTGCGACATGCTGCGGCTTCATTTGCACTTTGGTTAGATTATGGCGAAGACTGGTAGGTATCATATCCGATTTCAGCTCCAGCTCTTTAGTATTAAAAACCTCACAGTCGACTTGCATCATCGCAATGTCCCCATTGAGTCCCGGTTCAGCTGTAGGCAGCAATAATGATATTTTCGGACGCGCACTTTTATTATATGTTGAAGGTGAGAGAAACAAATGCTGCGCATTGAAGGAAAGAATATAGAACGTATCATCTCGACGTTTGAGGGCTTTAAAAAGCGATGTCGACTCGCTGGAGCCGTTAATTGAGTTCTCTTGCCTTTTTATATCCTCTTTACGTTTTTTACTCTCAATTTCCGAGAATCTACTGTTATATCCCAAGAGCCGCTTTCGCGATCCTAAGTTTTCCGACTCCGTTTTTATATCAGGTAACTCCAAGAAGTCTGTTGAGAATTTAAATCCATGTGCCGTGTCGCGTTCCATTTCAAATTTCGTACTTATGTTATGGTATTCACTAACGTTAATCAGTTTCTGCAAATTCATTACCAATCGTGAATATTCGGACTGATTGCCACTAGAGGAATTAGCAGTACCGCAGATACCATTACAGTTTGATGAAGATGGATATGTCAATGGAGGAGGACTATTGGACGTCGTTGCTGCCCCTGTTGAGTTCCAATTGTCACTTTTCGAAGCATTCGAGTTGCGACTTGCTGGCCGTAAGAAATGTAAAGGTGGAACAACCATATTCTCCGCCTGACGGTTGCTTCGATTCAGCTTCTCATTGTATTCCTCTTCTGACTCAACCCAAAGTAGGCGACGACCAATGGGAGTAGCATCACTCACAGTCGACTCAGCAATGATTGCATTTTGTGTATCAATGTTTTGCTTGTTCATATACGATTGAAAATTGCCAGCATTCAGTGTGACCATGAACGCCATTGCAAAGAGTACGGCAACATTCTTTTTCACCGTCGCACTACTCATATGTTGCTTCAATGTCCTTGCTGTTGGTTTTGGAGCGATCTTTATATGTTGCTCCGATTTGGTAGATGAGTTTAAAGAGTGAAACATTAGTTCGCACGCATTACCTTTGCGGCACTTGCAAGTTTTCGAAAATGCCACAATTTGGTTTCGCAACGTCAAGTTTTCCTATTTAAAACAATGAAACACTGACATTAATTTATTTCAAAAAACCGTTATATATACAGGGTGATTTGTTCTGTGGTGCTCTATTTATTTAAAAAATAAAAATATAAATAAATGTATACTTTCCGTAAGCTTCAATATTTTAATCATTCTTCGAAAACAATTAGTGCCAAGTGGCTCCTGCTAGATGCTACACATAAATTATTTCAGATATAAGTTTAGCAATTTCGTGTCGTAAACCTAAAGTCGTTCGAGAAAGTCTAGTTTATTGGTGTCACGGAACGAATAAGTTGGCTATCGATAGTTAATTAAGTAATTTGTCACCGATAGAGGGCACTTAGATTTAGTATTTTACTGTATGCGTTTTTACCGTTGTTGTAATTGGTCACACCGATTGAACTAACAATTAAGCTATGCTTGGCGCGTCAGATCAGTTCGTCTGATTATGTTACATCGATAAACATCGATGTTTTATATGAAAAACCTCAACAAACATCGATGTTTCGGCACCTCTACTGGCGATACCCAAGAGTGAGGAAAGAAAAACTTTGGTATGTAGACTTGGGACTAGATTTAAGGTTAAAGTCTTGTAATGCCTTGCAAACTGTATTATTGCCCTATAGAATAAAACATCATCATGCAGCCACAAAAAATATCACCCTGTACATAGGCAATAAAAGATAAGGATATTACTCACCCCTTTCAGAGTATAATTTTCTTTTTCTAGACTGTTTATACGTGATTCCAAAGAGACAACATACTCTTTCTTTTTCTTGCGAGACAGCGACGCAGATTCCCGATTTTTAATCATTCGCTGCTGTTTCTTATACATTTTTTCATCAACCATGCCCTTGCATACAGGACTGTAAGGATGTCGCTCATTTTTAAATTGTTCTCGGCAGGAAGAAAATAAAGCTTGGCTCTGTGCTCTAGCCAAATTGGGAGAACTGGAACATGTTGTACTGTCAAGATTTTGATAGCCTTGCACTTTTCCTGTCTTCATCACAATTTTCGGAACTTGCGTTTTCACACTTCCGGGTGAGTTTCCTCCTTTAGATGCGTTTAAATTCATTTTTTGCATCAGAGCCTTGTAGTCATTCGATGATAGAAATATTGTTTTTGTTTTACTAACGTTTCCCACTGTTGCTCGTGGTAGATTGAGACCCTTTGAAGTTGAATTCGATTCCACTTTTAATGTTTCGGGTGCTTTCTGTGCTTGTTCTATCGCGAATCGAGGAATAGGCTCTTTCAAATGCTGTTGATTATAGACTAAACCAGTAAGCGCAGGCTTCTGAGTGGCATTTTGAAGTGACTCATCTTTAATTGTTATACAACTTTGGGAAAATTGTATTGGAGTCTGCGGTATATTCAGAATAGAAGATGTTGGAATAGAATCGGTTTGCTCCACATCCTTTCTTTGCCATCCATCTGATATGTCACTGTGCACACCACTTGTGGAACTTCCACTGGAACTGCCACAACTTCCAGTGGGCGAGGGCGTATTTCGATCTTGGGTGTGGGCCAGAAGATTACCATAAGTTAATTTCTCGATTTCTGAATTTTCATTGCAGATATTTAATAAATCGCCAAAACTTTTCGGATCTGTATTTGGTGATCTGGCGAGCGTGTCATCTTCAATTAAACAATGCGTGGAATCCTGCGTTATGTTGTTAAAGTTAAGTGCCAAGTCATTATAATTATTTGGTGTGGTTGGAAACAAATCAGAGAAAAAATTATCACTCTGCACGGAACTTTCACGATCTTGAAATATCATTGAATTGAGATCCAACGAAGAATCTAATGTTGGAACAGTCGAGCTTATAATTTCGTCAAAATTATGGTTTAGACTGTAGTCATTTGTCGCGGACATAAACGATGATAACTCATCTAAAATAGAAAGGAAAATACATGTTCATAATTAAAAAAAAACATTGAAGATACATAATCAATCAGTTTGGCCAGCCCAACACAGAATTACACTCATGCACATGTATACATAAGCAAAGCCGCTCTCCCACAAAAAATCCCATGGCCTTCTTCACTGATTTTTGCAAAGTTTAATCCTCTTTTCCAAGATTTTTAATGGGGACAAGATATGAAGCATAATAAACAAATATTTTACTATATTCATACATATGAGTGTATGTATGTTTGTTTGCAGGCATACAAGTCCTCAAACAATGAAAACTCACCATAAAAACAGTCATCCACTTCCATTTTACTGTCGAATATATATTCTTGTCATTCAATTCAGTTGTTTCCCTTTTTAATTATTTCATTTCATACATAAACATAAGGGATTTAGCTTAAACCGACACACTCTAACAAGTTTATTTATGCCAAATTCGCCTCCTTGCATTTATCAACCTAAGTGTCGACGAAAGCAAAAATGTGTAGTGATGGCCACCACCAGGAGAACTATCGTCGTTTTTCGTAATTATCGATATATTCATATCTTACATATTTTTCAATAAATAATAATGGTACTCCATGTACTTTATTCCCCATATTATTTGCCTGATATTATTTTTTAAATTTTATTAAAATCGAAATTTGTAAGATAAATAGAAAATATCAGAAATACAGAGTATTCAATTACCTTCTTCTTTTAAACTGGTAAAAGACAGAAAAACTAAAGATATTTTAAAATGAGAAGCCTTTGAATAATTCAATGCCTGTGACAAATTAAAAAAATGAGTACATTTTATACAGTTTTGGATATTGGATCGAATTTTAAATTGTATGTGTTCTAAACATTCTCTACTCTCACAGTAATACTTCGCATCAAAATGTTGAGAAAATATATTCCAATTTGCTTTGTTTGAGTTTCTGTATGAACGCAAAATTTCAGAATCTATTAAAGCGAACGACGCCAAATGTACTCAGAGTAACATATTGTCTTTATGTTTTTCACAAAGACTTACCCAAAAAAACCAAGTGTCAGTCAGGATCGGGTTATTTACGGAATATCAAATTTAAGAAACTGTCTTTTTGCTACGCATGGTTATTAGTGTATTGATTTTGATAAGTAATTACCTTCTAGAAATTTGAAATCCTTGTTTAAGACGCTGAGTTGTAACCGATACCCTCATTGGTCGTCACAAAATAAGTCTTTCATATTTCTTCACATTGAATATTTTCCTGCTCCGATATTGGTAAAAGGATTTTAATACCTATGCTGGTGATGTATTCACTTAAAAACTATATAAATTAAGAACATCAACGGAACAGTCGATCTAGTCATTTTTATCTGTCCATTTGTTGCAAAGCAAACTAGTTTATCAGTTGTAAAGTAGGAAATATTGTATATGTCCAGCGATTGGAGTCATTATAGCTGTCAATTCATCCTAACAATATTATTCAATTCTGTACCATTACATATAACTAGGATAGGAACGATCAGAGAATTATTTTAAATCTATGGCCTACAAATTTAAGAATTCTTATTTAGTATTTTATTTGACTTTTCTCTTAAGTTGTATTCATCTAAATATTAAATTATTATAAATACAATATTTTAAAAATCTAAATCTTTGGATTTTAAAAAGATAATTTCATTTTAAAAGATAATTATACTTTTTGGGATTTGTTCTTTAAAAAAACTCCAAAAATGATGACATTCAATAATACGAATGGAGGTGCTCCTCTTGTTCCGTCTGAGCTTAACTGCATACTATCGATAAAGAGGTTGTACGTGCATGTACTTGGTGGTTTCACAAACGATGTGAAGTTAGGAAAACGTATAATTTCTGAGGGCTGTTGAAAGAAAACAAAAAATATTAATTGAAGAAAATATGTTATAGTCATGTGCAGTTTTACTTACAATCGACATTGACTCATTTGAAACACGACAGAACGTCATATGTTTACCCATTATAATGTCATGTTCAACTCGTTTCGTGAATAATGACTCTGACCATGGCAATTGATTTATATGCGAAAGAAATGTGCGATCGTGAAACTCCACGGGATCAGATATGAGCAATTTATCTGTAAATAAGAATTTACAAGCATTTTAACAATATTTTCTATAAGTATAAAATATATATATAAAATCAATGTATGGATTCTTCTGATTCAAAATCCCACAATAGTCGGAAACAAGCTCAGATTATACAATACAAACGGAGAGATAATATTGACATACTTAGTAAGGATTCTTCAGCAGCAATGTCTTCTGCAGTCCTGTTTGTTCGAGTGTTTTTTGTTTTTCCGTAGTTGGGAATATAATCCAAAAGATTTCCATTGTACAAAAATAAATTCTCAACATCAGTCATGTTTAATGAGTAGAACTTATAAACTCCAAACATTTCAAAAAATTCGCGCACTGGGGTCATACTGTAGCAACCAGCCAAATCGATTTTTGGATAATATGTGATAAAAGACAGGCACATTTCTTGCTTTGTGGAATATCCGCCGAACGTGGTTCGTTTGCGATGTGACGTATCGTA
This sequence comes from Zaprionus lachaisei, assembly GCA_018901815.1. Lineage (NCBI taxonomy): Eukaryota > Metazoa > Arthropoda > Insecta > Diptera > Drosophilidae > Zaprionus > Zaprionus lachaisei. The sequence goes on from JAEIFI010000128.1 coordinate 97,675, forward strand.
TGCACAATCGGTGATAATATAATCTCCAGGCAGAACAGTAGTTTCGTTGGCGAGTTGGTGGAACTGCTGATATTTGTAATCATAATAATCGTCCTCAATTATGCGGGGCAACTCTTTGCCGGCTCGCACATGACGCAAACTCATTTTGCGACCCGCGCGATGTGAATGTAGAGTGCCAGAAATAATTTTAATGCCATCGTTGGGAAACAACTAAAAACATTCAGTTTTAATATATGTTATATATTGTAGATATAGTATATGTATATATAAATACATACCACATTTGAACACGATGGCCCACAAATTCCAACATTACGATATAGTTTTTGTCCAGGTGGTATTATTTGAGTATCCGAAATGGATACACCGCTAATTATTATGCCTCCGTCGTTAGAGCGTAACTGAGGCGTATAGTGAATGCGGAAGCCAGAATGATCTAAGACTGTAAGTAAATAATATGATAAATCAATGTCACATAGATATTATAGATATGTTTACAGTACCTTGTAGGGCATTTGGGTTATCGTAATGTATTTCGAGCATATAATACTTAGCTCCCGCTGAACCACCCATTGGAATGCCAACATGCTCGGGCAAGAACTGCCCAGATGATCCAATGGACCACACGGCAACTGGCGTAGAACAGGAATCCCAGTCCCTCGGTGTTAACGAGTTACTGTTACATACTGTCCCAGTACTCCTGACCCAAACATCCCACGAAGCCGAATCAGAACCAGGATACGATTTAGTTGAGCATTCAAACAGTGTCATATGGTGCACTATTGTTTCATCTGTTTTACTAATGAATATACATATATCAACTATTAACTTTTTATTTGTTTGATTTTTCAATTTACTTACGCTGTTCGCGTCAACAGTGGCTCATATCCAATAATGTGATGTTTCAAAATTAGCTTAGGGGAGCTGATTATTTTGCACCAATATAGCGTATCCATCGATGAATCTACGCTCACATTTTTAACAGCAATATCCCAAGTGAGTGTCTTCTGCTTGTTTATGATACCTTGTTTTTTAAATACTGGACTCAACAAATGAAGTGGCTTTGCACCGCGATTTTGACCATGCCCATCCAGATTTCCATGTATAGGATCGGTATCACCAAAAGACCACAGGACTTTTATTGTATCGTCCTATATAAAATAATATACGAAATGTAATAAATGCAGTATACCTTAATTATTATAACCTACGCTTAATGGCATGTCGTAAGGGTCACAAGTTTCAATTAGCCGCTTGAATTCCATGTATGTGTGGGTTTCATTCTGATATCCATCAATCACGTGATAATTTTGAGTATCATCCTGTAAAGGTGCTCCATGCGGATTGTGGTGAGAGCCGTGGCAATCCTGTGAATTACAACATTTTCATATGGTTTGTTATTTATTAATTATTGTCGAAATATTCAGAAGGCAAAATTTAAAACTGCTAAGTTAAAAACAAATGTCCTTTGATAACTTTTGCAAAATAAATCAGCATTTTATTATATGTATCTTTTTCGATTACACGTGTCCTGGAAGATAGGGATGTGCCGTATTTGGCATACATAAATCTCAATTCGAATATCGATCATTGATAATAATTATGCGATTACTTTCCCACTTGTACCGTCATACTTTGATTTAGGAGCATTAAATTAAATTAAAATACTGCAAGATCATGGGAAAATGTTATACATGTTATACATACAGTGTTATACAAACTTTGTTTCAAACAATGTTATACTGATAATTGGCAAACGCCAATGTTCACACCTATTTCATAACATACTTATATAACATATCTGTGTTTTTAAGCACATTTTGTTAATGAAATTATTTTGTTATTTATTTATATAGTTCCTTCCCATTATATTATATACTCCTTCACATAACATAAGATATTTAGAGTGAACTGTTCTCATGGAACAGTTAAAAAAGAAAACACTCGATCAATAAAAGTGTGTGTATAAGTAGATACTTCGATTTTTAGACTTTGTGAAGATCCTGTCCTTGAATAAACTCACCAATGCGTTTAATTTTCCAGAGTAATCGTCAACCCAGAGAAGTACCATATCTGCATTAGACATACGACCATCTCTTCGCGAAAAGCCAAGGCCAATAAAACCGCGCGTATTGACAGTAACTTTGAAGTAAATATCCTTTTCAATTATTCTCCACTGTAGCCAATACAGACCATTACTGTCCATCATTTCTATCCGTTGCCAGTTCTGATGTCGCACATAGGCAGATGGCGCGGAATCCTTTTCCACATTATTGTGATTTGCGTAAACAACATAATCACATGAATATACGACAAGAATGAGTAACCTTGCGATTATTTTAAACAACAACATTTACAAAACTTGTTATGTCTTCCTTTAACTTAGATTTTATTTATATACAATTATTTGTTTTTATAATTATTTAGTTTTGAATTTTTTATCGCTTTTCTGTCTTTACTTTTACACAATTTTCCCGTTTTAATATGGCTTGGGTACGTCTTTCATTGATATGATTCAAAAGGAAGGTCATTTCACAAGCCGGCAGATGTTCAGTGGAAACAAACACACCACCTTTTTGAGTCAGGTATACACAGAAATGCAAGAATACATACAAATGTTTACTTATGTACATGTATGCCAATACTCACAAACATGCATACAACATAAACGATCTACACATATCGGATCTTGATCATTTACGATATTCATAAAGGATTCATGATATCGATATATTTAAAACTTTACAATCGATGTATGAACAGTATTTTTTGTTTAGTATATTGCTACAAAGCATACAAATCTTCAGTGCTGCCAACTTTTAAAAAAATATGTTCACAATAAAATAAATAAAATATCAACTAATTTTTTTCTTTAATTATTCAGAATTCACGTTATACGGACAGTCAAAGATATTATTATTATTATATTTATATTTAAGCCAAAATTAAAAGAATAGTTCGTCAAATTTATTTTAATTTATTTTTATTGTATTTGATCCAACACAAAATTGAACTGTTATATATAATAGGTATTCCCAAACAAAACCGTTATTGTTGAACTAATTTCGTATTGTAACCGCGACTCGATGAGTCTTACTTATATTATTACAGATATATTTGTAATGCGTTTTTAGACTGTCTGTCGGCAGAGGTCACAAGGGAAATTATATTTAACCCTGATGACAGAGGTATGTGCCGTCCTTTCGGCCTACTGTCGGAAAAACTTTCCCATCCGGTCCGGTCTTAGGTCAGTCTGACTAAGGCTCCGGGTTATCAGTTACTAACGGAGGGCTTATGGAAATACAGGGGCAAAGCTGAAGACAGCGGGTAGTGCAAGAAGCACCACTGCCGTACTGGCGGCAAGTTTAGAACAAAGATGCAACCACCTCTGTTACTTAGCAAACAGATGGCAGGGGGCTCACAACCAAGCGGAGAAGGCTAAGCTACCGCGTGGCCCAACCGAACAATACAGTCTGAATGGAGGTAAGATTCCAGGTACCTGAAACAGGACCTTCAATCTGAAGTGGCGGTGCACTAACCCTATTAGTAGCAAGGGCAGACAGTCGCGGCGAAGTTCACGTTCAACAGACACAACCAGTAATTAGTGAATGTCTGCACAGGGATAACCCAAACCAAACCAGAATCAACTCTGGAAGATGGCGGGGAGTTGCCCAGAACTTCTAGGCAAGCCATGGCCAAGGCTACGAATGCGCAGAAAAACGGGATCTGTCTTTCAAAAGATCACACCTTATCCACTGCATAATTGACATAAATTGCAGGAAGAGTTATAGTGTCTAATGCTGCTCAGGGAATAACGAAAAGTAGACCTGGTGTACGAGGAACTAACCGCGTTTGAAGAGACCAAACTGGATGTGATGGAGAGCTCCCCTCATATATTTACAAGAATAAAGTTCCGGATTGTACATATCGTTGTGGACTGTAAAGACCAGGAGACAGCCAACTGGCTACTCAAGGTGGGACCTACTCTCAAGTCGTGAGAAGGGGGCCCAATTTTGTTCACAAATAGCGATGATATTATATTGCCCTTAAAAATAGCACATCACACCCCGAAACGCAAACAGGTCAAACCAAGGTCGCCTTGACAGTATGCGACAGTAAAAAATAGCTATGGCAGCTGTAAAATTTATGGGTCCGACAGCAATTTGAGCATGCGTACCATGATAACTAATGCTACACATGCTTTTGTAAGTATTTTTGTCGCGTACCTTCATACAAGGCAGGAAATTTAGTTTTTCTGTTCTTAAAATTGCAACAGTGTACATTATTTGTAATTGCATTGACCGATTTTCGGGCTTGTGTTCTAGCAATAAGTTCATTCACAGGAAAGCTGTCCGAGATTCGGGCTCTTGCTAACACAAAAATGCATTCGAGAACTATTTAAACCAACTCATTATCGCAAATTTTGTTAGAAAGCAATCAAAAACACACTATTAGCATTTTCTTTGTGTCTCATGACATTAATAGTAGACCATTCGAGTCATATTTGCTCTTAAAAGTTCGCTCATCTGGGAATACTTTTGTGGTATCTTAGTTACGGTAGTTATCGATAAATTTATAAATGTAACGCAATATATTATAAGTTGCAGCACCGAAAAGCTGAGTAACAAAAGTATTACAAGAATGGAAGAATGTATATATAATTTCTCCATCTTTACTTTGATGTTACAATAAACGTAAGCAGGTTTATATGTAATAACTTTGCTTACAAAAATTATACTTTGTCGATTACATGCCACTGTAGCAAACCGAGTTCCTTTTTCTTCATTTAACCCATCAATGAGTTGGTAATAATTCTTAAATTTATTGCAAGATAGAAGGTGTGTTTTCTGCAAGGCTGCAAGTAGGAACACCGACTAAAAATGTTTATGAAACGATCAAAGATTCCGTTTCGCTTACTATATTTGTTGTAATAAAAATAATTTTAGATCATAATAGAAATAATAATAATATCAGGATTCTTTAATATAGTATGTATACATTAAATACAAACAGAACAACAGTGAATTTATTTACAATTTTCATGGGATGTTTGCAGCGTTTTAAGAATAATACTTATAACGTTATTAAACAAATTAACTAGTTTATGAGTATGACGCTACAATACAATTGATAAAATAAGTTATTATTTTAAAAGGGTAAAACATTAAATTAACTGAATGATTGTAAAGAAATTTGCTATGCTGCATGATTTGCTAATTATGGGCGGACATTAATTGTCTATCAAAAAATCATTTGCTGTAATGAAATGCTTTGCATTTAGTTCATGTGGCATTCACTGGACCCAAAGTCTGTGGCTGAGGCATACGGGGCCGAATCATCATTGTGGCCTTCTTCAAAGTGTAGTCCCAGCCTCGCCACCTGAACCATACAATTCCTTGACGAGCAGTTAAGTCTTGCGGGTCGTGTAAATAGAGTCCGTTCAGGCCACGACCACAAGATTTCCACCACCAGCCTCCCTAATAACGAAAGACACATTAATAAAATCATTTTAAAATTGATTTCGTTTTCTATAACATTTTTTGATAATAAAATACGTTTATTTAATACCATAACTAATTTTTTTTACCTTAAGCATACTTGCACAGTTGAGTGAGCTTCGATCATTGTCCTTATTGTATGTTGAAAAGGGACTATTGTTTGAACCATACCATGGATCGTTTAACGAATCTCCCGCATTTCCTTCATAACCATCGATTTCTAGTTTATAATAGTCTGCTTCGGAATGTATTTTAAAGTGTGAATACTGTGCATATCTATAAAAAAGGAGGGTACAGTAAAATCAGTACTGAAGGTTAACACCGGCATGCCGAAGGATCTACACTCTTACAGATTATAATCTTCTCCGATTGTTCACATATTAGTTGAATATAAGGGTGCAGAATTGAAAAATTGATTATATTCAAATTTATATGCATATTATTTAAATTATTATTAAATTAAGTAGTTATTCAAGATAGCTCTAAAACTGGATACTAGCTTATATGCAACACGGCTAGATCGACTCCCCTGTTGATGCTGATTCAGAATATCTAAATTTTGTGGTTCGTTTCAAACTCCTGTCTAAAATTAATATACCCTCTTGTCGCGGAACGGATAAGTTGGCTATCGATAGTTAGTTAAGTAATTTGTCACCGATAGAGGGCACTTAGATTTTGTATTTTATTGTTTGCGTTCTTATCGTTGTTGGTCACACCGACTTAACTAAGAATTAAGCTATGCTTGGTGCGTCAGAACAATTCGTCTGGAGAAACTGCGGTATGTAGACTTGGGACTAGATTGGAGGTTAAAGTCTTGTAATGCCTTGCAAACTGTATTATTTCTCTATAGAATACAACATAATCATTCAGCCTTTAATTTGTTCGGTGTACATTTGCCAACGGCGGTCAATGATTTAAGTTTAAGGTATTCCCGGGATATTATCGGCGGCTCGACACCTCTCAAAAGTATAAAAACGACAAGCAGACATTTAGAAAGTATCTGAAGTTCTGTACATTATAATTTATCCGGTGTTGATCCGTGTGATTGGATCAAAAAATGTACATCTAGAATTTATGTTGTTAAAAGAAATGATCGATTTCAGATGACATGAGAAAGTTATGGCGCTGAAGTCAAACACTCAAACGAGTTTTTAATTTGTCGCCATAATAGGGTACTTAAAATAGAACCTGCGATAACAGCATTCATTTTGAGTGACCCCATTAAACAAACAAAGTAAGGTTCTTCCCCCTATGCTAAAAATGATTATTGAACATTAATGTAAGTTTACCGTTTGTTGCCTTCAAAGTCCTCTAACTCCACACGCAGGGCATACTCTTCATTATTTGTCAGCATATATATATTTTCATTTCCTAACCAAAACTCTTTGGCCGGTTCGCCAAATCCATTTTTATAGTCCGCCCAATCACGGTTGAAGTTTTCGCGAGGTTCTCCAAAATCATCTCGTCTTTGAATTACCTATAGTTGCAAACATTTAAAAATATGTTGATATAAATTGCTTAACATTTACTTACCGTCCAGCCACCATCAGAAATACCCTGTTCACAATATACTTTTAGAAACCAATAAGTTGTTCCTCGAATTTGCAGGTAAAACACTCCAGATTGCTTCATTCCCGCGTTTAAGATATCCACACAAGAGAACCCCTAAATAAAATACTATTGTATTAACTGCATTGAACATTTTTATTTGTTAGTATTATTAATTGACCAAAAGACCTATTCCGGATAGCTTGCAGATGGTTAATTAATTCTACCGATTGGAAATAGTTATGTTTTTGAAAGGGAACCTATTGTAAACAGTTTAAATATAATATAAGCTAAAGATAAGGCAACACTGTTTTTATCGATAAGAAACGGGCACTCGATATATTGCCATCGACCGTGCACGATGATGGAAGTGCGTTCTCTCTCTCGAGAAAGCGCCAGACCACTAAGCAATGAACACATAGAGACTTCAAACAGCGTCAGAGCTGTTTGATGCTGATTTTTCGGGCCTGCCACCCCGGAGAAGAAGAAGCATTGAGAATAAACGCTCGACCGGGGTAGCTCGAGTGCATAGCATCAAAACTGCTTCAGTCGCACAACGTCAGCGGAGCGATAAGCATGCGCGTACTTCTTTGCGCTGTGCGATCGTTTCCATGTGTGTGTGTATGTATGCACAAGCTCGCATATGAATGTATGCGTTGCTTGTGAAGTTTGTCAACAGCGAAATGTTTCGACCATCGCACTGGCAGCCTGAAGTCAATTTTGTGTTTCGGCGTCGAGAACCTAGAGACTGAGGCACAGTGGGCAAATATGGTTATCTTGGGGCGAACATTTTATAACATTCGAAAACATGTGGCTTGTTTAATGAGGATAATTTTATTTTGTAGATATATATTTATGTATTCAGAATCTTTTAGTTTTGATTCATAAATTTGTCAAAATAAGTAAAAATAAACAAAAAAATAAAAATAAAGATGTCGCACAACTATTTTTCATATTATAAATTTTGATATAAAAAATATAATACAATTATGAATATTTAATCTATCTACTCAATAAATTATGAATACACATGTTTTCAGATGTTAAAAGTTATTGCCGCCAAATACCCATTTTGGCTCAATGTAATTCGGTCTCTTAGCTCTCGATGACAAAGGCAAAAAAAAACACACAGTTGATTTCACGCTGGCCAGGCCCGTAGCTAAAAGTGCGCAGGGTGTGCGGTACAGAAGGGCTCTCAACAGTCAGGGGCTCACGGTTACCAAACATAAAAATGCTATTAATGGGGATATATTTGTACAATTTAATTCCTTTGGTAAACACATATATATTTATTAATTAATGTAATTTAAGTAGGAGTTCCTGATAAGTATTGCACAGGGGCCCGTAAAAACCCCACTACGCTCCTGTGCCTCAGTCTCTAGGCTCTCGACGCCGAAATACAAAATTGACTTCAGGCTGCCAGTGCGCTGGCCGAAACATTTCGCTGTTGACAAACTTCACAAGCAACGCATACATTCATATGCGAGCTTGTGCATACATACACACATACACATGGAAACGATGGCTAGCGCAAAGAAATATGCCCATGCTCATTGTTTCGCTGTCGTTGTGCGACTGAGTTAATGCCGCTGTTCGCTGCTTCTGGATTGCTCACCAAAGAGAGCCGATCGCTCACTCGTGAAACACTTCGGGCCCTGGTGTCATAATAAACCGAAGACCTCTGGGCAACTACTTTTCGCTGTTTGAGTACTCTATATGTTCGATGCTTAGTGGCCAGACGAATGGACGTGAATAAATTGAAATAAAGAATATAAACGTTTTACAGTATATATTGTTTTTATAATAACTTTGAGCCAACCAAAAATGTATTTAACAGGCAGAAGGACACTTGGCAGACCCCACAAAATATATAGATATACAGTATAATGTGCTTAACTGCCTCAACACTTAACTGCACATTACAGATAACTGCCCAATCATACTTTTTTTGTACAACGAAAAGCTATTTTGTTTGAAAAATATTAATTTAGTTGCATTCAATATAAGTGAATTTTTAGGATAACTGCCTGAATTATGTTGCTATTTTTATTGTTGTCTCTTCCAAATACATAAGTTAATTCATCATTTTTTCGTTGTTATTATAGATCGTCACTCTTTGCTAGTAAAGTGAAAAGGACGCCACCGATTAAAGTGTTTGTTTTGATCGTGTCGCCAAACTGCGCATGACCGTTTACTTATGCTTGGCAATGCCATCTAAATGGCAAGGATAGCGGATATATCACAGTAGCGCAATCACGACTGAAAGTTTCGTGCTTGTTTGAAATATTGTGTTCTACTTTTAACAATAGATAAAACCATAAATCAAAACGCGAACCAATTTGGCAAAAGTAATAAAGCTGAATTTCCTGTTGTGTCAAGTAGTTACAGCACCGATTCTCGATAATCGTTTCAGAATCGATGACCGTAAAACTGTTGCACAGTGTAATTGACAAGAATAATCGGTGAAGACTGAAGACAAGTTGTAAGGGTATAAAACAGTGGAGCGCGCAGCCCTATGTGCAGCGCATAGGAATAGCCTCTGGGCAAGCTCAGCCGATACACGTTCGAGTGTAAACACGTTCATGCGACTTCGGCATTGCTATTCGGGCTGTGCATTATCTTTTCGTTCAATGCAAAGCAAGAAAACGTAAAAGACTTCGTGCTTGCTTGCACCACACAAACGCGACTGTATGGGTGGGCACTCCACTGTTTATCCGGATATACTCAATGTGGTGGGGTCTGTCTCCTGAAGTGCCTAATATACCCAAGTGTATAATATCTGGTTTTGACTAAATGGCTAAAATTCCTGAGACGTTAGGTGAAGAAATTCAATGGGTATTCTTGACAATTATTCCTTCTTTTGTTATCGAACTCCACACTTCTAACATATTACCCCATTTTAAAAATAACTCTAAATTGGTAAACAATTTTTGTAGATTAGTTATACGAAATAAATATTTACAAGGTACATTTTTAAAAAATTGATAAGGGACTTCAAAGAGGTAATGTGTAGATATGGCTCAAATATTATATTTTGCTTTAAACATAAATAACCTTTTGTTATACATACAAGGACTTGATAGATAGACTAACAGCATTTTACAATAGCAAGCACAAAAAAAGGTAACGTGTAGATATGGCTTAAATATTAAATTCTTTTTTATATATAAATAACTCTTTGTTTTTCTTATTCATTTTTATCGAATTTTTAACGAATCAGTGAATTACTCTTTAAATACGTAATATATATATAATTTACAGATAAATTTAAGCAATTTTTAATTATATTCGGCTTGTTTGATAAATTCATCCAAGTATTATTCACCATATCGAAGCTGGTCACACTGAAGTTTTTTATTGTAAATAATGAGAATCTCGATGTATACCAAAGAATGTATTTTTTTAATATTTTTAATTATTCGATTTGCGGTTTGCAAAGAGCAAATCGTAAATGTGCAAAAAACTCTCGTTTGGGGTCCAGGGCTTAAACCTGACAACATTGTCTTGCCCGCGAGATATTTTTTCATTCAAGCAATTGACGAAACTGGGACAAAGTAAACAGATACTAAGTAATGATTTCAAACATTTAGATTAATCATTATTTATTAAACGTATCTTGCAGATTTGAGACACCTACGAATTTAAAATTCCAAATACAAATAAAGGGCAACTCTCTTCATGGCAAATGTCGGACAAACATAAATTCAATTGACCGTGGGGATGGATCTACTATTGTGCGATATACTATTGCTGACTGGTGTGAGAATGTTGAGATTATAGTGCAATATAACAATTCTCATGTATCACAGTCGCCCTATTTGATCCGGAATAAGGTGTATTCAGAACGCTGTCACTGCCCGCAGGAGTTAGATCTTTGGCTTTTGAATAACGATTGTAAAAATGTTGCTGCGGAAAAACAAATATCGCGGGACTTGCATTCGTTCAAGCGAGTGAACTTCAGTGCAATTCGAGATAATTTATTAAAAAGATACAATGCTCCAGAAAGCATATCTTTGTGCCATTATGTGATAAAGAATCAGGAGATTTGGAGACAATGTTACGGCAAATACACAGGCTTCAAAATGTTTATGGATTCAGCATTATCTGCTTTAGCACGAGTTGTCCTGTTGCCAGATATGGAATTTTATCTCAATCTCGGCGATTGGCCACTCTCAAAGAAGGGCGGCCAACAACGCACATCGGGGCCGTACCCGATATTCTCATGGTGTGGCAGTGATGACTCTTACGACATAACATTGCCCACTTACGATATTACAGAGTCAACAATAGAGAACATGGGACGGGTTATGTTGGATATGCTCTCTGTACAACAAGACAATTATCCTTGGGAGAGCAAACGCAATATGGCCTTTTTCCGTGGAAGGGATTCGCGACGGGAACGATTGCAATTAATCGATCTAGCCAGAAAGTATCCAGACTTGATAAATGCCTCGATTACAAACTTCTTTTTCTTTCGAAACGAGGAGAGCAAGTACGGTCCCAAGGTGCCACATATATCATTCATGGACTTTTTTGAGGTATGTCTTCGACATGCATAAAATATTTCAATGTAATATTCAATACTTATTATTTTTCAGTACAAATATCAGCTTAACATAGATGGAGCAGTTGCCGCATATCGGTTACCCTATTTACTGGCTGGTGGATCTTTAGTTTTCAAACAAGATTCACCTTATTATGAGCATTTTTATAGTAAATTGGTACCATACAAGCATTTTGTGCCTATCAAACGTGATCTCACCGATGTTATCAAAAAAATAAAATGGGCAAAAGAAAACGATGTACGTGTTAAAGAAATCGCAACGGAATCGCGCTTATTTGCAGAGGAGAACCTTTTGCCTCAACAGATTTACTGCTATCACATGGTATTATTTAAAGAGTGGGCCACTCGCCTATTATCACCAATAAATATTTTGCCGGGTATGGAAAAACTCAATACTAGCTATACTTGCTCGTGCAAAGAGAAGCTTTTCAAAGACGAGTTATAAAAAATTAACTGAAGTACTGAAAACTTCAAAAAAACATACACACATATCGATTTAATAGAATTGCGCGGCACATTTGAAGTTTACAGATCAAACATTATTCGCAGATCACTTTCTATATAACTAGTTTGATATATAACTATTTATCAAGACATATTTTAATGAAAAATATCTGATTAATAATTAATTTGAATCAAAACATACACATTTATTTAGTTGAATTTGTACGCTTAAACACTCTCATTCTTATCTTTAACATTTATTTGTATTTAGTCACTTTAAATCGATATCGACATATAAATAATTTGAACTCGTTCATCATTCCTTTTGGCAGCTCTTGAAGGCCAAAACGAAAACATTAACATCTGTTAATTGAGAAATGTATGATTACTCTTTATACTGTATACTCATTTTGGGAAAAAACAAAAAAATAGAGCACGTTAAGGTACAAAAATATGACAAAAATAAACAACATTTATAATTTATTTAAAAAAATTAAACCGTGTTTTTGTCAACTATTAAATTTAAAATTGTTGATAATTTTGAAAGCTACACAGTTGGATGCTTTACTGTTTTCTATCCTGCGAATAATATTAATATAAAATGATTTGAATGTCATGAATGACAAAAAGTGTACGGGGAGTAGTTTGTCCCTAACACAAACACATTAATCATTTGGCGATAAAAATATGAGACCAAAACAAGTAAGCATTCACTTTTATAACAGCTGAGATCTGTGTGTTCATCTGGTCATCCGGACAGACAGACAGACATAGCTCAATAAAAAACTAAAGGCAAGTGTGCTTGAACCCGCTACCGACTTGATCGCGAACTAAAATTAGTTCTAAACACATTTTCGATCTACAAAGGACTGTGCAAAAGAACATTTAAACATTGAATTTCGCGATCTTAACTGGGATGTTATTTTGAAGAGTTATTTCTTCTTCAAGTAGACTTCTCTTACTGAATGTTTCCTTACCTAGCTCTTTCAAATTGTAGTTCGGACTTTGTTCGGACTACAATAAACTCTACTTGGTAGAATCACCCATAGTTACCATCCACTAAAACTTCCCAATTGTAGTTCAAACTATGCCCTGATATACTTTAATAAATTATATTCTATTGTAGCTAACAGTAACAATAATTTGTATCTAGCTAAAAATTCCAAATCCTCACTCCCCTATCTAGTAACTAATTAAATAAATACTTTTCTTCTTTCTAGTGGCAGTAGAACTCTTTAACTAACTGCATGTTTAAACATTCTACTCGCGATTTTTATTTGCCTTTAGTTACTAACAATAACTCTCCTGATCTAATTGGATTTTTCTGGGTTTTCCCCAATCCTCTGCAACAAATGTTGGATCGGTTTTTCTTTTTATCCCAGTTTGTATATAATACATTTCGATTAATTCTTTTTACCTCATTTAAGGTTTCACATTTAATTTAAAATTATTCCCAGTTGTATATATTTATTCAAAATGTACAAACAATTCTGTTTATTAATTGTTTTTACTTTTAAACAGTCGACAGACCATAGTTCGACTATTAATTAAATTGTTTCCAATAGTTTCGCGCGTAACAAGTATTGGCTTTGTATTGAACTAATTATGTATTATACATACATATATAGAAGTCATTAGATCACTGAAATTATTATTGTATACACCAACAATTAGGAGCCTGACTTTAAAATTAAACTTGCATTTATTTTTCCAAAAATAAGAGACAGATGATGGAGTGGTTTGGGTTTTATAATAAGTTAAGATGCCGTTAAAAAATTCAACTTTTTTGACATGCAATTAGGATAATGATCCGGAGCGGTTTTAAAAAAAACAGAATGCACATTTGTGAGTGACGAAGGGAATGTGCGGACCACAATGCCAGTAATCAGACAAGATTGGGCTAAACCATAATTGTGTCCAGCACAATTTTTAGGTAAATGATAAAAATAAATTCTCATAGTTCTTAAATATTTGCATTATTCTTATAAATTAGGTTAAAATAGTATTAACTCATAGGAAATCCAGTAAGAAACGCAACAGTCGCGCGGCACGCGACAGTGGCATACCCTTCGACTTATGTTTCGGTGTAGTTAAATTTGTTTAATTCATACACATATCAATATAAACATACTTTGAAATTATTCTCGACAGATGGCGTTCGAGTTTCGCGCTCGCCTGCCTCCCGTGTTAGCTGACACAAGCACTTAGAGTTATTCTCATACTTTCTCGACGGGCGTGGCATCCAACATTTGAAATAAACTTGATCTGCGTCGAGTATATAGGAACCTTCATTCCAAATGTGGTGTCTCTAGCGTTTAAAATAGCTGAGATCTGTGTGTTCATCTGGTCAGACGGACATCTGGACATCCGGACAGACAGACGGACATGGCTCAATCGACTAGGCTAGTGATCCTGAGCAAGAATATATAGGAGTATACTTTATGGCGTCTTCCACGCGTCATTCTGCATGTTACATACCTTTGCACAAAGTAAGTATACCCCTTTTTGACCATTTTCAATGGTCGAAGGGTATAAAAACCATGAGTATATATCGACATAGCTACAGTGTTGGAAGAAATAATAGAAACAGCACTTGCACCTGGACGAAAAACTAAATTGCTAATGATGTACAAAATTGGCAACACATAGAATTTTAATTTGCGACCTGTTTTGGGTCGATGTGACCTTTGATACTTTGGGAATCTTGCTCTTAAGGGAATGACCCCATGTTTGAGCTAGAAAAAATAATAGAAACAAGTCACAATTCTGTGAATATTTTGCATTTTTTTCAATGAATTCTAAAAAAAGGCATGCATTCAAAACTTCCAGGTAAGTTTAGCTAAAAATTAGTGCATTTCTGAATAAATTCTGTTCAATAAATCTGTAACATAGAGAAAAGGTCTCGGAGGTCACTGCTCACCTTTATAGCGAAATATTGTCAAAGTTCTTTATTTTTAAATTTAATTATATAACTTACATTCTCAAATGGCACCGTCAGGTATGGGCTGTTAAATTACAGTATTGTTCATATTGGACTTACCTTAACATCTTTTAGTGTAAAAATATCACTGTTAAAGGTATTGTTGACAACAGCAGGTTTGTTTTTGACACTCGGAAAGATAACTCCACCCTTCCGGACAACGGACTTTGTAGGAATTGCATTCCACGAAGAAGTAGTTGGAGACGTTGGCAGAGTTGTATTAACCAGTATATTATTTGTATTAGTGCTAGAGGAAATTGTTTGAGCATTCGTGGATAAAACACCCGATGTTGGCCCCACTGTCGGATATGGCGTTGTTGACGTATTCAATGCTCGTGTAGTGGTTGCAGGAGTTGTTACTGGCTCATTTAAATCTGTCAGAGTTTCATCAATAACAGAATACCTAAACGAACAAAAGTAACAATATAATATGTATCGTGGTAAATGGTGATAGTTTGAATTCTTGCAAAATAAGTGGGAATAAATATAACTAATTAAGAACGTAACTGGTCAGAGCCGTTGACCTTTGAATAACTCAAGATGTTGTATAAAGATTTTGTGAATTGCTTTTTTTCATTATCTCTTTTTGTTTTTTGAACAGGATATTTAATGTAATTGTTATACTAAACTACTACTAAATGCTATGTTGTGCATAATTATGGACAGAAGGACGTGGCTATAGCGCTAATTAATGCTGCTCAAGAATATATTTATTACCTATATTTACTTTATATCTTTATTTCTGCTAGAAACTTTGTTAACATAATCTATTACTGTTAATTTAAAAAGGTCATGGTACACGTCCAAAATTATGCTCATAGCTTGCTAGATTTTATAGGGTCTGGAATTGAGATAAATAAACGAACAAAAAGACGAAGGACATTGGCGGTGTGGTATCGTAGTTACGGTAGTTATCGATAAGTTCATAAATGTAACGCGATATATTATAAGTTGCAGTACTGAAAAGCTGAGTAAGAGAAGTACTACAAGAATGGAAGAATGTCTGTACAATTTCTCCATCTATTATTTCATATTACAATAAATGTAAAAAAGTTTATATGTAATATGCGGACATGGCTATATTCACTCAGCCCTCAGTTCCCTCCTCTATCTGTTACATATATTTTCAGTTGGCACAGTGATATCATACCTTTTTATCTTATGGATGGAGCGTATAAAAACTCACCTATTATGATCGTACTCGACCAATCGATCAATAGTAGGATCCACTAAGAGTTCCGTGGGTCCTGGACGTTGTGCCAACACTTGCACGTCGTCCTCTTGCTTTTTGAGACGCTTCTCAACCATGTCTAAGTTGTTGATTATTAAGTTAGTTTTTGCTTTCAGGTCTTGATGTATTTCGCCAATGGCGCGTTCTTGGCGCTGGGTTTGTGTGAGTAGAGCATCTGATTTGGGCAACAAGTGATCCACAGATGACTTCGTTCCAACTACAACGTCCCAGACCTCATCCATTTTCTCTGATACTGACACCATGGGGCGCATCTGCTTGACCAGAGCATCAATTTTACTCGATTTGATTGCAGGAAAAGCTGTTGTGGTTACATTGTATCCATTAATCTGTTCATGATGATCAACTACAGCATCGTGAATATCGTTAATCATACGAATCATACGACCTATGTTTTCTGACTCAATATTAATGTGAAACTGTAACTTTTTGTCAATACTATCTGTGGAGTCTCGCAGTTGGTTCACTTCTGCCGATACATGTGTCATTACCTCGGCAGTCATTGCTTTAGTTATTTCCACAACATTCATTGTTATTGGTTTCTTCTCGCTTGCCTCAGCGTTAAAGTCATCGACTTGCAAAAAGTTATTGTCTATTTGGGTCTTCAAAACCTCGAGCTTTGAATCGATGTCGCTAACTTTTTGATCCAACCTCACAAGCCGGCTATCAAGTTGAAATGTTGACGAAGTACTTGTTGTCTTTGGTAAAGGAAATTCATCCGCTGATTGGGTGTCCCTTTCAGGTAGAATGTAAACTACATTAGAAAGCTTTGAGTCAAGACTACTGAGCTTGGACAAGGCTTCTTCCGTCTTTTCAACGTTATTTGTGACACGATTCTCCAGTATTTCGATGTGGCCCATTAGATCCTCAACTGATCTTCCCAAGTTGTCAATACGTTTTAATTTTCCCTCAAGAGTGGTAATTATTATTTCGAATATGCTTAGCAATTGTTGCTCTCTAAATAGGTGAAAATCGCACGTAAATTATAATTATTATTACGTTTTCTAGAACACAATTGCAAATTCAACTTATCACATAAATTTTACCCTTCACCTTACTTTGAATAACCGGTAAGAATTTATTATGCGGCGCAATTGATTATTATTATTGGCTTAAGAATTGTGCTACGAATCTTATTTGATTATGTCTATCTAAAATATCCAAGTTTGCGTATTGTTTAATGAAATGAATGTATAATTAAAGCATTTCTTATAACAGTACGACTAGAAATAACAGTACGACTAGAAATGGCAAAACGAAAAAAACAAGCATGCAGACAAATAAAGAATTGGACAGGAATGTTCAATGAATTTCTAAATAGACTTGAGGATTTGGAAGCAGTTGTGGTGAACAAGAGTTATGTTAGATGCTTTATGGAATCAAAATGCAATGTATGGTATTTGATGTTTAAGATTTATTCTGATTAAATGTATCAGGTTTAAAAAGTTAGGGAGCGGCACGTGTTGTGTGCTTGACAGCTAGCGATCGAAAGAGAAGGATTTAACGATGATTAAAAGGATATCGATTAATAGAGTTGCCAGATATCTATACAGTTATTGAATATGTATTAACCACAATTAAATACAGTTGGTTTTAGTCACATTGTCACCTGACCTACAATTATGAAGATTTCAATTATATTTGTAATTGTTTTGCATGCATATAGTATGTAATGCGTATAGTATAGATTGAAACGAGTTTATCACTTAAGACTTCAATATTTTATGACTCACAAACCCAGTTAGATTTTTGGAAATATTTTAAAAATAACGCAACAAATGCATGTTTAACATTTGAATTGTGTTTTGATCATAGGAATATGTAATACATTAATACATATGTATACTATATGTATGTAAATAACAGATGGGCCATACATAGCGTATAACCTCTGGTACATCATAAACAGTCATCCAGAGATGTATTCCTCAAAATATGATAGCATTAAATTGGACAGACTCATTAGATGCACATAAATAAATTGAACAAAAGATAGGAGTGGCCATGTATGCATATATTTTATAAATTTATATTGGCCATACTTAGAAACTAAACAATTTGGACCACATTCACTTTGGTCGGAACAGTCGAAGTCAACAAAGTGTGGTTACATTTCCCACACTCTCTATGGAACCACAGACCAGTTCTGCACCAGTTTATGTGCTATATCTAACAAGCCCCTGCTACAATCATATTCCGTGCACAAATGTTTGATACCTTGTACGCAGATGTGGGTAAGCAAGGCAATTTAAGGTAATTACATAAATATTTGACTTGTTTGTATACAAAACAGTGAAGCACCCTATACAATTTATATTATAGTAATAATATATATTATAATAATAAAAAAGGAATTTCAAAACTGATTTGTATTATTTTGCGAAGAATAAAATGTATTAAGTTAAAAACTTTAATGTTGCTCTAGACTTTACGAGTATTATAACAGTTTACTTATAATTTATTTTCAGTTTTCATACATATTAGTAGACTTACATTAATGCATACATATGTACATATCATACATTTGTAATACAAAACTTTTAAATATAAATATAAAGAAATGTGTTTTATTCTTTTATATCTTTCTTAATGTTTTAATTTATTTATAATATATATTTTAATTTATCGCCATTTCAATTGAATTATGTATTTTTTATCTTTCAGTCGCCTGACTTTAGTAGACACAAAACAAATAGATACATTGAAATGCTTGCATTTCTGTTTGCAAGCACACAGCTGTGTATGTGTATGTGTATGTACATATGTATGTATGCTTTTATGTACAATTTAATGAAATGTACAATATATATGCATGTATTTATGTATGTACATATGTATGTATACATGTGTGTATGCACACGAAGTTGTTTTATTTTATTTTTTTTTTACTTAAACTCGCAGTATGTGTTTATAAAGATTTCAGTTAACCAGTGTGCAAAAACCAGTTTTTGTTGTCGCAATCTTTTGTTTTGACCATTTGATTTCACACAAAAGAGCACAATATATGTATGTATGTATGTACATATATACCAATAAAACTACATACATATGTACATATGCAAGTGTGCTACATACAAGCATGTACATAAATACTTTTATAATACATACATACATATGTATGCAACTGTCCTACATACAAGTATGTACATATGTATGTACATTTGACTGGTTGTATATACTAATGCAGCTTTACTATCAAAACTTATTATATTCAAATGTATGAATGAATATACATATATACATATAGTGTGTATATAACAGAAATATATAACATATAAAAAGCTTACCTTGTTCGCAAGTTTCCATTACGCGTCGAGTTTAACGTTTTTGCAGCAAGTTTAAAGCTCGCTGCAGCGACTCCACCGCTGTTTATTTGGCTGGCACTCGTTCGTGGCAGTGCTAGGCGTAGATTTGAATTTCCATTGCCAGCAATAGTGCGCGCTGCCCCCCCCCACCACCGCCAGCGCTTGTGGCGGCCAGTACGCTCGAATTCACAGTGCATAGATATGCGATATTAACGATCAAGAAAATAGCTGTTAAAGACAGCCGACCATTGAACGGCGTCTGAAAGGCTATCATCACTGCGAACCACGTAGTCAATCTTTCAATCCACTTCTACTGATCGTATTTTCGTATATTTCGGTTATGTATAACAGTTAAGTTATAGATAATTTTTAGTCAGGCTGTCTTTCTTTTATTTTGACGTACTCGTTGTCCACTAAACATTTGGTAATCACTTGCTCTTAATGGTTTAAATGATTAAGCACTAACTTGGTCTTTTAAAACTTCCTCTTTGTACATAAGCGCATACCTAGATACATAACATACATATACATGTAAGTATTTGTGTATGTGCATCCATGCAACAGCGAATTATATAAGTATACCATACAGTGTTGCCAATTGAGCTATTTTCCCATCAAATCTGGCTTTTTTTAAATTTTAATTGCGGCACAATATTGTAAATATTGCTGCATTTAACTTTTCAGAAACCACGAATTCCATTCAATTTAGAGTCTTTTAATATAATTTGGCTATTTTATGCTCAAAAAAACTAGCAGCACTGATACTGTAGACAAATTATATAATTTTTTTTTTTTTAATGCAACAAGTATAAAAATGCACTTGTATGTACATATGTATATATTTTTGTACATATGTTTATAAATTTGAACACTCGTAGATATTGATATGATCGTTAAGCAAAGTTATACTTGCATAATATTTTATGATGTTGTCTTGATATATTTTGTATTTTCACACACATACACAGATATTCACAAATTTGTAAGTTTGGCCTTTGGAAAATATAAACGTTGATTTAAACACACTATAAACATATTCAAAAGTATTTCTTCACATGCATGTTTTCAATTCGTTTGATGTATTTTATATATAATATTATGCACATCTAGCATCGTTTTCAAAACAAACATAATTGAATACCCCCAATAATTACAAACCAAAGCTGGGTATGAAGTATTTTTTTAAATAATTATGGTATATTTTTTATTTGATATATACATACATATGTATCACAACCGAACTTAACCGTAGGTGAAACTTTTCTGTACACGAGACGTGCTTAGATCTCGATTTGTCTGAGCTCGATGCAGCTTGTTGAAAGTTCGGCCCTAATTAACGGAACAGCAAATCGCAGCTTTACAACACGCTCGGCTACTCACCACACTCACAGAGAGCAAAAGTGGAACTCGTTAACTCAGCTCGACGAAAGTGAGAGTGGTTATGCAGAGTGATACGTATGCATGAATATAAATACACATACACGTATATACAGATGTACATACAAATATTCTTACATACATGTGTAAGTGTTCGTCTGTATTTTTAGATCATAAAAACTGTCATTAAAATGAAACTCTCTTAATTCTGGTAAATTTACTCTGTAATCCACAAATTATAAAATAATTAATTGATTTGGACCTTTGTTTTTATTCAAGAAAACAAGTTTCAATAACCTGATTATATTCAGTCCGATTTAAAATGTTGCATTAAGTAAACCGATTCATACCAATATATTTATGTTCCTTGTAATATTTTTGGACATGGATTACAAAAAATCAATTTGTCTTGTGTGTTTTAGTTGAGATTCACTTGATACACAATACCATTCTTATTGTTTATGTTATGTTGTTATGTATTTCGACATATGTATACCGACAACTCCCACAAAGTATGCTATGGATTTTTAACATCTCGCTCAGGGCTGCCAGTTCAGCCTTTTTCCGTACAAATCTGACCTTTTTTTGTTTCAGTTAGCATCAGAAAATCTCTAAATCTTGCGAAAGAGCTCTTGTTGCGAAACATAAGAATGCATCCGAAAGCGAACAACAACTTAAGCACAATGTTTAGATACAATGTTGATATGCTATGTTTATATACAATTTGTATACATAGTACGTACATAGTAGCCTACTGAATATTATTTCTTAAATATTATTATTATTATTGTAAGGGAGTCTCACAGCAGAGAAGGGGCGAGGCACTGCGACCAGAATGATCTTTTGTGCCTATGATGCTCTCCCCTATCATTACAAAAGCTGTTCCGCTTCTCTGATGAAGCATAACAGGTCTTTTGTCGAGGAACGGACAATGTGCTCGGGAACTGCGGTTTCCACGTGCAGATGTTTCCTCCTAATCCATACCAAGGCTGGACAATCACACAGGATGTGTTTCGTGGTTTCGTCGTCCTCTTTACAGAGCCGGCATTCTGCATCCGAGGACAGACGCATTTTTTTGAGGTGATAGTTCACCAAGTGGTGTCCACTAAGGTAGCCAACAAGGAGATAGAGATCTCTCCGAGAGAGTAGGTATGTTATTCGCTTAATCGAGGGATTCGTAAGCTCTCTGGCCTGCCTCATCCCTGGTTGGAAGAACCAGTAGCGTTCGGTCAGCCTATTCGCCCATGTTTTCACAAGGGATGAAATAGTTGACCACTAGCTCGTTGCCCTGGAAACCAGAGTGTCCAGGTACCCATAGAAGGGTAACTTTGTTTCTGTTGGAAACCCTCTGGAGACAGTTCCAACAGTCGGCCACCATACGTGAACCTACTCTTTTGAGGAGAGGGCTAGTATGGCAGCTTGGCTGTCCGAGAAGATGTAGATGTTCGCTCCTCTGATCCCCTTCTCAAGGATAAGACGACAGCAGAACTCGATGGCATGAACCTCGGATTGAAAAACCGTGGGCCACTTGCCCATAGCAATCGAGGTATTGGAGTTGGGACCATGTATCCCAGCTCCAACCCCCTGATCAGTCTTTGACCCGTCAGTATACCAGTGTATACCATGAGGGTCACTGATGGGGTTGCCAGCATCCCAGTCCCTCCGGTCCGGGATGAGGGTTCTGAATTTTGCGCCAAAGAAGAGTTCCTTGGTCATAGAATCTGATCTAGAGCAGATCTCTAAGCCAGGAATGTCTTTGATAAGTCTAGCATGCCCCGATTCGGTAGCTAGAAGCCCGGATTGAAGCTTGATTCTAAGAAGACTCATAGCGGCGACTTCTTGTATTTGAATGTGCAGCGGAGTCAAATTTAAAATTGATTCCATTTCTGCTGTGGGACAGGTGCGAAGTGCACCCGTCAAAGAAAGGCAAAGCAGCCTATGCAGTTTAGTGCATTTGTTGATGGCAGTGACCTGCGTAACCTTAGGCCACTATACAATGGCAGCGTAGGTAACGATGGGTCTTACCATCATCTCAAATAACCACCGAATGGTGCAGGATTTGAGACCCCGATCCTACCAAAGAATCTTCTGCAGGCCCACATGGCATGAGTTGCCTTTGATAGGGTGTTGTTTAGATGGGAGTTAAAGTTCAGTCTTTTATCAAGAGTTACCCCTAGATATTTAACCTCGTTGGAAAGTCCCACGGAAGAGCCGCCAATGTGCAATTGACCTATGTCAACGAGATGGCGCTTAGTGAAGGGAACAATAATTGCCTTTTGTGGATTGATGCTCAGACCTACATCTACGCACCATCTACTAACCGTGTTCAGAGCAGATTGCATCAGCTCTGTCACGGTGTTGGCAAAGTTCCCATTCACTATGAGCGCCAGGTCGTCAGCGTAGCCGATTGCTTCCACGCCCTGTTCCGCAAGAATACTCAGTAGTTCATCAACTACTAGGGACCAGAGTAAGGGCGATAAAACCCCTCCCTGGGGACAACCCTTAACCGCACTAATGAAAGCAGTCGTGGAGTCCAAGGTAGAGAAAATAGTCCGGTGTTTGAGCATAGCATCAATCCATCGGATTAGAGGACGGGCGATATTTCTGCGCTCCAGCGCAGCAGAAATAGACCCGTAGCCGGTATTATCGAAAGCACCCTCTATATCAAAAAAAGAGCACAGAGCAATGTTCTTGGATACGGGGGCTCTTTCGCCAAAAATTAACTGTCGTGCGTTAAAATTACGCATGAAATTTAGTTTTTATCGACTTACGGGGACGGAATTATGACATTTTAAAATTTTTTTTTGTTAGTCCAAGGTCTTATGGGAAGCGACTATAGTAAGGGATATACCCGTCTGACTTACCAGGGGTGTTAGTTGTTAGCTAGCAATATGTATAAATTTCTATGATTTAGCAAGTATGTAATTTTTTTCTATTAACATTAACCTACAAAAATACGCAAGTCACATTCCGCCAAAATAATAGCTACATATTTGTTTACCTCAGTGAATATGTCGAGTTTGGTTCCAAGTAAATCGCATTTGCGGCGCTCGTTGTTTTTCTTATTTCATCAAAAGAAAAAAGCAGCTGAAGCTCGCCGGTTGCTGGTAGAAAAGTATGGTGAACATGCTCCAGTGATTAGAACATGTGAGACATGGTTTCGTCAATTTAAAAGTGGAGATTTCGATTTGACAGGCAATGAACATCCTGGTGCAGCGAAAAAGTTCGAAGACGAGGAATTGCAGGCGTTATTGGATGTTGATCCCAGCAACTCTCCAGATTTCGCCCCGTCCGACTATTACCTTTTCGTATCGATGGGACACTCCCTCGCAGAGCAGTGCTTCGCTAATTTTGAAGAAGTCGAAAAATGGCTCGTCGAGTGGTTTGTCTCGATAGAGAATTGGCAAAATGAGATTGGCAAAATGTGTAGAAACCAATGGTCAATACTTTGAATAAAAAAATTTTGAGATTCCTCTGAAAATTAAGTGTTTTCTTTATCGAAAAAACCGGCAAATTTCAACTAACAAACCTAGTTAGCTGTCTATAATATCTATTTATATATATTTGTCCAAATGTTAATCCGATCGAAACATAAACACAGAAGTTATTTACAAAAGTATGGACATAAATCAAACAGCTAGTGTCAGCTAACAAGGGAGGGGTGAGCGCCATCTGTCGAGAATAATTTGAAAGTATGTACATATATGCATGTACAAATTTGATACAATACACTACACCGACCAACATACATACATAGGTCGAAGGCTCTCGTTGTTCTCGTTTTTCCCTTTGTCTATCAGATGTTTTTTCGTTTTCTGTGGTTATAAAGAAAACTTGAAACATAAGAAGAATCATTATTAAAATCGAAAGCAAAATCTTTGCCCATTTAAAATGGTTAAAAAAGGTACTTTGTGCAATGGCATCCCTCTATTTTATATAGCAGGCAATAATTTTATTATGTCTATTAAAGGGTAGAAAGTATCATACAAAATACGGTATCGCAGGGTATCCCACTGTTGAGTGCGCTCGACGTGATCTAACATCTTCTGATGTCACCGCCTACATCCAAGGTAAAATTAAAGCCGATATTAAAGTGTAAGAAATCAAATTTGAAAACGAAAGGGACACATTGTCCTTTAAAATAAATGAACCATACGAATGTTTTTACCACTATATGCTCTTCCAAATTTTGGCCTGAACATGTAATGGTTAACGAATTTACGGCAAAAAAGAATCGGACATCGATTATTATCAATTGCTTCGACTCCTGCCACCTCATCGCAAAAGGGTAATACAAAAAACGAAATCTACTCTTTCTATCTATTCATTCCTATCAAAACATTCGTGGCCCATCAAGGGGTGATTTATTAGCTATTATCTTTTTGGCAATACTGGTTTAAACAGCACGCGCACGTTTCGTGTTTTGTGTAAATGTGAAACATCTTCAGTTTGGTCTATAATTTAACCATGAATCGTCTTACAAACGAACAACGCTTGCAAATTATTGTATTTTATTATCAAAATGCGTGCTCCGTTAAGAAAGTTCATCGCGCGGTTCTTTCATTTTATGGTCTGTTTAATCGACTCACTGGAGCGAACTATTGTGACTAAAGTTCACACCGTTAATTTGGTAATTACATAAAGTGCGAACTGAAGAAAATATCGCAGTTCTATCGGACAGTGTTAATGATGACCATCATTGGACCGTACCTCTTCAAAGATGATGCGAGTTGTAACGTAACTGTGAATGGTGAGCGCTACCGTGAGAGGATATCAAACTTTTTCTCTCCCAAAATGCAAGAGCTTGACTTGCATGATATGTGGTTTCAACAAGACGGTGCCACATGCCACACAGCACGCGTAATAATAGACTTATTGAGAGGCGAGTTCGGTGACCATTTTATTTCACGTTCGGGACCGAGATCGTGCGATTTATCGCCTTTAGACTATTATTTGTGGGGCTATGCCCGCTTCAATTAACGCATTGGAAGACAACATTAAAGCATTTATGCGTGAGAAATGTTGGAAAGAGTATGCCAAAGTTGGACTATGCGGATGGACCATTTGAGGCGCAGTTACGGTCAACATTTGCATTAAATAATCTTCAAACGTTAAATTTTATGCACCAGACTATCGATTCAAATAAAGATTTCATGAATCTTCTGAATTTTATGTGTTTTTTTTTTTGAAAATCTTTCCTATAGCACTTTAAAAATCACCCTTTAGTAAAGTTTCTGATCTTTTTTAAGAAGTCTTTCTTTTTTGTGCCAGGTAGTTGTATTTACTGAGAACAGAGATTATTCGATTTGTCGTTTATGAGAGACTAAATTCATGTTTGCAGCGTGCAAGCTAGCTATGTATACAGAGCATAAAGGAATGAAGAATGAAGCACCGTTACTTGTGGTGCATAAAGGAAATAAAGAAGACATACAGTGGTGCTAATACAAAATATTTCTAACACTCCTTCTCAACACGATGTCTATTTTAACAAAACTTAACTTCAATATGTTAATTTTCAATACATTTCAATTTCACTTCGTTGTGTTCAGTTTAACCCTAACAATCTAATACATTTCATATGTTTAATTTTACATAAATTTTTGGTTAATACATCAGAAATCATATCTTCAGTACAAACGTATTCAATATCAATTATCTTTTTCTTATATAATTCTCTTACGAAGTGGTATTTAATGTCAATATGCTTGCTTCTAGCATGAAATGTAGCATTCTTAACAAGACATTGTGCACTTTGGTTGTCGCTGTAGATCATCATTGTCGACGGTGTCTCACAGCCCATCTCTCTTATAAGTTTTAGCACGTACGATGCTTCCTTCGCTGCTGTAGATAGTGCCACATACTCAGCCTCCGTGCTACTGAGTGCCACAATGCTCTGCTTCTTGGATTCACACGTAATTGCCGATCCTGCCAGAAAGAATGCCCAACCGCTGAATGATTTGCGGTCTGTGCTGTCACCTTCCCAATCTGCATCCACAAAACAGTGTGCAGGTTCACCAGTTTTACTATAATGTAACTGCAGGTTTGCAGTTCCTTTCAGGTAGCGGAGCACACGCTTGGCTGCCACCTCATGTTCCTTGTGGGGATCACTGCATCGTTGCGCCAACTTAGCAACGGAATGTGCAATATCCGGCCGGGTCGTCATGGCCAGATACAATAAAGAACCAACAAGTGACTGATACCTTGTCTGGTCCACACTTTGGCAACCATCAGTTGTGCATTTACTCTGGAAGCCAACCTCTAATGGAGTCGCACTCGGCTTGCAGTCTTCCATTCTATATTCTCGCAGCAATCCTTCAATGAACTGCTTATGGCCGATTGAAACGTTGCCCGTGTCACCAGATCGCTCAATTTCGATACCTAAGAAGTGCTTCAGTTTACCGCCATCTACCACATCAAATGCCTGAGCAATTGCGCTCTTTATGTTGACGAGGTCTTCTTTTCTGGAACAAGTAATAATTAAATCGTCAACATATACAATGATAATACTTAAATTCTCTTCGAATTTGCAGGTGTAAATGCATGGCTCGCTAGCACAGGGCACGAATCCCATTTTCATCAGAGTACTGTCCAGAGTCTGATTCCACTCACGATCACTCTGCTTCAGGCCGTATAAGGATTTGTTCAGCTTCAATACCCTTTTCGGATATTTGGAGTCTACAAAGCCATCAGGTTACCTCACATATACTTCATCCTGTAGTTCACTATTTAGGTACGCTGCCGAGACATCCATTTGATGCATATACATCTCGTGCTCTACGGCTAATGCAATTACCAATCTGATGGACGAATATCTTGCTACTGGTGAAAATGTCTCCGTATAGTTGATGCCGTATTGCTGTCCGCATCCCTTTGCGACTAAACGAGCTTTAAACCGTTCCAGCTTGCCATATTTGTCGCGCTTTATGGCAAAAACCCATTTACAGCCAATACATTTCTCACCAGGTGGCAGATCAACTAGGGTCCATGTTTTTATTGCAACTGATCGTACTCCTTCTGCATCGCAACTTTCCATTCGTCTGCATGCTTCATGCTTAACGCCTCTTTGACACTATTGGGCCCTACAACGTCTTCGGTTGTTCCAATGACACTGAGCAGATTATATTCCTTCCGTGGACGTCCTGGAGCTCCAGTTCGAAATAATTTTGGTCTCCCTGGACCCCGTTTTTGTCCAACAACGCTTTCTTCTGAGTTTGATTCAATTTTAATATCTTCTTGCTCTTCTGATGCTTGTGGCTCGACCTCTTCGGCTTGTTCTGTGTCAATCTTCATTATCAATTCACTTGGATCATCCGGAAACTCTTCAACCGATGAATCAGTATCTTGTGCAATTTCGTGTTCCAAAAACACAACATCCCTGGCTTCTTTTACATTTTGTGTCTGAGGATTGAAAAGTCGATAAGCTTTAGCGGTATCTGAATACCCCACCATTATATGCTCGATGCCCTTCTGACAAAATTTTCTTTTGTGCGTCTTATCCAATACGATAACCATTGTACCAAACATTCTCAAATGGGTCACGCTTGGCTTCTTCCCAAACCACGTCTGGTATGGAGTCATCTCAGGTACTGACGACGTCGCGGATCTATTCCGTAAATATGCTGCGGTCATTATAGCTTCCCCCCACAGTGATTCATTCGCCCTAGCATGCACCAGCATGCTCCTTGCCATCTCCACCAACGTTCTGTTCGCACGCTCAGCAACTCCGTTTTGCTGTGGAGTATGGGGAACTGTTAGTTGTCGCTTAATTCCCTGGCTTACCAAGAAGTTCTCAAATGCGCCGCTCAGGTACTCGCGCCCGTTGTCGCTCCTTATGGCTTTGATCTTCTGTCCAGTTTGTTTTTCTACCAACGCTTTGAACTCTTTAAATTTTTCAAAGACTTGATCTTTCGATTTCAGCATATACACCGTTACGTAACGCGTCTTATCATCAATAAAAGTAGCAAAATATCGTGCGCCGCCTTTCGATACTGTACTTATAGGTCCACAAATGTCAGTATGAATTAATCCCAAAATTTCACGCGATCGATTTTCCGACGTTTTTGGGAACTGTTTTAGGCAATTTACGCTCGCAGACAAAGTCACTCGCGTTTCCGGCAACACCAGGCAGACCATACACCATATCCTTGTTGATCATGGATTTAATGCTATTAAAATTTAGATGCCCGAATCTATTATACCATGTTATTACTTGCTTTAAATT
Organism: Zaprionus lachaisei; assembly: GCA_018901815.1. Lineage (NCBI taxonomy): Eukaryota > Metazoa > Arthropoda > Insecta > Diptera > Drosophilidae > Zaprionus > Zaprionus lachaisei. Next base: position 126,861 of record JAEIFI010000128.1, read on the forward strand.
TGCCTTTGCAGCAAAAGCGGTTTTATTCTCATTTTCAAACACAAACAAGTCATTTTGCTTTTTCGCAATTAACACCGTATCGCCCTTTTTGTTTTTCACACTCGCTTTGTCTTGTTCAAAGCATATTTTAAAACCATTATTTATTGCTTTAGCGACCGAAACAAAATTACATTGCAGATTTTGAACATATAGCACATCGATTAGTTCAATGATATTGCCATGCCAGTTTAACTTCACTGGGCCGATGCCTTTCGCCTCAATGTATTGTTCGCCAACTAGCATAATTTTTTCTTTATGCTCGCGAATTGACACAAATAACGATTTGTTTGCACATAAATGGGCTGTTGCCCCACTGTCCATGCACCAAAGATCAACCGAAAGTGTACTTTTATGCGAAGCTGCAGCGAAAACGGAATAAGACTTCTTGTTGCTGTCGTTCTTTTTATCACTATCGTTGTCCTTTTCTGACTTCGCCGATTTTTCTTTCCATCTGCACTTCGCCGAAATATGACCGCGGCGGCCACATTTCCAACATTCGATGTTTTTCATGTCCCTTTTGTTCTTGTTCTTTTTGTCATTTTCACAACGCGACGCGAACATTTTCTGTTCTTCTTTCACTGCAATTTGCTCAACCGTTTTACGTCTTTCCCCCTCTTCCAGCAATTTAATTTTTAGGGCACCCAAAGACGGCAAATTGTCGCGCGCTTCTATTGCGATTACAAAGCCCTCATATGCGTCACTAAGGCTTGCCAACAAAATTATAACAAGCATTTCATCCGGCACTGGCTTTTGAATTTCGTTCAACTTCTCGATCACATCAGAAAAATTATTCACATGCTTTGCAATGCCCTCTGACTCTGACATTTTTATGTACAGTAACTGTTTAAATAACTGTATTCTACGCGCCGGACCAGAAGGCGTGTGAATAGCTGCCAGCTTTTTCCAAGCTTCCTCTGATGTCGTACAATGTTTAACATGATTAATTTGCGATGGTTTTATACAGAGCAATACACTTGCCAAGGCTTTTTCGTCTTTTCGATCGAAATTTGTCTGCTGTTCCACAGTAACACCTTCACTTTTAATTTCACGGCCACTCACAATTCCCCACAACTCCGAATGTATCAGCAGACTTTTCATCTGCACTGCCCACGAACTATAGTTGTCATCATCCAACTTTTCTATGGAATATTGGGAACTCATCTTGTTCTTTATGATTTGATTAATTCACAAACGAGTCTCTATTTAATTTTCCTCGGTTAACACACGCAGTGGAAGCGTGCTGGGCCCATAACCTATTCGATTTGTCGTTTATTAGAGACTAAATTCATGTTTGCAGCGTGCAAGCTAGCTATGTATACAGAGCATAAAGGAATGAAGAATGAAGCACCGTTACTTGTGGTGCATAAAGGAAATAAAGAAGACATACAGTGGTGCTAATACAAAATATTTCTAACAGAGATCTTTAGCTCCGATGTTTTCCAAAGTAAATATACAATGTACAGGCTTGATCGACCTGCCCGAACTGGTGCTGGTGTGCTTATTGCTGTGGAATCAACCATTACTTCTGATTTATTACATCCGTAGATTAACAATAATAATATTGAATATTAAAATTACACTTTCGCGGTTTCTATGTTTTTCTAACCTGCTCATCAGTCTACTTGCAACACTTGTCTGGAATTATTACTGTCTTTAACCTGTTATCAGACAGGGATCATTTTATAGTCTATTGGCAAATGATGGACTAAAACGCGATGCGATTTAGTGTCAGTTTAATAATTGTTTATTTAACATATGTGCGTTCGGAAGTAAAGGAAAGTACAACAAAACAAGAAAAAACTGATTCAGATCAGTGTGGTCAAATTACAGAATATGATTGTTGCCAAATTAACATATTACTTTTAGTATTTAAATATAGTCCTTGGTGACTTTTATATTCCCGAAAGTGACTGTAGATCTAGTGTTGAGCGAAATTTCCTTTCATGACCTTTTTGACGGTCATTGTGAATTTTATTAACAGATCGCTGGACTTATATTTTGTCTCTGATCCGTCCAGGGTATCTTTAACGGGGCCTCACTTTCTCTACCTGTAGATTCTTACTCTTACTTACTCTCTTTCGAATTTTGACCATGAATTGTTAGAACTGAAAAAACTTGTAATCTTGTCCCTTGTTTTAGAAAGTCAAAATATGCAAAGTTAAATAGGCTTATTTCGCACTATGATGCGATAAATATATTTTACAACACAATTAGTTCTTTCTTTGATAACTGTGTTCCGTTCATCTATAAGACATGTTCGAGTGACCCTCCATGGTTAACAAAAGACCTGTCACGCCTAAAAAACTTAAAATCTAGTTTGTTTAAAACATTAAAAGTTATTAACTCTCTTGTTCTTTCCCGCTACTTGATTGCAGAACGCGAGGTGTTGTAGAAACTATTTAACTCGTTTTAGAATTGAATTTTTTCAGAACCCTGAAGCGTAAGTCTGCGAATTTCCCTTCAATATTTACGCGCGAAAATGCAATGGCAGACAAAGATCAGGCGATGGCCAATATGTTTGAAAAGTTTTATCAAACGACTTATTCATCTTCTAGACACACTACTCATATCTATCTATTGCCCTTCATATCTGTCTATCCCCCTTCATATCTATCTATTGCCCTTCATATCTGTCTATCCCCCTTCATATCTATCTATTCTCCTTCATATCTATTCATCGATTCCCGAAACGAAAGTTCACTTGATCTTTATATGGTTAAACCAATTTTTCCACCTGGCGGTATTCACGCTTGTGTACTTCGTTTCTGTGCCAATTCCCTTAGTAAGCCATTGCTCAATCTTTAGAAACTGCTAATTTTCCTTCCCAGGGCAGCCAGACTGTTGCAAGCAATTGTAGAGGTATCTTTAAATAGTCTACCTATTCATAAATTCTTCGATAATATTTTAGCTTCTCACTTGCAATATATAATATAATGTCTCCTTTTTAGCACGGCTTCGCCAAACGTCGTTCTACCACGACAAATTTGCTTTAGATAACATCCTCTGTTGTTAAAGGATTTTAGTAAAATCTTCAAACTGATTTCATTTATACAGATTTTAGTAAAGCATTTGACTCCGAAAATCATTACCTCCTTGCACAACAAATAAACCTTCTCTGGTTTTTCACAAAAACTTGTGAGTTATTTCACTAACAGAACTCAACGAGTCCTCTTTAAAAATAATCTTTTTAACCCCGTTCTTTCCACATCTGGCGTTCCTCAGGAAAGCCACTTGGGTGCCCTTTTCTTCACGCTTTTCATCAATGACTTTTTGTCAGTTATAAGTAACTCCCGTATTCTTATGTACGTGAATGATCCAAGATGTGTTATCAATTTAAAGACGACTCCAATTGCTTTTTGCTTTTAATTTGACCTACATATTGTAGTTTTTACTAATGGTGTAGTGCAAATTTATAAAAACTGAATAGTTCCAAATGCAAGCTGAGGACATTCTGACTAGCCAGAACTTACACTCTTTGCGGTTCTGCCTTGGCTTGAATTCCTCTAATCAATGATCTTGGTATCCTGCTTGACTGGAAACTAAAGTTTAGCGAACATATTTCCAATATGGTCAATTAAGCTATGGGCTCTAATGCTCTAACTTTATAAAGAGATGGTCTAACAAGTTTCACGATCCTTATCTAACAAAGACTCTCCTTACCTCACTTATTGTTGGGGTAATTACCTGACGGGTGACAAAAGTCTGACGAAGTCTTCACGGTGGAACACAGCATTAGCTCCTACCGTCATTAAATAGTTGTCAAAACACTTTTATTTTAATATTGATTTATTAAAATAAGATTAACTCAAATGAGCGCTTCTGCTGCGTCGTTACTTTTTTACAACAAACCCATGATCAGAGATGGACAACCAATGAAATCGAATTCATATCGATAACTTAATCAAATAGTTTTAACGATGATTTTTAATCAATATTTTTGATGCGTGCCGCAACATCACTTGTTCGTTCAATGCTTGAGTGCGAGTTTGGTATCCTCAATACTCTGTGCTTAAGAAAATTGTATCTGTACAAAAGAACTTTCTAATCTTTGCCTTACATGGCCTTAACTGGGGTGTAAATGTAAGACTGCTTCCCTATATTAGTAGACTTAAGTTACTTAATCTACCATATTTATCTAACCATAGAACCATGCTTGGTGTACTCTTTATTCATTACCTTATACAAGGTGATATTGATAGTGTTGAACAGGTTAGCCGGTTGAACTTCCTTGTAGAAATAGTTGTAATTCAGCAATAACGCTTCCGTTTTGTAGTTTGAGCTTGAGCCTTTCAGGGTATTGTGTACGGACTACAGCAAAATGTACTGTATTGTTTTTATACCCTTCGACCATTGAAAATGATCAAAAAAAGGCGTCGGAGACCCCATAAAGTATATATATGTATATTCTTGCTCAGGATCACAAGCCGAGTCGATTGAGCCATCTCTGTCTGTCTGTGTGAACGCACAGATCTCAGCTATTATAAAAGCTATTTGGCAGGAAGACTCCTGTGTACTGATCAAGTTTATTTCAAATGTTAGGTGCCACGCGCACCGCCCCCGCAATAATAATAATTTATTTTTTGAACTTAATTTCGATCGGACAATAAACACAGAAGTTATTTAAGAAAGTATGTGCATAAAACCAAGTGCTTGTATCAGCTAACAAGGGAGGCGGGCGAGCGCAAAGCGCGAGCGCCATCTGTCGGAAATAATTTAAAAGCATAACGCATTTGTATATGTGCATGAATTTAACAAATTAAACTACACCGGAACATAGGTCGAAGGGTATCCCATTGTCGCGTGCAGCGCGACTGTGGTTTTTTTCAATTTTTTTTAAAACTCACTCCGGTACCTCTTTAAAAATTTTAATTCCGTCTCACTTATCTAACAATTAAAATAACTTTCCTCAAAACACCTTTCTTACACTATCCATACTATCCATCTGTTTTCGTGTATTCTTCTCGTGTTTCATTCGGTTGGGTTACTCGTTTGTTTAGCATGTCTTAATTTTTAACAGTTATTTACTCTACTAATGTCTAACTTTCCTGATCTGATTGGATTTTTCTGGGTTTTCCCCAATCCCTGGCAACAAATCTTGCATAAACTTATTCTTGTTTACCCCAGTTTAAATTAAATTTAAATATAAATGACTTACTTTAATTTTAAATGTAAAAGTTTAAGATTTTAATTTTAATCGTAATCTTGACTTGAGCTCTGTGCGACAAAAAATGGTCCAACATTACGTGAGTTAAGCCTTTTTACTGAACCGATTTGAAGAATTTTGATCATATCTAATAATGTAATTGCCAAACTTAAATTCAAAGCATTTCCAACGATCGAAGACAAAAATCTGTTTACGCCCAACTTGTTTTCACTTTTATCTCTAAATTATATGTAATAATTTAATGTTCAAAATTTAGGTTGGAATCGTAAGTGTTTTCCAAAGCACTTTAAATGAAGTAACTTTCAGTGAAGCGGGCCCAAGTCACGTGATTGTGTTTGAAAAGTGTTCGAAGTGTTAGGAATGTATGGATTTGCACTTGAGCTTGTAGATACCAGACGCTCCCTATGGAAAACTATGCATCAGATATATTATAAAAATATTCTTATTTTTTGCAAATTTTGCAAGAAAACCTTACTTTAATTTTTTTGTGCTCAACTTAACTTTCAGTACTTTCCGTTCTTGAAAACATGCATATCTCACATCACATAATAATAAACAAAACACATGATTATTTTATAACTTTGTATATACATAAAATGTTTATTTTTTATATTAAATTTTATGTATTAAAGGTTAAATTTTACATCTGCACAATTATTTTCTTGATTTTTTTTTTTTTTCAAGACCTTACTCTTTTTTTTGCTTTTTGAGTCCCTGCGCTTGTCACTCGTTACAGATTCTGTGGACGAGCTTCTTTTTAGCTTTTTGGGTTTCTTATCCTTGCGTTTTTTGAATTCAGCGTGATCAGAAGGGGTGTAACTTCCCTTTTTGAAACTTTGCTTAACATTTTCTCATCAAACTTTCTAAAAGGGTTGTCGGGGCGACATGGTCTTGATGCAATCGACGAAATGAATCTCGATTCTGCTGTCTTATCAGTGCGATCAGTATCATAAACTCTTTTTTCACCTCTTGAACTTTTTGTTGACGACTTATCCTTTAATGTCTGTGATTTATGTTTGTTGACCTCTGAAGTATTTGCATTTTTCTCGGTTTTATTTATTGTTTCACGTTCATTTGATTTACGATTTCTATGGGTTTCATAATTTTTGTCAATTGTTACAACGCGTTCTTTGGAATCTTTATCTTTACTTCTGTATCTATAACTTAATGAACTATTTCTATTTTTGTCATCCCTTGATTTCTTTTCAGAATTTTCTCTTCGACTATCCTTCGACCGATCACATGAGTAATTTCGTTCACTTACAACTTTATTTCCTAATCGATCTTTAACTGATTTGTTAACGATGGATTTGGGGGAATGTGAGCGGTCTTTATGATCACTTTTTAAAGAAATGGAAGGGTCCCTACTATTCCGCTTAGAATCTATAACAACTTTAAACTCTACAGGCCTTATTGCATTTATAGCTTTTGCAAAAATTGCATTTTCTGCCTTCCGGATGACATCTGATGTTATTTCCGGATGCTCTTGACTTTTATTACAAGTTACTTTTCTAGTTTGATCCAATAGATTACTACTACTGAAATTGTTATCGTCTAATTCCCATTTGGACAATAGAATATCGTTAACATCGTTGAATGATGACAAAGCATCTCTGTTTAATTCATGACCAGATAATTCCGTATTTAACATGTATTCATCTCTATTTAAGGTATCAATGCCACTGATATCTGTTTTGAGTTGGGGTAAATTAGTTGAATGACAGTTAAGGTTATCATCTGATGGATTTACTTCAATATTACTGCCAAGAAACTTATCTGGCGTGGGCTCATTGCTTTCTGAGTATGATTTTTTAGTCTTATCTTTTTTTTCCTTCTTATCCTTTCTGCTCTTCTTCCGCTCCGACTTGACTTTCTTCTTTTTTTTTTCGATCTTTATACTGCGCATCTAACTTGATGTTGTTTTCTTTCTCAATATTCTCTTTAGATTCTAGACTTTCTTGTGATTTTACAATATTGACACTACTCTCTGAATACAATATTTGCTCCTCCTGTTTTTTGTCAAAATGATGACCATTCTTTTCTGGATTGTCAGGCGTTGTAGAAGACATTCCCTGTATTTCTGATGAATTTGAATTCGAAATCTTGGGAATTTTAGATTTGGCCGGCGGTGTACAACTCCGTGAAGTATATTGATTAGCTTTTGGGTCCACGGTCTTACTACTTGTCCTTGGTCTCTTTCGTGCGAGAGACTGTTCATCATTTTTCGAAATATCTGAATCCTTTTCCACTTTTTTATTATGTCTATTAGAGTCGTCAGTTAAGTTCTCAATTTGCAATGATTCAAAACCAGGAGGTGGTGGCTCTACGGGGTCTGGCTTAGGTCCGTATGATTTAGTTATAGATTTCTCTCTTAAGCGCAGCTTATTTGCAGGTTTCGGCGATGGTGAACGTCGATGAGCATATCTGAAAAACAATCTTTATTAATAACAAAATATGGTTAGGTTTTTATAATTTTGAGAAAACCTAAAGCATAAATCCGATGCCCAATAACGGGGCTAGACATTTTCAAATGATTTCAACATTGCAAATCGTTCAAGATTTCGAGGTTTTATATTTCAAAATTAATTTCAGACTTTCAACCACCTCAACACTTTCCGACATTGGTTGATTAATGCAAGTAAGTGCCGGTATTACAAATTTAAAAAGAAAACTTCAAATAAAACCAGAAAAATCGGATTAATTTTACACAATGTTATTGGGATGAAAAAGCTTTCCGTTCCATAGTTGCCGCATTTCTGTCTTTGCCCAAAAACAACAAAATGTGGATGATGGCCAAATTAGACCAATTACTGTTTAATGCATTTTTCCTATTTCAAAACTTGAATAGATAGCTACAAGTATCGAATTTGGAGCATCTCAAAGACAATTACAATGAAGAATAAATTTGATAAAAAAAGATTCCCGGGACTTTTTAGACTAAGTAGTATAGTATTTTAATGGTAATATATTGCTGAACTTCTGAGATGCAAACTTTGGGACTCATTTTATACTCTTTATAAAGGTATCAAAATATAATAAAATATATCGCAATTAAAAAAGCTAGTCATAATTAGTATAAAAAATCCTCCGAAAAGTGTATGGAAATTGTGGAAAATATCGAAGAAATACCCTACCCGAACTTACAAAAATCATAGCTTCGTTAATAATCAGCCGACTTTGATAAAGGAACGTCACTTTATTCGTGGGCTCTGCCACGAATCGTTCTGTCTGTTAAATTCATTTGTTAGAATTTAAAGGTGCAAATACTATATTAAATATTAAAAAAAACTTCACACAATATTTTCTAAACAACAAATGGAAAATGAAAAGGAAGTAAGACTAATCTAAAACAAATTCGCAGGTTCCATGAACTACCGGCTTTTATTGTCCAATAATACGGAAGAAACTGTTTATATGCGAGGTAAAAAAAGAAGAAAGAAAGGCAGCCCACAGTAAGTAAGGAGAGCATTTCGATCTACAAAAACTTTAAATTAAAAAAGAAATACATACTTAATAGGGTCGAGGGTGGCCCTAACATAAGAAACTAATTCAACTCCAAAACTATTATACCTTTTGCAAGGCGAAATTGGCGGTACAGATCCCCTTTCAAAATAAATATAGTCCCCATTTCAAGGCTAAATCATTTATACCCAGCGACCGTCACGGTTATAGTTTTGAATAAAAATAAACAGTAACAAATATATATATTATTAAATTTTGAAATTAATTTAAACTAAGGTGAAAAATATTTATTATAAAAAACAATTTAATTTGTATAATAAAAATCAAAAAAATAAAAATCATATGAATGTATATATCATATATTATATCATACATATATATTATACATATGACTTTTGAAGATGCATTTGAACATCCACTTTATATATGTATAAGCTGAAAAGTATTGAAATGTAGATCAAATAAATATAGGCGCATGATCTGTTCCTTTTCTCCGTTAAAAAGATATTTAAATTTGATTTTCATAATAAAAATCAAATTATATTGTAATTTGTACTTTAAATATGATAATTAATTTTCGTCTTTATTATTTAAATTAATTTAAAAATTGTTTTTGAATTAGCTGATTTTGATGATAACAAATCTTCCCCCAGTTTTTTCTATTTTTTTTTAAATTATTTTCCCTGCTTTTTATACAAAATTGTCAATCGTACAGAATCTTAAACATGGTATATATATATATACCATATAATGTAATATATAATATATAATAACGGTGTAGTCGGGCGCACCCGACAGTAAGATACCCTTCGCCCAATTTTCAAAGACCGTATTATTCGCAATGACAAATTGTGCACAATTGGCGGATAAGTGGATACCGTAGTCATCTATATATTAGAGCTGGAGATGGACATCAATGTTTCCAATAAAAAACCTCAGAAAATATCAAAGATTCTGCAGGTTTTAGTTGAGTGAATACTCAGCGAAGTGTCTCGATCTCAATCCGATCGAAAATGGTTGATCAACCTAACCTATCACCTAACGTCACCCGCACATGTCTGGGTGCAAATCCAGCAGCAGTGAAAAACTATTGAAATGGAATTTATTCAAAATATGGCAGAAAATATGCTTCATTATTTAAATAGAATATTAAAAACCATTGGCTTTGCTCAAAGAAGTACTTTTCATTTCGCTAAATCGAATGTTATTGGTTTGTTTAATACTTCATATTTATAAATTTTAATTTAAAGAATCATATAAAAGAGTTTGAATTAATTTCCAAAAGGTGATTTTTTAGCTATTATCTTTTTGCTAACACTGGTTTAAATAGCTGGCGCACGTTTGGTGTTTTGTATCACTGTCAAACATCTTCAGTTTGGTCAATAATTTAACCATGAATCGTCTTACAAACAAACGCTTGCAAATTATTAAAATAGATTATCGAGGAAGTCAAAAAAGTTCATCGCGCGCTTCTTCCATTTTATGGTCAGTTTAATCGACCCACTGAAGCGGATATTCGGGCTATTATGACTAAATTTTGCACCAAATTGACATTGTTGGACATTAAACCACCAACACGCTCTTAGAGTGCCAACTGAAGAAAATATCGCAGCTGCATCGGACAGTGTTGAAGATGATCATCGTTGGACCGTACTTCTTCAAAGATGCTGCGAATTGTAAAATAACTGTGAAGCGCTACCGTGAGATGATATCAAACTTATTCTTTCCCAAAATGCAAGAGCTTGACTTGCACGACATGTGGTTTCAACAAGACGGTGCCACATGCCACAAGCCACACAGCACGTATAACAATGAACTTATTGAGATGCGATTTCGGTGAAAATTTTATTTTACGTTTGGGACCGAGATTGTGCGATTTAACGCCTTTAGACTATTATTTGTGGGGCTATGTTAAATTTTATATCTATACAGACAAGCCCGCTTCAATTAACGCATTGGAAGACAACATTAAAGCATTTATGAGTGAGAAATGTTGGAAAGAGTATGCCAAAGTTGGACTAGGCGGATGGACCATTTGAGGCGCAGTTATGGTCAACATTTGCATGAAATAATCTTCAAACATTCAATTATATGGACCGTACTATCGATTCGAATAAGGATGTCATGCATCTCTCTGAATTTTGTTTTTTTTTTTTTTCGAAAAACTTTCCTATAGATCTTAAAAAATCAGCCTTTAGTAAAGGACTTTAGGGGTTTTCATGGTTAAATTATAGACCAAACTGAAGATGTTTGACAGTGATATAAAACACGAAACGTGCGTCAGCTGTTTAAACAAGTGTTGCCAAAAAGATAATAGCTAAAAAGTCAGCCTTTACATTCAAACATGTATGTACTCTCACTTGCACTCCACTGTATGGCAAAGCAGACAAATTTGAAATCTTTAGCTTTTTTATAGCTGGGATCTTGACGTTCAGACAGACATACGGACAAACATGTCTCAATTAGGAGGCTAGTGCACCTGTGCAAGAATATATAACATACACTTTGTGCGTTTTGCTACGCCTCCTTCTGCCTGTTACATACATTTACACAAATTAAGTATACCCTTTTTTTTCTAATTTTCAATGGTTGAAGTGTGCTTCTCCATTTGGCATACTACTTTTTTGGTGTAATTGTTTAAGATATTTTGTTCAGACAAAATTTTGTTGTATGAAATAAATTTTAATATAAAATATTTGTATCTCCTTTAAAGTTTATATTTTGATTACAAATAAATATTTCAGTTTTAAAAACTTTTCATATTGTTTTTCATGCATCGTCTGCATACTGACTTTTATGACTGTAACTTATCATGCAGACGGACTTGGCTTTATCGATGGGAAGGCCAGTCAACGTTCATCAAGATTATATTTATACTTTGTGGGACCGGGGAGAAACCTTCTTCTGTATATTTAATACATTTTCAGTTGCCAAAAATATATAATAACCTTCGCTCCTTGCCATAACTTAATTTTTAGAAATGCAAATAATCTTTTAAGTTCAAAATTTACCACAGACTCATGTGATATATTTCAACTTTTTTGCATTGACCCAAGTCCTGATAGTTCTAATAATAACTTGTGATTAACTTTGCACAGCATCTAATGTTCACTAAGTATGCATATTTATATTAATAGTGTATTTTATTAATAGAAACGTTACTTTGTCGTGGCAATAATTAAAAAAAGAGTCTACCTCGTCGTAAATTCTAAGTTTTTCTCTGGTAGCTAAAAAAATGCCTTAACACATGTTTCTACAGGTACTTAGTTGAGAATTATCACAGAATATTCCAAGAAAATGTATCATTTAAAAATGTTATTGTATAATAATCAACTTAATATGTAAGAATAACCTCTTCTTGCCATTGGGTGAATTCGATCCATTACTCGAATGACGAATGGCACGACTGTGACGCCTTTCATAACTATATTCACGATTTCTTTCCCGTGATCGATCTCTTTTATCCTTAGAGCTTATATCTCTTGAAGATTCTCTGTTGTACAATGGTGATTTGAAGCGACGTCGAGTTCTTCCCGGTGATTTAGATCTGTGATGGCCAGGACTTCTGCGCCGTTCTTCCTTTTGTTTTTCTTTTTCTTTCATAATTCTGTTAAAAGCTTCAAGCGGGTCATCTATAAGTCTGAAGCAGAGTAAATTTTATTTAATTAATTTCAAACCAAAACAAGCAAAGAAAGATATAATCGAGCGCGCCCGACAATTAGAAATAAATTCTAAATAATTTCTGTGTTTATGTCCGATCGGATAGAAGTTTCGATGGAAGCGTAGATATTTCCATTAAAGTATTATACCCTTTCAGGTTCTCATCTCCTCCGATCGCTCCAATACATGTTATATAATAAAGCAGAATGGAATGGTTTTGTGTATAGTAAATATTATGTCCAACTTTTATTGGCACTGATAAGTTAGGTCATTTCTAAAATCAAAACTGGTCTTCATAAAAAAATAGCATTTCTGCCGATTTTCCTATAGCTGGAAAAAATAATAGAAACAATCATCAATTAACAATCAAACATCTGCGAATATTTTGCGTTTATTCAGTGAATTAAAAAAAAAAGGCATGCATTTAATACTTCCAGATGTACATTCAAAACTTGAATCCGATTAGATTTTAATTTGGAAAAGGGATATGCTTTAGTCATCAAACTAGTCAGATTAATTGTATTTTTTATACAAATTAAAAAAATTTGTTAAGTTTGTGGCACAATTGGTGTCACTAGCTTTTATAATAGCTGAGATATAAACAGACGGACAGACAAACGCTCATAAAAAATATAAATACATTAGAGGTTTATGGGGTCTGCCACGCTACCTTCTGCCTGTTACATTCATTTACACAACGTTAGTATACTTAGCATGTAGAATTTAAAGTGTAGTATTGTTATAATACGCCGTTTGCTTTGTGGAGCCTTGCTTTGCTTTGCGTGCCTGTCATAAACTGACGTAGGTTATCAATATATTGATTAATATTGATAAACTCATAAGCTAACTTATTAATCAACTCCCACTGGTTAGCTTAACTATTTTGACAGTCATTTTTGACTCAACTTTAAAGTGCTTCAACAAACGTTACAAAATTAATTGTTTATAATTTATTTTGAAGATTGTATAAACAGAACAATTTTTGTATTATTATGATAATAATTATGCCTATACCGTAGATAATTACAAGTAATTATGTCTTTCTCTTTTGCTAGTTAATTTAAAAAGATCTTAATAAACAGCGTTAATTGTAAGTCTGTGTTGCGGAACGCATCAAAAATATTGTTTGAAAATCATCGTTAAAACTATTTGATTAAGTTGTCGATAAGAATTCGATTTTATAGTTTGTCCATCTCTGATCATGGGCTTTTTGTAAAAACGTAACAAAGAAACAGACGCTCTGATTTGAATTAATCTTATTTTAATAAATTAATATTAAAATAAAAGTGTTTTGACAACTATTTAATGACGGTAGGAGCTAACGCTGTGTTCCACCGTCAAGACATCAGAGCGGTCGTTCTAGCCGGATAATATATAATATTGTCACCCGTCAGGTAATTGCCCCAACAACAGTCTGTAACTAATGTTTTAATTAGATTTAACTTTTGATTATACTCACCCAGTACCAACTTTAGCTGCAACTCCTTGGTAAATGGAAGCCAAATTCGTCGATTGAAAGTTTTGCGTAGGATTGATATTAATATTCCCAGCAGGAACATATGTTGTATTTATTTGATGCACAGGTTGACTTTGATAATGATTGAAACTAATTTAAACAAGAATATACAATTAGTTCACTCTTAAATCATTGACTTTTACAATCATAAGTACATAAGTAAAGAAATCTGAAGTTAGAAGCACACTCAAAAGTCATATTAAAAATCATTACCCGCCTACATTTGATTTATTGAATGCCCGTCTGATTCTAAAACTATTAAAAATGATTTTATTCAACGATTGGCAGCATTGAGAAGGGAATCGGCTCGGTACTATAAAGTATGATATCTGGATTAACTTATGTGTTTATAATCCGATTTTATAAGTCTATTTAAAGGATTACTTTCTTGCTTCCTGCTCTACAAAACTATTTTATTTGTTATTCCTCTATTTTGGAGGTATAAGATAACAGGGACTTTGACTTCGAAGACACTCCCCGCACCGGATGACTGGCAGGATTCAATGAGGAGAATCACGAAGCTGTTTGCCGAATAATAGACAAAAGTTGGTTGTCCAAAAAAATGAACTGTTATTGTGATTCATCTTACTGCGATTGATTGTATCTTTCTTTACTTGGTCATAAAATATTGTTCATATGTATTGGAGTATTTTCTTACCTTATTGGCCTATGAGGCATATTATTATAGCCATTATTGTATGGAGACATGTGAACCAATGAAGGGCATCTAGGCATTTGGGAATATGTCGACTTGTACATGCCAATACGATGAGCCTGCTCTGCGCTAATAATGGACTTGTCTCTTTGCTCGTTCATATTAGGGTTTTGATATTTGTGATGGCCACCAATTGGAGTCGGTAAAAGACTTCTTTCATTTGCCGGCTTGAAGCTTTCACTTTTTGGATAGCTGCTTAGGGGTTTGATTTCTTGTTCGGTTTTCGATTCAAAGTTCTGCTCACGTCGTTGAACTGTGATATTTCCATGAGTTTTTTGAACATTCGATGGCGAGACCTGTGGGAATTATAATAATAAAAGGATTTTTATTTTAGTATTTGGTTAAAATATAGCAGAAAAGTTTTATTTTAAAGGTTTTATTTTACAAAATAAATGTACAGCGATTAGTACAAATGCATCACATATTTATGCATACACTGCGCATCATCAGGTTAGCGCGCCGCCCTGTACACGCTTCTTTGATGTGGAATATTTTGCAGACTGCTTGTGCAAATTTGTTCTCCTGATAATTTCAATAATTTTTTAAATGAATATTTAATTTGAATATTTTAGAATGTATGTCGTCCCTTCTTTGTTAACAAGGACTTCACACATTCGATTTGGAAGTGACTCATAAAGTATTTGTAGGTAGTCCAAGGAAATCATTGATTATGCGAGTTTTATCACGGTAATCAGTTCTTCTTTAGTGGAATATTGTTTACCATCCTCGTAAAGCTTCCTAGTGTAGTAGGCTAGAGGGTATGCATATAAGTTAAGGCCCAACATGTCACAGCTCTGTAATAAGAGCATAAGAGCGCCACACGCGCAAGTAGCAGAGAACAACAAAAAGAGCAATATTATCACACGCGCAAATGCCAGAACAACAACAATATTACAACCTGGAATTCGCCAGCCAATAACCGTGTGATCGGAAAAGTGCAACTTGTGCAGACAGCCACGTGAGCTGAGTCTGCACATGCCAATCAAGTCACCGTGGGATCGACAACGCACCACAGCCGACCGATAACTTCAACGACCCGTGGGAAGTTATGCTGACAAGCCACCAAAGCACGAGCGCTAACCATGCACTTTCCAGTAAGCTACCGTGGGACCAACCGTGGTATCATATTGCACCAACCGGCAACCAATGCCGGCCAACGTAGATCAGCTACAGCGACAGAGACAGCGAACGCGACCAATGACATCGAGGGAACACCAAGAATCAGCAGAGCAGCGACAGCGTCAGAACGACGCCTTAGGTTTGATGTAGTTTAGCTTTAGCAATTGTAAATTAGTCTTAATCTCAACTTGTTAATAAAAACATTATTTTTTTAAATAAAAATAATCTAAACTTTTAACTGGCGCCCGAGCAGGGACCTGGTAAAAGTTCGCGACGCGCAAAGAAATAATATCCTCGTAAAAGTTTCGGGTCAAAAGCGGTAATCCTTGTGAACAGTAATAAGGATCCTTAAAGTGCGCAACAATTAGGCATTGCAATCGCCACCAAGAGTTCCACTGAAATCCTATAAAACGCGAGTCAGCAAAGTTGTCCTTATAGCAATATAAAAGTTCACGATATCCAGGTATTGCAATAGCCCCTGTAGAAACGTGTTACTAAGCTACAAGTGCGCGAATACATCCTTGTAAACGATCTGAAGTGCACAACTAGGTATTGCAATCGCCCCTAAATGTGTTACGGAAGGAAGTCTATAAAAATACAAGTGCGCAAAGACCACCCGAAACTAACAGTTCAAGTGTACGAAACTGGGTATTGCAATCGCCCCCACGGAAGTGCCGCAAAGGACAGAACTACGAGTGCGCTAGTGTCAGTGAATTGACATTTGAACAAAAACCAGGATTCCAATAATCGCCGTGAGCCCTCTAGTGTCCGTCCGGAGAGGCACGCGCATCTTCTAGGAGAAAGGTGTAGGGAAGGTACCCTAGTCACCCAAATCGCTGTCGCTGCATCGTGGGAAAAACGGGAAGCTGCCAACCTTACCAGCGCGAGAGCACGCCGAAATGTTACTACTGTAAGCTAAATTTTTAAGAAACATTATTAAGAAAAAAAACATTAATCATTAAAAGCAAAGTAAAGTAAACTCAAGGTTAAAAATATATCTGAATAACTTTTAAAAAATTCTCTCTCAAAAAACAAAAATTAGTTAGATACCTAAGACTCAAAAACCTAACTAAAATAAAAAAATCAAATTACACAAAGAAAAGTAGGACAAGGAAATTTATTTTACTAGATAAATTCGAAAAACTTAAACTCAACAAATAAGAGAAGCTAAAATAAAAAAAAAAAAAGGTCTTATCAAATCAGAGATCTGCAAATTTTTTTCCTCAATCATTTCTTTATCAATTCTTGAATTTCCCTGAAACGAACCTTTATATTTATTTGAACTCTTTCTCCTTTCCCAAAAGCTCAAAATCCCTTTTACCTCGTTTTACCCTATAATATAAAAGAAAAATTTGGAAAAAATATTTAAAGCTCCCTTCACCCAACAACATGCCAGACGACGAACTGTTAGCCAAATTAGGAGCCCTTAGTGGTCCCTCAACCTCTTCACCCTCTCCCGCTATGCAAGCCAGACTCGTTACCCAAAAAGATGTAGAAAAGGTAGTAAACGAACTGCTATGTAATAATTTAGGACAGATGGTCAAGGAAGTTCTAAATCCTAATAAAGATTTAGCCGGCTTACAAGACCAAAGCATTAGGCAAGAATTCCAAAACAAACTAGACGACTTAGACAAACTTCCGGACATAGTTCGCATCCTTAGAGATTTCTCAGGATCAAAAAGCGAATTCAACTCATGGAAAAAAAGCGTAGAGAGAGTGTTAAAATTATACGAAAACCAGATCGGCTCCCCAAAATACTACGGGATCTTACTGGCTATTCGGAACAAAATAGTAGGCGAAGCAGACGCAGTTCTGGAGTCATATAATACGATCCTGGACTGGAAAGCAATTTCCAAATGCTTAACATCAAATTATGCAGATAGACGGGATCTAAAAACCTTGGAATACCAGCTGTATTCACTCTCACAAGGAAATCTATCAGTTCAGAAATTCTACCAAACTGTATACCACCAACTTTCCTTGATCCTTAACCAGATAGGCAGCCTCGATGCTTCACAAGAAACTATCCAAACCTTAACAGCCCTTTATAGAGACAAGGCTCTAGACACATTCATTAGGGGATTAAGCGGTAACCTATCCCAACTTTTAGCCATCAAGGAACCATACGATCTAGGACACGCACTCCATCTGTGCAGTCTTCTAGAAAACCAAAAGACCAGAAATTACCAGAGCCCAAGGAATCTTATTTCGGGACGACAACCCCCACCCCCACCGCAACAAAATTTCCCCCAGGGAAGACCCGCAGTAGCCAGGCAACATTTCCAACCAAATCTATACAACCAACCAATTACCCCCAGGTACCCTCACCATTTCAAGGAAACCCTATACCGCGCTTCCAACAAACCCCTATGGTGGCACAATACTTAAACCCCCAGGGACAAAACGGCTCACCGCCACCCCCTCGTCCGCAACCCAAGCCAGTACCAATGGAGGTAGATCCGTCAATTCGTTCATGCAATGTGAACTATATGAACAGGTCAAATTTCGAAGTGGCAGGGAAAAGACCATTAAGCATGGGGACAGTCCAAAATCCGAACAAGATGCAAAGGCAATTTAATATTCAGACAGAAACAGATACAGAACTACAACTAAACGCGGACGCAAACGAACAAGCTTATTACGAGGCTGCACAAACCGCAGACCTTGACGAGTTGCAAGGAGAAGCGACCTGGCAACTGGACGATGACCCAAATCACATGATTGACACAGCGGAGCTACATTTTTTAGAGTAAACCGTTCCTCCTTACCATACTTTAAGGTAACAACGGGGGGACGTTAAAACGCTAAAATTTTTGATAAACTCCGGGTCCAACCAAAATTACATCCAGGCAGGACTGGTCAAAAACCCAAAACAAAATAAGAAACCATTTTTTGCTAATTCAGTAGGCGGAAATATTGAAATCACTCACCTTACTATCTTGGATTTGTTTAACTTAAAAGACAAACCGTTGAAATTTTGTTTACTTTCCTCCCTGAAAACATTCCATGGCATATTAGGGAATGATACACTTAAGAATATAGGAGCCATAATAGATGTTAAAATTTACAGCTTGACCCTAGAAAACGGATACAGGTTAAAAATTCATCAATTAACGGCTCAAGCCGTAAATTCAATAGGAGTACATTCAGACCACATGACAGAAACGCAAAAAGAAATATTAGGACAGCTTGTCAGACAGCATAGCGACTTATTCGCAGACCCAGACACTAAACTCACTTACACTACTAAGGTAGTAGGAGAGATAAGAACCACGTCAGATACCCCAGTGTACGGCAAACACTACCCATACCCAGCGTCTCTTAGAAAAGTGGTAGAAAGGCAGATAGAAGAAATGCTCATTGATGGCATTATTAGACCTTCACGGTCGCGGTATAACGCCCCAGTATGGGTCGTACCGAAAAAATCCGGTCCGTCCGAACAGAAAAAATTCCGTCTAGTAATTGATTATAGGAAAATCAATAAAGTCACCGTGTCCGACAGGTATCCCATACCTGAAATAGGGGGAATAATAGCCCAGTTGGGAAAAAATAAATACTTTTCCGTGCTAGATTTAAAAAGCGGATTCCATCAGATACGACTGAAGGAAACAGATATAGAAAAAACGGCATTTTCGGTGGACGGCGGTAAATATGAATTCACCAGATTACCGGCCTCAAAAACTCACCTTCCATCTTTCAAACGGCGCTCGACGACACACTTAGAGAACATAGGAATAAGATTTGTTATGTTTATATAGATAACATAATTGTCTTTACCAAATAGAAGCCGAACATGCCGAAAGTTTGGCAAAAGTGTTCACGACATTACAGAATGCGAACATGCGAGTCCAGATTGAGAAGTGTCACTTTTTTAAGACCGAACTAGATTTTCTGGGTTTTACAATTTCCGCAGAGGGAGTAAAAACAAACTCATCAAAAATCGAGGCAATTACTAAATTTCCAATTCCAAAAACACTTAGAGAACTTCGCTCCTTTATAGGCATGACTAGTTACTACAGAAGATTTATTAGAGACTACACAAAAATAGCAAAACCACTAACCTCACTATTGAGAGGAGAATGTGGCCGTGTTTCAAAATACACCTCAAATAAGACAGCGATAGAACTAGATAAAGAAGCACGCGAAGCCTATAATAAACTCAGAAACACTCTTATATCTAGAGATGTCATGCTGAGTTACCCAGACTTTGGCAAAGAGTTCCAACTTACAACAGATGCATCGGATTACGCGATAGGTGCAGTACTAGAACAAGACCATAGGCCCAAAGCATTCATTTCACGCACGTTATCTAAAACTGAAGAAGCTTATGCTACCAACGAAAAAGAGATGTTGGCCATTGTATGGGCCCTTAAAAGTCTAAGACACTATTTGTACCGATATTCGAAAGTCGTGATCTACACAGATCACCAACCTTTAACGTTTTCAAACAGTGCACAAAACAATAGCCCAAAGTTAAAACGCTGGAGAGACTTTATGGGCGAATACAACCACGAACTAATGTATAAGCCCGGCGTAGCCAATGTAGTCGCCGACGCATTATCTAGGTCACCCCCAAAACTATCAATAAATACGATTAGTTCCTCCGCGACGGTTCACAGCGATGATAGCTCGTCACACAACCTTATTTACTCCGTAGAGACGCCCATTAAAGCATTCAAAAACCAATTAATTATCTCGGTAGACAGCTCAGACCAGTACAGCCTCGAACTCCCATTCCCCTCCTTCCACAGACATATAATAAAAAAACCTAGCTTTACTGAAGAACAGTTAATACAAATCCTCAAACAAAGACTCGACCCTAGACTCCTTAACGCAATATTGACCTCTGAAAATATCATGGGAAAAATTCAAAACATCTACCCATCCCACTTCAGCTCATACGGTTAGATTCACCCAAAGTAAAGTTCAGGATGTGATCAAAGAAAATGAGCAAAAGAAAACAAGGCCCAGATAATCAAGATTTACTTTTTCCCACAATTACAAAGGAAGGTAAACGCAATAGCCAAAAACTGTCTAACCTGTAGGGAATCCAAGTACGACAGACACCCTCCCAAAACAGAAATCCAAGCCACACCTATTCCGAAATACCCAGGAGAACTAATCCACATCGATAGCTATATAACAGAAAACCATAGCATCCTGACAGGTCTCGACAAATTTTTTAAATACGCACAGGTAAAAATTCTAAATTCAAGAGCGTCCGAAGACATTAGAGACCCACTAAGAGAGATGTTAATAGCATTTGGTATGCCGAGGTCGGTAGTAATGGATAACGAACGATCACTAAATTCTGCAGCCATTAAATTCATGATAGAAGATCAACTAGGTATTTCAATTTTTACAACACCTCCATACGCTTCCACAAGTAACGGACAAGTAGAACGCTTTCACTCGACTCTGACAGAAATTCTAAGATGCTTCAAGACAGAGGACGGAGACTCAACCTTCTCGGACCTGCTTTTCAAAGCAGTACAAGAGTATAACAACTCTATTCATTCGGTTACGAAGGAAAAACCGATCGATGCATTCTTCAGAAGTAACATATCGGACAACCCAGAAGCAATCCAAACATCAAAAAAAGGCAGGAAATTAAAGATAGAATAAAAAAGAAACAGTTAACAGATCTAGATTACCACAACCAAAACAAAGAACAGATCAAGGAAATACGAACCAGGGGAAACAATTCATATAAAAATAAACAAAAGACTGGGATCAAAATTGACGCCCCGGTATAGAAAAGAAATTGTCGCAGAAGACAGGAACACAACAGTTAAAACTCAATCAGGGCAAATTGTCCACAAAAATAATATTCGAACCTAATGTACAGATTATTATTGCCAACATGTTTAGCGATGACGACAGTCATCGATTATTCAAATTCACAACTCATCTCAATCGATACGGGACCGGCAGCCAAACAAGATGGAACATTTAAAATTATCCAACTCTTTGACCTAACCAAATATGATGACGTTTACAATTCCCTGGAAAAATCAATAGAATCCCTTCCCATATCCCATCCCCTACATCCATACCTCCTCTATGAGCTCAGGCAAGTAAAACGAGATCTCCAGAGGCTTAAGCCTTCAAAAAAAACCAAACGAGCGATCAACGCCATCGGCTCAGCGTGGAAGTGGCTCGCTGGCACTCCAGACCACCACGACCACGAAGTATTGCAGGCAAAGATCAATGAGCAGCTTGAAAATAACAATAAGCAAGTCATAATTAACAGATTAATCAATGAAAAAAAAAACCAAAACTCTGAACAATTAAATAATGAAAACGCAAATATTTTAAAATATAAAATTCAACTAATTAAGGAGGAAATAACAAATGTACTTTACGCCAGAACTTGGGCAAAATCAAATACAGTAAACTCATTTATTTTATTGGCAATAGAAATAGACGTAGCAGAACAGCATTTAGAAAGAGAGAACAAATTATTTTACAATATTGAAGAACTACTAGAATTTGCTGAAATAAAATTAGCTTCAAACGGACTAGACCTAATCTATATTATAAGCTTACCCACAATAAGCGAAGACTCTTGTAGGACAAAAGAAGTAAGAGCTATAAAAAAAAAATACTAACGCTACAGTCAGGTGCTGACTGTATAAGGCCATGGATTATCATATTATACCGTAATACAAATTTTAACGGTATGGAATCGCCGCCCGAATATTATTAGAATAAAATAAATAAAAAAAAAAATAAAATAAAAAAAAAAAAAAAAAAAAAAAAAAAAATAAAAAAAAAAATAAAATAAAATAAAATAATAAACAATTAATAAATGAAAATTCGCACCCGCCTCAACCGGGAGTTGAACACACGCACTCTCTCACAGCCGTCCGCCACTCTAACCACTCGTCCATTGCCTCACTCCTTGGCCTATCGGCAAAGCTGCATTGTCAACCAATTTTGTTACCATACAATGCAAATAAAAAGTTTAAAATGATGTGTGTCTGACGCTAGATTTGAACTTCGGTATGCTTGCGTAAATTAGGTCTGCTTAAGTATAAATGTATGTTCAAAGTGAGTTTAATTCGTATCATATCTCACTTATTAATAGTCCGATTTAAATGAAATCACATAACGCCCGCGGCAAAGTATTTGTCATGTAAGATATACAACTTTGCTTGTTGAGCTAATATTGTAGTTTTTAAATAGTTATTACTGATTTACGGAGGCGGGAAGAGGCGTGTCCAAATGTTAAAAAAAACTTTGAGACACTGCAATATATACGTATGTTGTCGCAAAATTTGATGACTCTAGCTCTTATACTTTCTGAGATCCAGGTGTTCATACAGACACACAGACGGACAGACAGACATGGCTCAATCGACTCGGCTACTGATACTGATTCAGAATATATATAGTTTATGGGGTCGGAGATGCCTCCTTCTGCCTGTTACGCACAATTCCGTGCCGACAAACACAATAGACCATGAATTTTTTTAAAATCCATGGCCTAAACATCAGACAATAGCCGATATAAAATTTCAACAAATTCTTCAATGTAACCGCGAGCTATTCGCAATTAAAAATTCATGTCAAAAACATAATGATAAGACAATTTGTAACTTAAATAACATATTAGACCTAAGCAATAACACCTGCATTACATCGCTATTAAAAATGAAAGAACCAGAATGCACCCTGATTAACAATCAGCACATCCCAGAGCATGAAGAGATACTCCTAGGTACTATATTTCTCAACGACTTTAACGGCATCGTAACACTGGACGAAAAAGCTGTAAAGCTAAGAGGGTCATACATAATCGAGTACCAGAATTCCACGGTAAAGGTTGGGAAAGCCGTATACAAAGCAGAATAAATCTTGGCAGCAGAACCAGAAGCCCCTCTCTTTCAAATAATAGGGAAACAAAATGAACTCGACGAAGTTCTCTCGCTGCAGATGATAAAGGAGCTGATCATAAACAACACACGCAAACTGGAGAAACTGGGGGAATATGCCAAAATAGAAAGAGCACTCATCTACACTCTATCGCCTATCCTACTACTGCTCATAGCGGGATTAATCATCTGGATGTCAATTAGAAAACGGGAAACGGTTAACACCAACATGAACTTAGCCCCCGCCACGTCACATAATGCAGCCCCAGTACTAGTATATGTGGCGAGCTAGGACGCTCGCTCTTAAAGAGGGAAGAGTTAAGGCCCAACATGTCACAGCTCTGTAATAAGAGCATAAGAGCGCAACATGCGAAGTAGCAGAGAACAACAAAAAGAGCAATATTATCACACGCGCAAATGCCAGAATAACAATATTACAACCTGGAATTCGCCAGCCAATAACCGTGTGATCGGAAAAGTGCAACTTGTGGGATCGACCACGCACCACAGCCGGGCATGTGACACCAAGGCGTCAACGACCCGTGGGAAGTTATGCTGACAGGCCACCAAAGCACGAGCGCTAACCATGCACTTTCCAGTAAGGTACCGTGGGACCAACCGTGGTATCATATTGCACCAACCGGCAACCAATGCCGGCCAACGTAGCTACAGCGACAGAGACAGCGAACGCGACCAATGACATCGAGGGAACACCAAGAATCAGCAGAGCAGCGACAGCGTCAGAACGACGCCTTAGGTTTGATGTAGTTTAGCTTTAGCAATTGTAAATTAGTCTTAATCTCAACTTGTTAATAAAAACATTATTTTTTTAAATAAAAATAATCTAAACTTTTAACTTATACATATCATACCCCTAAGCTAGCCAACCATCCCCATACGTTTTCTATTATATAAAAGTCTCTCGAGTATGGTGGCCACTCAAGAACTTTCACTTTTTCTTTTTGAATTCATGTTTTTACAGACTAGGCGTGTACACAGAAAGTTTTTTTTTTTAATATATTTATTTACAATTATCAAGCGACGTGGGCATTAATTCATTTTATTATTATGGATTGTAATGAATTGAATATTTTTTATGGTATTTGTATGTAGCTAGCAAAATTGACTGGGTTATTATCGCTGACAAACAATTTATTGTACATATATATGTACATATCAGGATCTACACGACGGTGCATAGCCACTACGAAAATCCCGCATCTTCATTAGGCTCATTTCCACCACAAAAACGCAGGTCTTGCAGAGGCTAAACTTATCTTCACATTTGTTCTATTTTCATCGCACAAAAAAAAGCCCGAAAATTTAAATTTAATTTGCAGCAGATAAAATAAAATCCAAAGACTATTAATAACTTTTATGGGTTATATTAATATCCTTATGAAAGGATCATCCTTAAAATTTTTCAAGAACACCAAAAATCGTATATTTGCCTATACTTTTAATCAAAACTAAAACCAAACACCAACAAAATTATCGGATAGTTCCATATCATTCATTTTTATACCCTTCAACCATTGAAAATGGTCAGAAGGAGGGGTGGCAGACCCCATTAAGTATATATATTCTTGAGCCATGTCTGTCTGTCTGGATGTCCGGATGACCCGATGACCCGATGAACACACAGATCTCAGCTAAAGACACCAAATTTGGCATGTAGGTTTCTGTGTAACAGGCGCAGATCAAGTTTATTTCCAATGTTGGGTGCCACGACCACCGCCCCCGCAAATCAATAATTTAATTTTTGAACTCAATTTCTAAGCACTGTATAAAAGATACAACTTTCTGGCTTTAACACAGAAGTTATTTAAGAAAGTATGAGCATAAAACCAAGTGCTTGTATCAGCTAACAAGGGAGGCCATCTGTCGGGAATAATTTCAAAGCATGTGCATATATATATGTGTACATACATAGGAACATAGGTTCGAAGGGTATCCCACTGTCGCGTGCAGCACGACTGTTGCTTTCCTTACTGGTTTGTGTATGCCATAGTCGAAAGTTGCAATTATGCTTAGTAATCGCAAATTATCGACGGTGAGGACAGCATTGATGGTTTAAAAATATATATTATTATATATATTATTTTTATAAAGCAACACTCGTGTCAAACTTGGTGTTTGTAGTTCTTATAGTTGCTGAGATTTTCACCAATATTATATATAATATTATATATCGTTGGAAAGGTGAGAGTCCCGACTGTCGGACAAGAATAAAATCTTTTCATTTTGTTGCGAGTTACTTAATGAGAAGACGTATTGAAGATGAACAACGCAAAAGAGCATATTCGTTATCGTGTTATAGGAATTATGCAAAGGAAACATTGCGGGCGCTGTAATGAAAGATATTTGCGAGGTTTATTTGGACCGTGCACCAGCCTTAGCACAGTAAAAAAAATGGTTCACAAATGGTTCGTTCTGGACATTTTAGCATCGAAGATCAAGCTCGTGGTGGGCGGCGTTCTGAGGTTGATGACGATGTTCTAGGCACTTTAGCTGCGAATAACTCACGTATTACGATGGAAGAGGTTGCCAGTGAATTAAAAGTCACGAAATCAACTGCGTTTCCTCTTTTGCAAAAAGGTTGGGTACACTTTGAAGATCGATACATGGGTGCAGCATCAGTTGAGTGAAAATAACAAAGTGGACCGTACAACAGCAATTTCTTTGCTTCGACCGATCAAAAGCTAACCTCTTTTGGATTGGCTAGTGACTGGTGATGAAAAATGGATTCAGTACAAAATGTTTAACGCAAAAGACCATGGAAAAAGGCTCACAAAGGGGCGGAACAGATGTGGAAAGGAGGACTGCATGCGATGAAGGTACTCCCCTGTGCATTTGGTGGTATATCATAGGTGTGATCCGTTTTGAACTCTTGCCAGCAGGCGAAACGATCACTGTCGACAAGTATTGTCAGCAATTGGTCAAATTGAGGAAAGCAATCGAAGACAAACGTTCGATTTTGGCCAATAGCAACCGTGGCCAAACTGAAAGAGATGAATTGGGAAATCATGCCGCATCTCTCATATTCACCAGACATTGCACCTTCTGATAATCATTTTTTCGATCACTGCAGAACATTTTAAATGGGAAACAATTTCAAAATTTGGTAGGCATCAAAAACAACCTTGACACCTCTTTTTCAACGAGAAACCCCGCGATTTCTATGAATTTGGCAACCGTAAATTGGTTGAGCGTTGGCAGTAAATTGCCGTACATGATGGCGCTTATAAAGTTGATTAATAAAAGCGCTTTCTTTCTTATGAATTGGTTTGCACTCGAAATCGGGCACGAACTTTTGCACTCATCCAATATATATTTGAAGAGAACCTTGGCATTAAAACTTACAAATGCGTGAGTGTTTAAGAAGTGTTAATAATATTGTAGTACGCAACAATTTAACTTATTTAATAGTGATAACGAGCAAAGGTTGAGGTTTTAATATTGTAAGCCTGGTAAATGATGATTAACTTACATGTTCCTTGTTGGCATTGGTAACGACTGAAGTGGAATCTTCCAAAACTTTTGGCATTTTAATTGTTATATTATCCTCGTAGTCTGAGTCCGATTTATCCTTTTCTTTTTTTGGCGGCTCTGCAATAGTTTCGGTTTCCGTAACAGTTTGTTCTTCTTCGCACTTTTTAGTTTCAATTGTTTCTCCTTGTTCCACTTCGTCAGTTTGATTTTTATCCGGTACCTGTGCTTGAATTGGATCGTCAGTTTTTTCAACTGCGGTGATTGCTTTATTCACTAAAAACGATACAAAAAAATAGTCGAAATGAGCATTTTTATATTGTAAATAGTGTAAATATAGTATAAGCTGAAAATAAGGTAACACTGTAACTATCGATAAGAAACGGGCACTCGATAAATGGTAATCGACCGTGCACGATGAAGGAAGTGCGATGACTCTCTCGAGAAAGCGCCACATGAACAGACGTGAACGAATGAAAATAAAGTAAGTATCAGTTTTACAATATAATTATTCATTCAATTTGAAATACAAAGCCAGACTAAAGCAATACGCGAATGCTTCCGAGGAGTAAAACACTATAATTTATATAAAACATTTAAAAGGTACGTGAATATAGAATTTATCCTTAATGATTTCAATGCAGAAAATTGTGACTTTGCTTAATAATCCCAAATTACAGATTTTCGTGGGCTATTCAAAGTTATATTCAAAAAATAAACTGAGAAGCGCGTATGGTATATAGGAACCTTCAATGTCTTTACTGTATCTAGCTTTTATAATAGCTAGCGACGTTTAAACAAAGGCACAGACAGACGAACATGGCTCAATCTACTTGGCTAGTTTTTGGCCTCGTGCCTCGTCTCCTTCTTCCTGTTATATAAATCTGCACAGGGCAAATTCCAATGGACCTAGGGCATAAGAAGCTCTGTCGACACACTAACGAGTGTAAACAATTCGTGTGACTTCGGCATTGCAGTTTCGGGCTGTTCGTTCTAAAGAGAAGACTAGTCTTTTATTTCGGCCGATTGTTCCTTAACATCAATATATTATTATAGTGATTAAATTTTAAAAGCATATTATATAGAAATGACTGATGAAGTTCATTTGCTTGCAATATCTCTAGGTTGTATGGCAGATATATGTACAATATATCGGTCCGATCTGGCTTGCTCTGACTAATTTATAATGTGCAGCAATGAGTACAAAAACAGGTAAAATTCAAAAAGAAAGGCTTCTTCAGGCTAACACATATGCAAGCACGCGCGTGCTCGGAACCTTGGGCACTAAATTGACTTGAATAACTTATTTGTTTATTGTCCAATCTGATTGAAGTTCTTAGTAGATATATATTTTAGTCAGCTAAGTATTTGCCATAAAATTGATTGGCGCAGAGTACACAGGGCAAATCTAGTGTTTTTAGATTTTTATAATAGCTGAGACATACAGACTGACGGGGCTGAATCCACTCGGCTAGTGATCCTGACCCAGAATATATGAATATACTTTCTGATGTCTGTCACGCCTACTTTTACTTGTTGCATACATTTACATAAAATTAGCATACACTTTTTTGATAATTATTAATGTTCGGTTACTCTGTTGATTCTGATTAAATTGCTTTGCAAATTTCTGACCAATTAAGATACATAACAATCAATATACTTTGTGCAAAGCTATACAAATAGTGCCTCATTTAATTGCAACAAGCACAAAAGATACAGTCGAGTGTACTCGCGCGGGTTGTGGCCCAAATCTAAAATAAACTTGATCTGCGTGCAATAATAACACAATTGACACCAAATTTGGAAGCCCTAGCTCTTATAGTCCCCAAGATCAAGGCTTTCATACGGACGGACGCACAGATAGACAGACGAACGGTGTTTAATCTGTATTAAGTTAAACTAGCTAGACTGGAGCACACTGCACTCTAAGATAATAAATTATTCCTAGAATTTTTAAGGCCAGATCAACAATCACAATTGTTAATTAATGTCAAATACAAAAAGCCATACAAAAGTTTAGTAATATATATTTAAATGAATGTAACTTTTATTTCTTACCAGATTTCAAAGATGCTAGAGTATATCCAGTTTCGTTTTTAAAAACATTCACTGAATTTCTTAAGAAACGGTTTGGGATTAAAGATCCAGGCGAACAGTTTTTTTCCTTGCAATCTGGACATTCACTCTCCTCTGACTCCAGCAGCGATGTTCGAACGCCTAAAAAAAAAAAAAAAACTGATGAATAGATACACCTGATGGTTAAACGGATCTGCACCCAATTTAGCAACAATTAAGAATTAATATAATCAGGCTATACCGCTCACTCTATTCAAAAGTATAGAAACCGCCTCTTTGGTATAATAAATAAATATATTTTAATATTAAATAAATATATTTTAAACTTACAATCATCGCAAAAAGAACTTCCACAACATGGTATCATAACGGCGTCAACAAAAATATTCCTGCATATGCCACAAATTAAATCTTCGGGGATTTCTTGTTCTTTTTCAGTAGACAATAAATATGTCGAAGGCTCCGGTTCTGTTGATCTAAAAAGAAATATAAATAATAATAAAATGTTTTTTTCTACCTTTTATAAAGCATCCAAAGAAGAATATATATTTTATAATCTTTTAGTGACTAGCGTCATACTCCCACGCTATTATTATTCAATAATGTTTATTGAATCACCATCGAAAAACCTCAAACAATTATTTGGTTTTATTATAAAAAGCAAAGTATATTAAAAATATTTTTGTGCAACTCGAGCAATCACAATAGACTGAATTTACAGAGACCATGATCACAAAGTGTTCCTTAATAAATAACAAATTATTTGATACTAAAACTTGGAGCAACATCCGTAAATCAATTCATAAATTTGAAGCGTAGTGTGTGACACACGACAGAACAGACCACATCCCGTACTGGCAGAAAGACCATGGTAAAGACCTTTTTAATGTAAATAATTGTTAAAAATGAACGGCATACATAGCAAGCATCACAGCGTCTTATTGGGAAATCATTTTGGCGGGCACATAATTTATCGTTTCGTACCTGAACAATTAACAGAAGCTATAGTCGAGCGTGCCCGATAAGAAGACACCATTCACCCGATTTTGCAAAACCCTTACAAACATAGTAACATAGTCATCTACGTGTCTGCCTACGCTGAAAGTTATGACCTAAATATTTAACTTAATAATTGTAGAATTTCTATGGGGTTATGGGCAAGAGATGCAGCTTTCAAAAACAAAACATTATAAGCGAATTCTAGAGTAACTCGTAATTTGCTCTCTTTGAAATTTCGTTCTAATAATTATGGCTTGCATGATCGTTACCGTGTGCTCTGTGATGATTAAAATAGACTATTTAGAGTCCTCTCTTTATTCTGTCAAACTGTTAACTTAATTACTCAACACTTCATACAATCTGCTGCAATAATTGTTGGATCGGCTACATTACATTATCCTAGTTAAAATTAATTTAATAGATAATTTTGACGCTTCCTTTTCCTGTTTATACAATTGCACCCTTTTTGAGCTTCAGCATTAGATGATATTTCACAAATTTATCTGTTTATATATACTCATGGACATTCAATACTTACATATCTGTCTTCCCTCTAAATGACCTCGGAATCCCAGTAGTTCTCT
The DNA here is from genome assembly GCA_018901815.1 of Zaprionus lachaisei. Lineage (NCBI taxonomy): Eukaryota > Metazoa > Arthropoda > Insecta > Diptera > Drosophilidae > Zaprionus > Zaprionus lachaisei. Next base: position 157,564 of record JAEIFI010000128.1, read on the forward strand.
TGACTTCAAATTGCTCCTTTCCAGATGAAAATGAACAATTCTTAATCCAGTGACCACCTCGTTTACACTTATTACAGCGGTAAGATGCAGGCACTTCACCAACTTGAGATTGTCCTTTGATTCGATGATAGCTGAATTATAAAATAATAATATTTGTTAATCTGTGCATACTGTGGAGTCAGGCGAGCTGCAATTTATTCTAAATCTACTTACGTTTTAGGATCATAATCTGCTGTACTTTGCATCATCATTGCCTGTATTTTGTCCTCTTCACTGCCTTGCATTTTAAAAAGGTCCATATTCAAATGATCTGCTTTGTTTGTTGATGTTGTAGTAGGAGCATTTTCTGCAGACGGATCCCATCCTTTCTTGACTGGATGTGCGATTGGTATTCGCGAAATAATTAGAGTTGTATTTTTTGGTATTAAGAAATTATCATCTTTATACTCTGAAACAAAAAATGGATTTAGATTATGATAGTCCCTTATCCGTTGAATTGTTCCCTCATATTTACCTTCCTTATTTTGGGCGTTGGTTATTTGAAGATCAAAATCTATAATTTTACCCAGACGTTTCTGCTGAATAATCTCTTTTTTTAAATCAGCAACAGAGATATGTAGCCCATCAAATGTAATCGTGTCAAAATGTAGGGTACTTTTAAATTTATAATGTACCGACATCTTTGACGTTTCTAAAATTAAATATTTAATATAAATTATTGTTAAAAATGTCTTGAGACTAAAAAACTATATTCCCACATCAAATCGTCTTTGTGACTATATATAATTCTATATTTTAACTATAGTAAAACCAAGCTTATTTTGAATTTTAATGGAAGTTAGCTTAAGTTAATGATTTGCATGTGGAGTTAAAAAAGAATTTGAAACATTCAGGGTTGCTTATCATGACGAGTTGTTTATCGGGAAATAACCCATCGGATGGCATCTGGCTACATTTTGGTATAGGAACAAACTGAAGTCTGTGAAAACTCTTCAATCCTTATAAAGATTGGATTGATAAAAAAATTCGACGTTTTTGATTGTCTCAGACAATTTTAAGACATTAATGATGTGAATAAAATTAAATATCTCTAAGCTTGACTAAAAAAATAAAACAAATGTTTTGCAAAAAGACTATGTATGAAGACTATTTAGCGCTATTGCAGTTTGTTATACTTTATTTAACATTAAGCACAATCAAAACAAATGTTTTAGTATTATTTATTAAATATATAATTAATGTATGCACTTGAATTTTGTATAAATGTGTTGGCTATTATTATTATTATATTATTTCTGGCAACAATGTTTACTGATAATTTAAAAAAAACATTGTACACATATATTTATTAATGCTTGGTTTGAGTACACTATGTTAAAAATGTGACTTAAGCATGAATGATTATTTATTATCTGAGACTTTCCATTTTCATAATGAGTAAATAAATGAATATTAATTTATTAAATGTAATTAGTACAGTTAACGTTAAGGTTAGAGGTCGTAAACATAAAAACAAATAATTGTATATCAATGTATCGGCTTATGTATATATGTAAACATATGTTCATACACACATACACATGGTATGTAAACGATTGCAAAAAATACTCGTATATCAAACACATGGATTTAGGTGCAATGTAAGAGTGTTTAAATAAATAAATAATTATATTTATACAAACATGTACATATATGTACATATATGTAGATGTATGTGTGTATATGCAAGTTCAAACTAATGAAACTGTACATCTTATAATAATACTTTAAACAATTTACGAAATGTAATGAAATATGTTTGAACATGCGTGTCACAATAGTACAGAAACATAACAATGTAGTAGTTTATGCGTATTTTTTCAATTGATGCGCGAATATATGGTATATAATAAGCACATGAATATTTCTTAAATTTCTGCATTAACATATTATATTTATTCACGCTCATTGAATGACTGTATGTTAGGCATGTTCGCAACTAAATAATCATACTTACACTTCTTATTTAACAGGGTAATTGAATTTGAAAACAATGTTTCTTGTGTTTTTCCGACCAAATGATAACATAAAATTAAACTATCATTTTGAGTTTTGTCACAACAAAGTGAACTGGAACTATCAAATGGAACTATTCAATAATCGAAATTTATGTTCCTTTTATGTGTTCTCACGGATAGCATTTATTGTTCGATAATTAACATTTTATTTTAACCAGTCATTTCGATATCGATAACAATGTATAAAAGTAAAGTACAATATTTTTAACACAATGCTAAATTCTTGGACACAATATTTATTTAATGGAAGAATCTAAAAATTTTTTAAATTAAAAGTTTTATGTAAATGGATTTATTAAATATTGTGAATTTTTATGGAATGCATTTGGATTTAATGCATTTCTGGCGAAATTGATGTTTCTGGAGCACCAAGATTTTACAACAGATTTTTATAGAAATCGCCGAGATAAGACGAAAATATTAAGTACATGTGTTCCCTTTTCGGCTTAGTTTAGCAGATATAGCCTTCGATAAGTTCCGATTTTTTATATTAGTGGTGTGACTAAATTTCATCGATGAGTGACTAGATGAAAGACTAGTTTCCTTAGAAACAGACAGACGGTCAGACAGGCAATGCTAGATCGACTCCCGTCTTGTTTCTGATTATAATATAAACACATAATAGGGCCGGGGATGTCTCCTACGCAAACTAGTCCGGATTGGACCGATATAGCCTATCATCCGATTTGTTTAATATGTCAGGACATTCCAATCAAATTGACTACATCGGACTTTTTCTAAAAAGTTTTCCATTAGGAGCGACGAGCAAGAACGGCTTTAAATTTTTAATTTTATCTCATGTTTAGGTACATTCAATAGAATTTGAAAATTAAACTTTATATCGTTCATATGGCCGTCACGGCCACGTTTGCAGCGGTGCACCCGGTTTTGGACAACTCTGTCACACATTTCGGCCGATAAAGTTTAATAATTCTCAAGCGTCTTGCCATGATTAAATGCTCAACCTTAAACCTTGTCAAATAGTAAGTTATGTAGATGTATCAACGCGTTGGGACATCCTATCGGAAAAAAATGTGTCACCCCTTTTGAAAAACCCTTTATTTTATATATTATGTGTATACAATTAAATCGAAATCGGGCAACTATAAATATAACATGTAACACCATTAGGAACAATCGGACGAAATGAAAGTTTTTGTAATAAGACTAGTTCTGATTTTAGAAATACTTAACTTATCAGTGCCAATCAATGTGAGACATAGTATGGAATATACACAACATTATTAAATTCTGCACCATTATATATAACTAGTATTAGAACGATCGCAGGATATAAGAATCTGCAAGGGTATAGAACCATAGGGTAGAACGGTGTAATAACTTTGTGCCAAACGAAAATGTATGGAACAGGCAGAAGAAGGTGTGACAGACCCTACACACTATATATATGTATATATTCTGAATCAGCATCAACAGCCGAGTCGATATAGCCATGTCCGTCTGTCTGTTCGTCGGTATGAAAACCTGGATCTCAGAGACTATAATATGTGTTATTACTCCACGCAGATCAAGTTCATTTTAGATTTTGGCCACGCCCACTTTCGTCCCCGTGAATAAAAAAAAAACCAAATTCTAAGCGTAGTTTTAATACCAGACAGTTCATTTTTGTAAACACAATAACTATCTAAACAGCGGAGGCTGCCTTGGCCTTTTGAATGTTCACCTGAATTAGCCCAGTGATGCTGGTGGTCACAATGCCGCTACAGTGGTCATGCTTCGCTACAGACGCTGCTGATTTTAGCCCTGCGCCGGAGTCCAATCCAGTGAAATTGGGCGCCTTTGCCTTTTTATTCTTTAACTCCAGCTCCATCGCTTCAACGTGTGCCTTGCTTAGACTTACCGCTGGGAGGTTCTCATCCTTTGCAACGTCATACTGCGTGGATGCTGTTTGTGAGGAAGCCAGTTGGGTTTAAGGCGAAGGAGTGAAGAAGGGCTGCACTCACTCCGGGCATTCATGATCTACCAGAGATGGCGGAGTGCAAAGTTGCCTACTTCGTTCCGCTCTTCGTCCTCGGCTTATGTAGGTCGCTTCCGAATCGGTAAGTTAGTGTGGCCTAGCGCAACAATTCCGTCCCGGCTGGCCTTATCAATGCCGATTGCAAGAAGTGAAGCAAGAAGCAAGAAGCCTTTTATATTCCTCCGAGCAATCACCTTCGATACACTGCACTATAGGCAAAAAGCTCGAAATTTTTGCAGAAAGTCTTTTTAGGCCATGGATTTAAAAAAAATTCATGGTCTATTGTGTTTGTCGGAACGGAATTGTGCGTAACAGGCAGAAGGAGGCATCTCCGACCCCATAAACTATATATATTCTGAATCAGTATCAGTAGCCGAGTCGATTGAGCCATGTCTGTCTGTCCGTCTGTCTGTCTGTATGAACACCTGGATCTCAGAAAGTATAAGAGCTAGAGTCATCAAATTTTGCGACAACATACGTATATATTGCAGTGTCTCAAAGTTTAACATTTGGACACGCCCCTTCCCGCCTCCGTAAATCAGTAATAACTATTTAAAAACTACAATATTAGCTCAACAACCAAAGTTGTATATCTTACATGACAAATACTTTGCCGCGGGCGTTATGTGATTTCATTTAAATCGGACTATTAATAAGTGAGATATGATACGAATTAAACTCACTTTGAACATACATTTATACTTAAGCAGACCTAATTTACGCAAGCATACCGAAGTTCAAATCTAGCGTCAGACACACAGCATTTTAAACTTTTTATTTGCATTGTATGGTAACAAAATTGGTTGACAATGCAGCTTTGCCGATAGGCCAAGGAGTGAGGCAATGGCCGAGTGGTTAGAGTGGCGGACGGCTGTGAGAGTGCGTGTGTTTAACTCCCGGTTGAGGCGGGTGCGAATTTTCATTTATTAATTAATTTATTATTTTATTTTATTTTTTTATTTATTTTATTCTAATAATATTCGGGCGGCGATTCCATACCGTTAAAATTTTTATTACGGTATAATATGATAATCCATGGCCTTATACAGTCAGCACCTGACTGTAGCGTTAGTATTTTTTTTCATATTTTTAAATCACAAAATTTACTGTGTTTTCTAAATATTAATTATCCAGATTAAATAAAACTATTAAAAAAAAAATTTTAAAGCTCACGGTTGACATGTTGCAGCCGAATATCAGTTTCGACATTTTACGCTGCTGCAGGTTTGGGAAAGCAATGGCCGCGATAAGTCCAAATTAATAAAATGGATGATGGAAAAAATTAATATGAGCAACATCTGCAACTCAGTCGCACATGAAATTGAAAAAAAAGCTGACATTTTTATAAAGTACCTGAAGAAAAATTTGCCTAAATGTAACCGAATGATAACAAGCTTTAAAATTAAACACTCAAATTGGCTGTCAAATGGAATTGTTATAGCCTTGCATGAAGACCTTTGTGAACCATCTCCTCATAAAAAGGGAAGACCAACGCTAGGCTATGCAGAGGCCGGTTCACGCCAAAAATATAAATTAGCGAGCAATCTTGCAGCGGATACAAATTTTTCAACTCAGCACATATTACATGCTGCTTCTGTTTCTGCGAAGAAGTCTAACAAGAGTGATTTGGTTAATGCATTAAAATTCATCAGGGAAGAACAGACAGAAAATTCGACTGGAGGCAGGAAGTCCCAAGTGATTAATCCTCTTACCCCTGAAGAAGCATTGGAATTTTTGCTGGAAAACGGACTTACCAAACAGCAGTATATCATCATTTAAATAAAGCTCGTGCTTGCGATATTTTCCCTTCATATTCAGAGGTTCAAAAAGTTAAGAGGACTTGCAGGCCAATTGAAATAGAAATTCGTGAAAATTTTGCACTGGTTTCAATGCAAAACCTTCTAGACCATACTGCTGAATGAATATTGGGCCTGCAAAAAGAGGTTATATCTCAAATGGAAAATGTTTCGTGTTGCACTTTAATAGTAAGCTACGGATTTGATGGATCTACTGGCCAGAGCTTATATAAGCAAAGTTTTGGATCAGAACCTGCCTCTCTAGATCTATCCCTTTTCTTCAGCACTGTAATACCTTTAAAATTAATAGATAAAAATCAGCAAATTATTTGGAATAACAGAGCTCTACAATCTGTAAGGTTCTGCAGGCCTCTTAAAATTGAGTATGCAAAGGAAAGTGAGAAAATTTTGCTGGAAAAAAAATGTTTGGATGGGCAAGTTGCCGGCTTAAAAGACTTTACATATATTAGCGAAGGAAGAGAAATCGTCGTCATCTATAAGCCACAGATGACGCTTATTGATGGTAAAGTTCTCAACGCTTTAACAGGCACTGCATCAACTCAGTGTTGCCCAATATGTTGGGTGAAACCTAAAATTCTCCTCGAAACCACTGATTTCCATGCCAAATGCTTTACCCCAAGACCTCCAGCTCTTAAATATGGTGTCAGCCCATTCCATGCCTGGATCCGATTTTTTGAGTTTGTACTGAACGTATCCTATAGGCTTCAAATTCAAAAGTGGCACATAGCACAAGCATATAAAATCGAAATGATGTCTCGGAAAAAGGAAATTCAAAAAATGATGTGGACAAAAATGGGCCTACATGTAAGCATTCCCAAGCAAAATGGAAGTGGGAATAGTAATGATGGAAACACGGCTAGAAGAGCATTTCGGAATTACCAATTATTTTCATCAATCACAAGCTTTGATCAAAACATTTTATATAATTTCTACATAGTTCTAATCACTATTTCATGTGAACATTGCGTTGATGTTGAGAAATTCAAGATATTTTGTGAGAAAACATTTTTGCTATATGTAAATACGTATCCTTGGTATCCTATGTCGCCGACGGTTCATAAAATCTTAGTACACGGTTAGCAAATTATGAACTCATCTTTGGTCCCAGTTGGATGTTTAGGAGAAAATGCTTCGGAAGCAAGGAACAAGTACTATAGGAAATCGCATGCCCGAAAAAATAGCCGATTAAACAATATGGCTGAAGTTTTTTATAGAGCTATGGATTCCTCTGATCCATACATTTCAAGCTAAGGTTTAAATGAAAGGCAAAAAAAAATGTAAAAAAATACCTCTGCCGGCAGATGTATTACATCCTTTACAATTACCATCGCCGACAAATCTTGAACCATTAGATGTAGAAAGAAAAGATTCTGATTCTGATGAGGATTGTGATGAAGGTGCAGAAATAGAGTTAGAAGTTGAAGAAGAATGAACATATGTGTAAATAAAATTTTAAATTAAAAAATTATTTTTTCTTGTGGGTGCACGGATCGGGTATGGTGATGCAAAATACTGAAAGACATCAGAACTAGTTTACTTTTATTTTACAATTACAATAAGTTCAGTTCTGTGAGTGAAAGGGGGACGACCGCGGCTCCGATAGATCGACCAAGTTGAGGAGAACCTGGCTTCGCTTGGGGTAACCTGGGGATACCTGCTCAGAAAATCATGCCAAATCAGGATTGAATATGACCTAGAGGTACAGTTAGTTCTAGTAAGTTTAAATGTGTCATTAGCAGCTTCCAACCCTATAAGTCTCCATACCTCGGTAAGATCATGCTTGCTTTCCAGCAACAACATTTAAAGACTGCTGGTGGCAACCTAAGAAGAAGAAGATTGCTCTGACTCACCATAAGCTAGATCTGTCGGGCTTGGCTCATGAAGCCGCTAATCTTGTTTACTAAAGCTTTTAGCTCTTGAGGTTGCCTCGAATGGGAGGGCCCACCGCATAGCTTGTCTTACGGTGAACGTCTGGATTTCTTCCAGTCAGTTACCGGGATTCAAAGTAGGAATTGAACTTTTCGTGTTAAATATGAGGTCAAAGCGATCTGGTAACGAGAGTTAAGTCATTATTTTTTTTTCTCTCTCTCTCTTGAGTTCCGCCACTTCTAACTTCTCTTTGTATTTGATTTTCATTTCGTTTCACCAGCTATAATGAAAGGAGCTATGGTCTGCCATAAAAAGACCTGTCAAAAGGAGTGTTCTGCTGTGCTGCATAGTGTTGCATTTTAGTGCGAAAAAGACCGGATCCTCTCATCGTAAACTTAAGTAAAATTTGTGTAAAATTACAGTTTTCTGTTAATTTTTTGTTTATATAACCTGCTCCTATATTTCACCGTCATGGGAATTCTGAGTCTACTGACTCAGAATTCGAATTCTGAAATTCGAACTGTCTTCAGCTTGTTCCAGAGAGAGATCACCTTAAATGCAACTTTGAGTGTAACGGGGCAGCGATGAGGGTAACAGTGTTGCCTTCAAGGTAGAGTAATTTTATGTTTTCTCTCTGATCCGTACAGGGTAACTTTAAACAGGCCTTCTTTACCTGAAGATTTTTACCAAGTAAATATTGATTTTAGACTATGTTTGCTGAAGGCAGATTTTGCAATTTTAAATAACGTTATTTCTCACTATGATTGGTGTGATCTTTATTTATCTACTAAATTGTCAGATGCTAAACATATTTTTTATATCAAACTTAGCTCTTTCTTTGATACATGTATCCGACATGCTCGAGTTAGCCCCAGTGACTTAGAAACGAGTTGTCACGTCTATAAAACTTAAAGTGTAGTTTATTTTAAAAATATAAGGTAAACAAGTCTCCACTTGCATTTCCACGCTACTTAATCGATGGGTGAAACTTTTCCGTGCTAAACAAAAATTATTTTTCTCAGAAACCTAAAGAAACCTAAGTTCATCCATATTATTACATATAAACCTGTTTACGTTTATTTTAATATACAATTATGTTATAGATGGAGAAATTTTACACACATTCTTCCATTCTTGTAGTACAATTCATACTCAACTTTTCAGTGCTGCAACTATCGCGTTGCATTTTTGAACTTATCGATAGCTATCGTTACTACGATACCATTCTCAGCTCGAATGGTACCTTTACCCCACTACTGAAGGAATGTTCACTTATAAAGGATCTTCATTTGGTTAAGGCACTTTCTTCGTCAGTACCCGAAGGTATTTCCGCTTAAGCCATTGCTCAAAATGTCCTTACAAACTGCTTCATTGGTTTTCTTTTCATGTGGTAGGAAGCATTTATAATTCATTTCTAATTCCGTGCTCTGATTGATAGTTTTGGTGTCCGGTTGGATCGGAACATGAAGTTTTTTCCACTCTTTATAAAGAAATGGTCTAAGGAGTAAGACAATCCTTATTTAACAAAACACCCTCTAAAGAACTCATTTGTTCTTTTAATTCTTGAGTACGAATCATGCGCTTGGTGTCCTCAATACACAGTTTACAAGGACCGTATTGAATCTGTACAAACAAACTCCCTACTTTTTGCCTCGCGTGGAATTAATTGAAATGTCACCTCATCAACTGTTTCTTATACTAATAGACTTCAGTTCCTCAGTTTACCTTTCTTAGCCGTAGAACCATGCTTGGTGTAATCTTTTTCAATAACTTAGGGAACATTGACAGTGTTTTCTTAGTTAGCCAGTTTTATAATTTTTTTTTACTTTATTATTTCCCAAACTAACTGTAGCCTCTTTAAAACCTTGAACCTTGTCTTATCTATCAGGATCATTGGTTCATTGGAAACTTCAAAAGTTTTGGCTCTACTTCTAGGGAAAATACATTTCTAAATTTTCGAAACACATTTCACTTTCGACATACGTACAAACTTAGTTTTAATTGCACAGACGTGAAAAATGTGATACAATATACCGAAATTTACAGAGAATGAGGACCAAGAATGCCAATGAATACTCCTAGTCTCCTAGCTTCTATTCACATTTTGGCAATATTGCCGTTTTTCAATATTGGATTTTTGCTAGGGGACTTTGAATCTCCTATTATAGTATACGTAATGAATTGCTTGATTTACATTAATAAACAAACAGAACAGATACCAATTTTATATGACAAATTTTATTCGAAATCTGTGGGAATAAATATGAGTATTACAAGTTAATCTATATTATTTAAGTCATCAAAAAGCAACGCTCCCATTGGGCTGGGAGTTCTAGACGGTATGTTATCATTACCAAAATCCTCAGAGATACCGTCACCTGAAATATAGAATTTTAAAAGTTATAAAACAATATACATATTGAACATTATATAATTATCTTGAGTGTGTATTTAAATTATTCGGACCAATTTGCAACGTACATATATAAAAAATACAAAATAGTTATGATAAATGACTAATAAATTATTGGTTTGGAAACTGTACCTACTCTTAAATGATCTTATCAATTTTACAATGATTAAACACCAATTTTTGTAAATGAATGTATGGTCTCTAAACAACAAGAAACTATTATTTTATGTTAAATAGAATTCTAACAATTTCACAGATTAACAATAGATTAAATTGATTTCTTTCAATCGATAAAATTGATTTTTTTTTTACATTTTGAGTAATACAGAAACAGGAGTGTTTTTTCTTTTGATTGCAAAATTGTAAGATTTATTTATGAGGGTGTACTTACTTTGCTCAAGAAAATTCGATTTTCTTAACTGGTTAACGGAATTCAATGAAGATAGAAGTTGTTTATTGGTATGCTCAGCTGTTTCTAAGGTAGTGGGCAAATCAAGCAGCCGCTGATTTTGAATTCCATCACCAGGTCCCATGTGTGAGATGTGGTTGAAATTAGTTGGACCAGATATCATTTTTGATCGACGATCGCTGAAAATGATATAAGAGAATATATATAAGTGTTAAGTGTTTTTTATTTATATTTATCTGCTTGTCATTAAAATTTCTACCGAAAAACAATCCTATATATTAATATATGTATATATCTGGAAAAGAATATGATGTTACGAATGGGAGCTTTTTGTAGGCACATTTTCCAATGCGTTGCTTTTGCAACGGGTCACCATGATATCTTAAAAGCAATTTTACAATTTCAGGATGTGTGCAGTACAAAATATGCATAGGTTCTTGCTACTTCATAATAATATAATATTGCTTAACTTAGATCTTATTGATTATTGATACATTTTTCAGGTATATAATATTATTGGATGAGTGCAAAAGTTCGTGCCCGATTCTGCTAGGCGTCGTGGCGCCCGTGAAAGACATATTATATATCGTTGAAAAGGTGAAAGTCCGCAATGTCGATCAACCATAAAATCATTTCATTTTGTTTTCAGTTTCTTAGTGAAAAGACGTATTGAAGATGGACAACGCAAAAGAGCGTATTTGTCATATTATGTTATACGAATTCCGCAAAGGAAATATTGTGGGCGCTGTAATGAAAGATATTTGCGAGGTTTGTTTGGATCGTGCTCCAGTCTCCGCACAGTAAAAAAATTGGTACGAAAAGTTTCGTTCTGAAGATTTTAACCTCGAAGATCTGAATGCATGAAATAATAATTGAAATTTCATTTATTGGACGTCTCAATAACGTCGCAATAACTAATTGCCAACTTGCACTCATTCCGATACGACACTGTATTTTTGTTTGTGTATACCCGATTTGCAATATTCTTCAAGGTGTGTAGGCAAAACATACATAATCTCAAGACTTGTTCACTTAAATTGAGACATTAATTTGCATATAATAAAAACAATAATAATATTACTTTACCTTTTTACTGTTTTGTTGATTTCTCTTATAGAAAATCTACGTTTAATGTGGCCAACTCCTTTTCTTTCTGCGTCACGATGTTGCAATTGTCCTTCTACAATATAGATAAATAATATAAATAACAAATAAATAACCATCCTTTTGAGTTGCTTATTAACACTGGACCATTGCCCAATGGCCGATTTAAAATTATCATATTTTATACTTCGAACTTACTCGTGTGTATGTTGGCCAAGTAGACAACCAAAGGTGTATCATTAATGGATGTTAGAACAACATTACCGATGTTGTTTAAAGGTAGTGACTGTTTAATACCAATCGACTGAACCCATTCAGAAGTTTGAGTATTGAATATATCCAAATGTGTCTCCGAAAACACCAATAAATGACCATCAGAATATGCTAGAAAGACATAAAAATAAATAATATTAACATGTTTAACATAATTTAATTGGAATCCACTATTGATAAACATTTCAATAAACGTTAAATAGTTAAACTTAAATTTGTAAATTAACAGTCGACTGACCTTAGTCCGACTATAAACTAATTAAATAAATAAATAAATAATTAAATTCTTATACTTACTTATATATGTGGGAAAAGCTGGATACATAATTTCCCTATCTCGAGATTTTCTGCCTTGTAAATCGACGTATATAGCAAGAGTTTGAAATACCAATAGGTATTCTCCAAAACTTCCGCCCGTTGGGCACAATATTTCAATTACTCGAACAGCATCAACTCCAGAATAATTTAAAAAGGCGCACAATTGATTTTCTGGATGAACTAAAGCTGTAAATAACAATAAGATTCAATAACAAAATAAGAAATGATTAATATAATAATAATAACGAATAACTTACACATTGCTGTGGCTTCTCCTCTCAAGAAGTATGCTGTAAATCCACTTTGATGAGCAACAACTAGACGCATGTCTGATAAAATCTGAAGGTGTTGTGCTAAATATCCGATTGTAAATTCACATGTCTTTTGGTGTCTTGTTCGCGTTCGATTTATTTCATAAACAATAATTTGTGTATGATTATTTGGTCTTTTTAGTGCAATAATAAACGAGTAGACAATATTGGGGTATCGGCGTATGATTCCAGTACAAGCAGAAATACAGTTTTTAGACTCTATGACTTTAATCCATTCCACATCACTTGCCTCCAATGCTCTAATAGGTAGAAGTCTCAAATGGCGTTGTTTTCCACAAAGAATAACAATTATTTGCTCTTCTTCAATATACCATAATTGAAGTATCTTCTTAGTTTCACCAATACGTGCGATTTCTAAAAAATAAATGTTATTTGAATTAGATTATAAGTTTATAAAAATATTTTTTTTTTTTTTTATATAGTTTGCCTCTGGGACTAATTGAGACTAATTTCTAGCTTACTCTGTTTAATGAATACCAGTTGAATTAAAAAATATATTTATTTGATACGTAAGTGTATTGGTAACATAAACCAAAATAGATTTATTGTAGATAACACTTCATGGACCTTTGTCTGTGATTTTTTCGTAGTTTAAAGCGAATGTCTCGATTTTGGTTGTGGTCGGTGCTTATACAAGGTGCGTTCCAAAGTAAACAGGACTTTTTGAATCTAGCGCCATCTATATGACGACTAGTGCGTTAGAATCTGCTATCCTTTATTGACTTGCAGTAAATGACATGACATTTCATCTATTGGAAGTAAAGTTATTGCGTTTTAAGTGTCCGTATGTTTTTGTCATCGGTGCCAAAAAGAGCTTAGCGCTTTGAGAAGTCAAAAGTGAAGACAAAGCTGATTTGTTTTTATGATTCTAAGGGTATTGTCCACAAAGAATTTGTTCCACCCGTGCTAACCGTTAATACGGTATTCTACCTTGGAGTTTTGAAGCGTTTGCTGCGCCGTATTCTACGTCTTTGGCCCGAATATCGCAAAGATGGAACTTGGCGTTTGTTGCACGATAAAGCGCCGTCTTATCGATCGACGCTTGTGGCCGATTATTTGACCAAAAATCACATTTTAACAATCAACCACTCCCCGTATTCACCTGAAATGGCACCGTGCGACTTCTATCTTTTCGGAAAAATGCATTTGTCGATAAAAGGAAAGCGTTATGCAAACTTGGAGGCCATTCAAAAGCCTTGCACCGGCATACTGGCGGCCATACCGGGCAACGAGCTAAAACACTCGTTCGACATGCTTTTGAACCGTGCAAAAAGCTGTATTAAAGCAGAAGGAGACTATTTTGAATAAAATTAATTGATTTTGCGATAAAATTATTTGTTTTGTCTTTTTTTTTAATGTCCTGTTTATCTTGTATATCGAATTCTTTCAACTTTAGCTAGTTCTATTTATCAATTGTTGCTCGTTTTGTACTTCACAGTTCTTTTCATACACCATACTTTTAAGAATTGCCCAGAAATGTTCGATTTGATGTGCCTGTGGCACGTTTGGAGTGTTGTTTTGGCACAAATGGTATTTTTTGATACAATGTTCACGACGAACTGCACGGCAGCACTTAAGTGTTGTTTCGAATTGTTGTGCTGTAAATTTTGGTGCTCGTTTACGTTAACGATATAATACGTTGTTTTTCTTCAAAATATTGTGTACGACGGATTTTGAAAATCAAAATGTTCGTGCTTATTTGCGGGTTGATTGACCAACCTTGATTTCTGCACTTGATAGCAGTTTTTCTTTGTTTTTACACTTTATTTTGATGGTCGACCAGGTATAACCTTATTTTTGGGTTCTTTTCGATTGTAGCAATACTTTAAAACACGAAAAAAAGTCGCACGGGATATTTCACTTTTACCAAACAAATTGGCGACAGATTTATGTAAATCCCGCTTTTTCGACATTTTGTTTAAAAACTGCAGGGTAAAATGAGTATAACATTTCTGTAGAAACACTGTTAGACTTAAGAAGTGAGTTGAGCGCAATCTGTGTGTTAGTTTATGCACTAAAATTAACATCTGAAGTAAGTCTCAATGTTTAGTGAACATATGTTAGTCCAATTTAAAGAATATCTAACTTTGCTACTGCTTACAACAGAAGACAATTTGGTATTTATATTTAGAAGGTAATAAAAATGAATTGTTTAGATTGCACTTTACTCACCATATTGATCCAAATTGAGGTAAAACAATCCATCTTCAGTGCCCAATAGAATTTGATTAGGATAGGTTATAACTGAACATAGTGCATTGCGTATTATTGATAATGTATTGTCCAATATTTCGTTGACTTTGTAAATAGCTGTATTGGGTAAATTGTTTCTTTTCAAAATTCGATGAAGTTCGCCTAATGCAATCACCCATTTTGATTTCTCCGATTCATTATCAGCTAACATCAATGTGTTTAATGAGATTCCATTTTCAATTAGAGCTGTTTTAATCTAAAAATTCAAAAAGAATTATTTAGTATTTTCATAGTGTTATTATACCCTTAGTTCTTATACTTGTAGGTTTTAAGGGTATTCTATATTTTTGACAACTGAAAAGGAATGCCACAAACAGAAGGACGAGTCTCTGACTCGACAAAGTACATATGCAGATTATGCAAAACAAAATGCGATAAACATAGAAATTAAATATTTAAGAAATCGTTTTGGTTAGGTAATTTTAATCTTTAACATCTTCCTTGTTTATCGAGTGATTGGAAAAGTTTAACAAAGCGTCTCCGCTGGGTAGGGCACTTAATGCCAATACAGTATACATATAGGTTCAGAGTTGTGCTCTTCTGTTTGCTACGCACATTCCAACAAACTCAAAAGACCTTGTTTCACAAATAAATAAAGCATTAGGAACTTCTTTTACTCTGAACGAACCTATAGAAATATGAAGAAACTAATATACTATGCTACATATGTAATGCTTACCTTAAAAATACATGGTACATCTTTTTTAGCAGCATGAATAACGTCACTTTCTCGAACGCCGCCAACAGAGAATTCAGGATCCCGCATGTCTAACACTTGCGATACACTGACACTTGGTAGAGCGCAACGATCGGTAGAAATGTCATATAAAAACAATTTAAAATCACACACGACTACAAATTGGCGAATCCAGCCTCTTTTGATGACACCCGACTTTGGTACTTTAACATATCCCTCATATGCAGTGCCAATTCCTCGGGTAGGGTCAATGCCGAGAGGTCGCTTGGTTTGATCAATAGGAACTGGGCAGATAGTTGGTACTCTTTGGCAACAAATAGTATGACATGCAAAGCCACAGATTTCACAAACGACTCCTTGTCTTGTCAATCCAACCATTAATGACGTGCAGTGATTGCATTTAGTGGGGCTGCTAAATGTGCGTACAAGAAATTGATGAATCGAATTATTGCTACTAGATTTCTTTTTTGTTTCGTCGTAATTCAAACTACTTTCAGATCGAATTTCATCGTTAATACTTGAATTCTTTGCACTTATATTGTCCTTAGCTGTCTTATGCGCGTATTTCGATTCATAATTAAAGAGTATTCCAGAATTTGACGATTGAAACAAGTTTGATGCGGATGAAATATTCTCCTTAGTATCATTTACATACGATTCGACAGAGTCTATCATATCCGCAGTAATAGACATATCCTTGAAAAATGAATTGTTTTGATGAGACGATTTACCTAAAAATGCCTCCGAGTATTCAAGATCGACTTTTTGTAAATCTCGAAGTTCGGTTTCTTTCTTTTTTTAAATCATACAAAATAGAATCACATCTCTTTTTATAATCACATGCTTCTTTTTGAGTAGAAATCAGTTCAGCTCTCGTTTGACTTAGCTCTTCGGCGATAAATGCTTTGGCTTGAATTTCACGCTGAAGAGCACTTTGCAAGTTAAGTAACTCCATTTTATCTAATTTTTGTGATCTGCGATTTCGCCAGTTTTTATGATCTACTGCATTATTATTAAATGTTCCAACATGCTTAAGATATTCAATTTCTTCCGTCATTTTAGTAGCCAGAGCTTGTAAATAGCTTCGAGCATCTCTTTCGTCTGAAACCCATTGAATGATCTCAGCCATTTGCAGCTCCCAATGATTTATGGCTTCACGTTTAACTTGCAGCTCTTTAAGTATTTCAACTTCTTCACTCTGTAGATCTCTCAGATTCTTTGATTTTGCACTTATCTCAGTACTCAACTTATGTTTCTCTTCAAGCCACGTTGACTTCTCTGAATCATATCGCTGGTGCAGTTCTAAAATTGTTTCTGCTGTCTCATTAATATCCTCAATTGAAGTCGACTGTAACTTTTCATGTACTTGTTGCAACTCTTTAGAAAGAATTGCATTCGAAGTCTCCAGCTCACTGAGCTGATCTCGCAGAGCTTCCAGTTCCAGACTGTGACGTGATTGCTGTTGAGACAATTGTTCAGCATATTGAAGTTCAATTCGTTCTAATTCGTATGTTGCTATGCCTGAATTGATATTTATAGGCCCTGATGTGTCCACATTTGTAACTGATTTTCTGAAATCATTCTGAAGTTTTCTACAACATTCTTCAGCATGTTCTCTTATCTTCTTTTCTTTAGATGCTTCGTTTACTGCTTCTTCAATATGCAGTTCCAGTTCTCTTCTAGTCTTGTCCGATTTACGTAACTCGTTCCTCAAACTATCATTCTTTTGTATTGCGGCATCAAGTTCTTCTTCTTTATCTCTTACTTGTCTTGAGAGTTTCTGTTTTTGGTTTCTAAGTTCAGTTAGTTTTTCTGTTACCTCCGAATATTCCATCATTGCACCATTGCGTTGAGAAATGGCTTCCTTCAATTCAGAATCTTGAACTTGAAGACGTTCCAATATCTCATTGTATTTAACTGATAGTTCACTCTTCTCCTGTTTAACATGCGCTAATTGATCTGTTAGTGTTTTTAATTGTTTATTCATCGATTCATTTGAAGTTTCCGTATCTTTGGATATTTCACTGCTCAGCGACGAGCAGTCAACCGATTTTCCATATTCAATGAATTGATTTGTTTTCTTGGAGTCGATTTTTGAAAGGTTTTGCGAGAAAGTAAACCCAATAAAGGGTAAATTAAAACCTGAAAATGCTGGATTTGCAGAGGGAGGAATTGAATCCGTTAATCTGACATCGTTATCATCAACATCGAAATTAGATGTATCTGTTGGACTCGATACTTCAGGTATGTACGGTGCCAGACCGGTTCGAATATTCTTCCAATCAATTCCATCAAACCATGGATGCTCCATAAAATCCTTTAATCCTCGTCGACCAAGCCGATTTTCGGGTATACATATTAGTTTACACAGTAAATCCTTAGATGATTCAGATAATTTACAATGAATTGTATCTTGAGTGGGTAAATTAAAGCAATTTTGATGATTCATTATCTTTCCGTAGGTTTCAACTAAACTCTCGGCATAAAATGGCGTTTCTCCATAAAGCATTTCGTACATACAAACACCAAGAGACCACCAATCACATTCGGTTCCATAACGCCCTTTGCCATCCTCCATGGCCCTTAAAATCTCTGGCGATATGTAGTCGGGAGTGCCTACAGCAACATTTGACTGTACGGTACCATCTTTATCCAATCGTAAGCATGAACCAAAGTCCGCCAATCGTACATGACCTCGTTTGTCTAACAACACATTGTCGGGCTTAATGTCTCTATGCACATATTTCAGTTGGTGTATACTATTTACTGCCAATATCATTTCAGTGATATAAAACTTTGCCATATCCTCTGGAAGTTTATCCTCAAACTTGCTTAACAACGTTAGTAAGTCTCCACCGCAGTAATAATCCATAACCAAGTACTGCAATGAATAATAAAATATATATATTAACATAAGCATAGAATTTTAAAACTAATAATACAACCTGTTCAAGCACTAGCATGAACATGTAGTAGCACTGCACTGTACTGTACTGTATTGCATTACACTGCTGTGCTATCGGCAAGTCTATCAAGGTATCAAGGATATCGTCGCATGCAGCGACCCCACAATATTTTATCACACATGTTTACGAGTAGTAAACCTGTAAGAAAGGATCACAAACAATTCTAATAAACTTCCGCAGCGCTGCGTCTTACACACGCAGCATTGATAGCTAGATATATAAGTAAATATATAAGAAAAGTTATGTACCAACGCGGTTTCTTAGATCAGTTTCAATAAACTCGTGAAAGATTAAGGAAAGGTATATTTCTTTACACAACCCATAAACATGTTTTAGACAGACGGACGAACATACGGACATGGCTAGCAAACGTTTTTAGATCAACAAAACAATATGACCAAGAAGAGAACAATGTATAGTTGTTAGTCCAAGAAATATAAACAAATTCCCTGAAGCATCATGAGTGTATAAATGGGGCGTTGTCAAATTCCAAAACACACTTGGTCTGCGCGCAAAGCTTGGCAATATTTTCATATTTTTTTTTGGTAGTCCTCTTACGGACATGCCATCTTCTCGGCTGTTAATGCTGATTAAAAATATATATACCTTATGTTACATATGTTTTCGGTTGGCACAAAGTTATAATAGCCTTCTACGCTATGGGTAGCGGGTATAACAATATTATGTTAGGTGTGCAACTAAGTTCTTACTGTTTGTCAGTAGCTGGCTGTAGAAGTGATGATTGATTTTGACTTCTCCAAAACGTTATAAGCCAAGCAAGCTTAGACATATGGTAATCAAACCACTTCAAAAAATATGTAATTTTAATTTTTCGTCTCATCGTGAAGGATGATGATAAATGAATTTATTGCAGCAACCCAAAGTGGAAAAGATCTTGGGGACTGCCTGATCATGCTTCCAAGACGTCAGCTCGGTTTAATATTCAGTATTTGGTGCAACCAGATAGGTCTTTTTTATTGTGAGTTGTTGAAACCATCATTGGGGAACGGTATCGATCTCAATTGATGCGATTAGGCCAAGCACTGCGTGAAAGCAGGCTATAATATGAGCAACGGCACGATAAAGTGATTTAACTGCATGACAAATCTCGTATTCACGTTGCGAAAACTGTTTAAATCTACTTGGGAACGCTCTAATGGGAAGTCCGACCCCATCCACTATATTCCCCAGATATTGCGCCGCCTGGTAATCACTTTTTTCGTTCGATGGCACATGGCTTGGCGGATCAGGGAAAACTTGCGTTTTAAAAGTACATGAAGCAATAACTATGCACAGATATCCTTTTTATGGAAAACATAGCCATTTTACTGAGGTTATATCCTTTTTATGGTAAAAATAGCCAATTTACTGGGATATGGTCAAAATTTAGACATTTAAGCAATGTAAAATAGAATTGGTCGCAACAATTTTGAAAATTGAATTCAACACGTCATATAATATATGTGCTATTATTTTCAGTCAAACTGTCACAAGTTTTATATCATAATTACCTTGATTGTTGCAATTTTAATGACAAAACTGATTCATCCACTAAATTCTATTTTTAAATTTTAGTTTAAGTACACCTCCTATTTAAAATACTCCTACCTTGAGTATGAAGATACAACTTTTGTCTATATCTTCTACAAATTTCAATCTGACGGGAAATAGATGCATTATTATATTACATATTTTATTAAGAGCTTACCAAATTAATATTATCCTGAAAGGCGTAATGCAAGTTTGTTATCCACTGACGATCTCCAAGTACAAGCACATCTCTTTCTTCGCGGAAACATGCTGTTTCCGCTCGTTTTAGCATCTCCCATTTGTTTAAAATTTTCATTGCAAATATATTTTCGGAGGAAATCATACGAACTACACAAACTTCTCCAAATGCTCCACGTCCAATAATTTTTAATATTTCAAAATCATCACGCGTTAATCGAAGTTTCCTGACTATGTGAACAAATGGTTTCGCTGCAAAAACAATGTAAAACAGATAGCAAATTAAAAAACAAAATGTTCATAAGTATAATAAATATTAAATACAAACCAAGCTTAAGAAAATCCAAAACACTTTTCTCCCTACGGAGTGAAGAGTTGCTGCACTCATCGTAGAGTAAGATAAATGTATCCAATAAAGCATCCAAAGAGAATTGATGTCCTTTAAAATTATCCTCCAAATTTAAACTTTGACTCAGCTTTTTATCGCCATCCGGTTCACTTAAGAGTGATTCCAAAAGTTGAAGCCTTTCATTGCAACTTAGTGATAATAAATCTGAAAAAAAGATTTTATACATTTTTAGTTTTACATACTTATATAGAATGCTAAAGCCGAAGATTGTAGGATCAATGCTTTCCTTAGTGTGGTATCGTAGTTACGATAGTTATCGACAAGTTCATAAATGTAACGCGATATATTATAAGTTGCAGCACTAAAAAGCTGAGTAAGAATAGTACTACCTGAATGAAAAACTATATGTACAATTCCTCAATCTATAATTTGATATTATAATAAACGTAAACAAGTTTATATGTAATACTTAGTACTTGCAATTTACCTATTCCCGTGATCGGTCAATGTAGAACTAACAAATTAAAATAAGCTTGATTTTCTTATGTTATAAACAAATGTTTGTGCCAAAAGTTGGTGTATCCACCTCTTACAGTTGCTAAGATCCAGACTTTCAAAACGGTCTCAGGGAAGGACGGTATAAGACGGATCTGTCTTATATAAACATATTTTCCTTCTTATGCCATATACAAATATACATATGTATTTTGAGTATTTATTTATTAATTTAAAAGCAACTATGAGCAATCGACTTATTTTAAATGTAATAATTTAATTTTAACCCTTTTATGGTATCGTAGTTACGATAGTTATCGATAAGTAAATAAATATTGCACCACTGTAAAGCTAAGTAAGAACAGTACTACAAGCATGGAAGTATATACATATGTAAAACTTCTCTATCTATAATTTGGTATTACAATAAACGTTAAGAAGTTTAAATTCAATCCCTTTATATGATGCATATCTGTAACATACCGTTTAAATTTAAATGTTTATGTAAATTATATGACAATTTTGTATTTAATGTAAACCTAAATATTTGTTTACTTTTCATATTGTCAATTAGTTTCACTCTACTAAGTGTTTTGCAAAAGGTTTAATTACTTATTTATATATATACATATATATGTATATATATATACATATATTCTGAATCAGGATCAACAGAGGAGTCGATCTAGCTATGTCTGTCTGTCTGTTTGTTGCATAGCAAACTATATTCTCAGTTTTAGCGCTATCTTGACGCAATTGGGTACACATTGGATTGGACCGATATCGTATAGAATACAACCTATTGGCTAATTCTTTTTCTTATATTTTAAAATATTGCAGATTTAGTCGTCCATTAGTTATAAAAATAATATGCATATAAAATTAAATCAAAATCTGACATAACATATAGCTGCCATAGGAACAATCGGCCGATATAAGGGTTTTTGTATGAAGACCTTGAAAAGTATCAAAATCGCACAATGAGTTAGAAATAAAGGTTTTCGTAAGGGAGTTGAACAATGTTTTTTTGGTCTGTACTATTATATATAACTAGTAATAGAACGATCGGAGGAAGTGGGCACCTGCAAGTTTATAATACAATAATAATTGAAATATGGTGGATTTTAGGTGCAGTAACTCAAAAAGATTACAGGGTTTCATAAAGGTAAATATTTGTCCGATGTTAATGATGTTAGCGATTAGTTGTATTGTCTTAAGATTTAACAATATTCTCGCGTTAGCTGTTATGGCAGTACATATTCATATGTACTGCCATAACATATCCATATCATTCCGACTTATAGTATAAACAGACACTAGAAGCAACTGTTTCGAGTTATATCAAGAGATGTAGAACTTAAAATGAGACACTTGCACTGTTGTCACGGATCAAGAACATATTTTATATGCTAAATACTTTATTGGGAATCTCGCATTAAAAGGCTTTGAGCAAAATAAATAAGCCCTCTGCAAGGGTATACAAATTAAATGAAGTAAATTTTCCCAAATCCGCAATTCTTCACGTTTTATCTTTATCAATAAACACATTTCAAAATTGACTCAAATATATAATAAAAATTAAGTCCATTTTTACAAACATATGCAAAACAATATATTCGCATGCAAACACATACATATGTACACATATATTAATTATAGACTTCTTGATACTTCTCAAGTATGAAATGAATATGTATAAATGTTTATACATGTTTTTCTTTTAACACAGAAGTACTTATCTTGTAAAGATATTTACAATGTCATTTTTACAAATAAGGCTAACATATGCATGAACATTTGTATGTTTACACAAACATTTATAGATATTCATATATGTACTTATACATATACGAATATGATTTCATTGTAAATATGTTGTGCAGAACCAATTGTAATTGTATAATGAAGTACACCGATTGCAAGCACGAGTATTTGATTAAAAAAGCGAACTGCAACTATTTAGTTTTAATTAAATTACCACCAAGCTCAGGTAAGATATCATAATCCATTTTAAAGGTTTATTTTATCTGAGCATTTTCACAAAGCTGTTGAAAAACAATGTAAAAGCCGACTTATACTGCCAGGGATGGAATAAGATAATTTAACACATTCGATAGTTAGTTTTGCTAAAAAGACATTCCGATTACAGACCAAATTATTCGATTGATTTTGGTAGAAAATAAATACCATGTTTCCGTAGAAATGTTATCGATAAAATGTCTTTCTCCCAGATTCATCTTTCCTCGCATTCTTCTACAAACTACTCTTTTTTACTTTCTAATGTATTGCCCAAATCTACCATACACCAATTTCACTATCCTTAAACCAAGGACCGTTAATGTTTATTATCTATGTATTCTTTCTTTTTTCAAATTTGTCAATATTTTTTAACTGAATAAAATGTAAAAAAAATACCAATTTAATTGTGATTAATAATTTATAAGGAAAATTGATAATGGTCCTTGGCTGACGATAAAGTGTTTATCATCAAAATCACTTTTGTTTGTTTCCATTGAAACAATGAGGCAACATAAGAAGGTTTTTAAAGATCAATATATAAAGAATGTACACGAATAATCTTATTTTTATTTGTAATCAAATGCACATAGTAGGTGTAATATTAAAACACCTCATAATTAATTAAATCGATACTATAAAATCTTAACGAGTACTTGTTAAAAGAATGTCGAATTTTAATACAATAACATAGGGTAACTCAAAATATATTGTATGTAGATGTAGTCTTATACTAAATCTAAGCGGTAATTTATTCAGTGTAGGTTCGTTAAAATGGTATTCTTTAAAGATACATATATTGACAAATCAATAGTTCGAAAAAGGTTCGCAATCTGTTAACTTTTCTGGCTTTAAAATATCTACAAAGATAAAATTGATTTACTTTTGCATTTACATCGATTCAATAATTTGTTAGCCCAATTAAAGCACGAAAGTAAACTTGCATACCTCCAACTATATTCCACGCATATCATTTTATTTATTTTCTTTTTGATATGTGCTTATAAATATATATAGGTGTGTTTTCAGCCCATTTTTTGTTATTTTTTACGAACGAAAATTACACGTTTAGTTTAAAAAATTATATTTTTACCGTAAAGTAGATAAGCCAGCCGAATTTGTAAAATGATAAAGCCCCAATAAGATCATAATTATTTTGTAAACTCTTAAGTTATTTTAAGAGGTGAATATTTTGTGTATATCTTTAACTAATCAAATAATTAACAAACAAATTAAACACTTTATAATTGTTTTCGAACCATTTCGGAGAGTAATGCTGAATCGTTGTTAGACATGACAGCTCCAGCTCCTGCTCCTGCTCCCGTCCCTTCTTTATTTCTATAAGAAGCGTTTGGAACCCGTTGAATGGTTCTGTCCTCGTAACGCGTCCGTCCCTGAGAGGCCATTGGCCTGTTAAGAGTATTGTTAGCATTATTTGGTGAACTTGGCGGGGTACTGTGCGCTGCAAAATGTTTATTAACAAAATCCTGCTCCTTCCATCCATTCTTCTTATAAACCTCACGCAGATCGTGGTGCTGCCACATAGTGTACAAAACTTGACTAGCAAACTTTATAACACATGAAGTATAGTGCTCCTTGCGCCTTGTTATGTTCAGAAGTCTATCGACACCACCCGCGTCCAACAGTGAACGGGCAAACTCTGGATTCTTTTTAATAACCTCATTAATGGTTGCCAATACTGCTGTGATTGTGTCATCTGACGTATTTTGATCGTGTTGAGCGTTTCCAGATGGCAATTTTTGGACTAAATCGCGCATTGCATACTTCCCAATTAACTCCTTGTTCCTTTGATCGATCGCAAGATTACGTAACGCAGTGGCAACAGCACAAACAACTCGATCAACTTCCATCCGTAAGAGTTCTACAAGTATGGGAAGGCCTTTCTCTTTCCGCACAGTTGCCCGAATATCAATGCTAGGTTGCCAATAGCAGGCAGATAGATTTTGTATAGCGCCTGCAGCCGCTTCAAGTGTTTCTGGATTCGAACAACTTTGGAGTAAGGACAAATAATACTGCACAACTTCAGGTTGCCATAGCTGCTCATATCCTTTATTGGTTTGATTGTTAGACCCTGAATTCTTCGAGTATTCAGTTGAAAATATATAGTCTTGTTGTGACTCATTCAATGACAATTCCTTCTTCTTTTTGCTCGTTCCAAAGCATCCCAAATTTTCACCTATAAGAGAATGTGATATAGTAATATAATAGTTTAGAAATACGGTGTAAAGTAACCGGGAGATATTTGTACATGGGATGGAAAATAGGTCTAATTACCTTTTGAAGACGACGGTGTCGCCCTTTCCTGAATAATAAAAGGATGTTTATCATAATTGGGATCTTCCACTTCCTGGCATCTGTACGATAGATTGCGAAGTATACACACACAGTTCTCTACAGTTTTATTTCCAATGTTGTTCTTCTCAATTGATGATCGCACAACGTACAGCAGAGATTCAACCAAATGTTCACAATTACGTAGACATTCTCGAGCGTGCTCGCCAGCTGAACTAACATTTCTTAAAACCCCAGAAGCATTGCGAAACACTGTAGAGAAACATGTCTCGCCACAACAGGCAGGATCCCATCCAGAGTGTGGTTTAATGATATTACAAACTATAGCAGCCAGCGCTTCATCAATAATTGACCGTTTAATATCTTCGCAAGAAGACATATTCCATAGAACTCCAGTTACCAATTCTTTAACCTCAGTTTCTTGCGAGCGGCAAAGAAGATGAACCAATGCCTCGATTCCACCTGCATTTTTTATTCCACGTTTATTTTCATCATTCTGTCTGCCGTAAGATAAATTTCGCAGAGCTCCACAAGCATTTCTATGAAAACAATAAGAATAATAAGATTCGATAAGAAATCAACGTTGTTTTTAAATATTCAAAGATGAAATATGAACAAAAATATTGTATAAGCGCTTGCATTATTATAATTATTGGTCAAAGTTTGTCTTCAACTGAAGAAAAGGGCGAGTAGTTTTGTATCTGGCAGTCCCTCCCTCTCTAGCCTGGCGAAAGCTGTTCTACTTCCCTAAAGAAAGAGAACAGATCCTTCGTCGAGCAGGTAATGATCTGCGCAGGTATACAAGTGCAGATATTTCCTCCTCATCCATACTAAGGCTGCACAGACGCAGAGAATGTGCTTGTTAGCTTTTTCGTCAACTTTGCAGAGTCTACATTCTAGATGCAACTTGATGTGATGGTACTCCCTGGAGAGCAAATTGTTTGTTCGCTTAGACCAAGGATTGTTAAGCCTCTTGCCTGGTCTGAATAGCCAGTAGCGTCATTCTATTTGCCGAAGTTATCATCAGGCATGAAAAAGTGCATCACCCTACCTTGGACTGAACAAGCACGTAAGCTACAGTCCAGTCTGCTCGACTGTGATCAAGACTGTAACCACCTGACGATTTTTTAAATATATAACTTCTATTTTAAGCGTATTTCTTTTCTTATTGTGAAAGAACCGATTTTGCGATACATAGAAATTCCACACGAAAGCGAACAACTTAAGCCTATTTGATTCGACTTTATATTTGGTTTTTATATAACAAAAGTTTATTTATTTTCTTCGAGTTTAGTATGATTAGTATAAACTACTAATCTTCATAGTATTTAAACCAAAAACTCCAGTTTTTCTTTTCCATAACTTCAATGCAGTCTACACTTTTTACACCATTGTAGAAAGCATATTAATTTGTTATATAAATATATTCTTGATCATCATCAACAACAGCTGAGTCGATAGAACCATGTCAATCGGTCCATCCGTATATAAAGCTAGATCTAAAAGACTGGCCTTGTGAGCCCTTAACTGGCATTTAAATTCAAGACTTCCTTCCTATCCTAGTAGATTTTTGTTAGTAAATCATGCTTGAACCATGCTTGGTGTTGTATTTATTAATAACCTTATTCAAGGGGATAAAGATATGATAATGCCTTGCTTAGTCGTCTACACTTCTCTGTCCCTGATAGAATCTACCCGTAATTACCTTCCTGTAAAACTTTTCAATTGTAGTTCAAACTATGCCCTGCCATGCTCGGACTATAATAAATTATATTCTATTGTAGCTAACAACAATAATTCTGTATCTACGTTAAAATTCCAAATCCTCACTCACCTATCTAGTAACTAGTTAAATTTATTTATTTATTTAATTAGTTTATAGTCGGACTAAGGTCAGTCGACTGTTTAAAAGTAAAAAAAAAAATACAATTAATAGTTATAATTAATAATTTTAAGTTAAAAGTAAAATCTTAACTGTGAGAAAAGAAATAAAAAGAAATTAATTGAATTGAGTTTACATTGGGATAAAAAAATGAAAGAGCCGATCCAACATTTGTTGCAGAGGATTGGGGAAAACCCAGAAAAACCCAATCAGATCAGGAGAGTTAGTGTTAGTAAGCAAAACCTAATCAAAATAGCGATTAGAATGTTCAAACATGCAGTTAGTTAAAAAGTACTACTGTTACTAGAAAGAAGATAAGTATATATTAAACTAGTTACTAGAAAGGTGAGTAAGGATTTGTACTTTTAAGCAAGATACAGAATTATTGTTGTTGTTAGCGATAATGTAATATAGTTTATTATAAAATATACATTATTATATTATTATATATTATAAATATATACTGATCTTCTTTCTAGTGACAGTAGTACACTTTAAATAACTGCATGTTTGAACATTCTACTCGCGATTTTGATTTGCCTTTGGTTACTAACACTAACTCTCCTGATCTGATTGGGTTTTTCTCGGTCTTCCCCAATCCTCTGCAACAAATGTTAGATTGGCTTTTTCTTTTTTATCCCAATTCGTATACAATACATTTTAATTAAATTCTTTTTTTCTCATTTAAGATTTTACCTTTATTTTAAAATTATGCTTACTTTTATATTTGTATTCAAAATGTACAAACAATTATGTTTATTAATTGTTTTTTACTTTTAAACACTCTGACTGAGCATATTTCGACTATAAATTAAATTAAATAAATAAATAAAAGACTTATCAACTCGAATTTGCAGGTATTACTTGAAATATTAAATATTATTATATATAATTCAAATGATTGCCGACACTGTTTGCGAACGGATTGTTAAAATAAAATTTATTCAAGAAATACATTTTGTGGGCATACAAATTTCGCATGGGCCACATGCAAGTAGTCATTAAAATTTACGCATGGAATACAGAGTAATGCGGTCTGCAGATTCTGTGAGTTGGAGCCCAAGACAGCGGCGCACATAATGACAGTATGTCTAGCATTGGCTTTCAAATGAAGTGTGTCGCTAGGTAAGATCGACCAGTCCAGCCAAAATTTGAACAGGGAGCTATAGTCCCAGTAAAAGGTACAATATATCTACACGGTTGCAACTCCCCTACAACAAACTTATATATTCTCACTCGACAGCAACTATTTAATTTATTGTACGAGAAGTATGTATATCTTATACTAAATTTATTATTATCATTTTATTGATACTTACTTGTGAATTTCGGGGGGCATCATATGATAATAATCGCACTAAAGGTGGTATTCCTCCCAATGTTCTTGTACGCTGCTTGTTTGGATCATCCATGTAGCATAGATGCTGCAAATAGGCAGCGGCATTTGCTTTGATGGCATTATTAGGATTGCTTAGGAAGCTAATGACTTCCGAAAGGTTTGGATCTCGCCATCTCATTGTGGAGCAAAGATCACTGTTTGATCCCACAATAAAATCATCTTTCTCGCAGATTCTGGGTGGAACAGCATTCATAGAGCTTGTGGCAAACGGTGGTAACTTGTAATCACCTTGACTTTCAAATGATCTACATTGGGAATCAATAGCTGGTTCGGACCCATTGAGGTTATTGTCGAATGGCCTTGTAGCAAATTGTTTTATATTTGCACTTACACCCGGCAGTCCATAGTTGGCGTCTGAAGTATAGCCGTATGAAACAACAGGTTCGTCAGTGTAATGAGGTTCTAAACCACAAGGTGGCAGACCAGACAAACCGAAGTCAGCTCCTTCATCTAATTGGTGAGCTTGTATATATCTAACCGTTGGAACCAAGGCATGACTCTCCATACTAGGAATGGATACTTCTTGTGTTGTTGTTTCTATTTTATTTTGCGAACCAATTGTTGAGCAATGTGGAGCTATACGTGAGATAGTCCCAATACCCGTTGGCTTTGAAATGTATAGCGGTGCATTTGTATATCCACTTGCTGTATACTGCTCGAAGTTTTGAAATGACGTGTATTGCGTTTGAATGTGTCCCGGTTCAGATACCAACGATGGCTCCACATTTATATTTTGTTGAGGATTCATCTTGAGTTCTGTAAGAATATATATTCAAGTATAACATATATATTAAACTGTGATAACATTTACATATATGCATATATATAACACTATATTACGTAATACTAATCAAAGGACTAGAGGGGGAATTATTAGATGTACAAACTACGTTTGTGTGGCACTTGTTTCAAACTTCTCAGGAGCTTCAATTGTATTTTCCTTACTTTTAAATATAGTATATATTTTTTACTACTTACATTATAATTATTTCTTGATTTTTTATGGTTGTTCATCAATATTTTTTGAGAAATCTTTATGGCGGGCTACTCCATGCAATTCACTCTCCACTCCATTAATCTTGCCCCACTGTACTTCGCAATTATTGTACCCCTTACCCATGAGGAGGGGCAGACCGCATAAAGTATATATATTCTTGTTCCTTTTCTTTGTAACGCGCTAATTTGAAATAATTACAGTTTTTCCATATAATTTGCAATTGTGTTTTACTTCTTTTATAATGTTATAATTTTTAGTTGACCACTTTTTGTATGTTTTATATTCTTTATCTTTACATTTGTATATAAATAAAACACTCCTCATTTTGCATTTAATTTGCACAATTATTTAATTCAGTGTCACCTTTATTGGTATACAAAAAATATGAAATGTTTAAACAAGTCCACTTTAAAAGGCATTTATGCATTTCATTGATGTATGCATTGTACATAAACAAAGTAGTACACAAATGATATACTTAACTTAATATTGCCACGCCCCTGAGTCAAGTGTCTGTATGTCCTTTTGTACCCACAATAAATCCTTATTTTGTTAAAAAGCAACGTATGTTTGTCATTCATTCAAAAAAACTACAATTATTCATATTATTATCCTTATTTATCCTTAGTTGAATTAAGACTACTTTCTTTCGAATGTCTTTAGATTGGGATGCATTTATCTACATATGTCTGTATAACATCAATCATTTTCATAGGTACATTTTCATACACACCATTGTTCAGATGTATGTATATGTACATATGTATGTAGGAGATATCGATTTTTCGCAGATGATTCTTTACTTAAGTTCAACATGAATACATACATTTTCAAGCCAGGAATTTAATCAACTACAATTTAACACTTTTTATTCCACACACACACACACATTATTTCAATGATTCTTAATCAAAAACGTCACTTTATTACTAATTTGTTACTGGTAGTAAAAGACAATTGGAACTTCAGGGGAATACACAATTGTATACAAACTCGGATTAAAATTAACATGATTGAGTACGGGTCTTTTCCCACATCAATGGCTATTCACAAATTTAGTTTTAATGCATAGTATACTTACAATTGATTCAGTAACGGATCTCAACAATGCAACAAAGATATGCTCAACATATTTTAAAATTAAATTAATGCAATTTAAATATCAGTCCAAATCCTCACGATCCTCAATGCTTTGGTAAATGTACTTTTTCGTACTAATTCCAAATGTACAACATTACAATGATAAAGTGTTTCATTCCACATTGTTCCTTCCTGAGCAATCATAGCGCCTATTTTGGATTATATACAAAACATACTTTAATTAATGTACCTTGAATTTGTATTATATTTGAAATACTTAATGTATATCAATTACAGGCTATTAATACATAATGCCCCTAATAATTCTTACGGCTGACATTTATTAATTTTTATTTTTCTGGGATAATATAATATATTTCTTTTTAGAAGTTTTTGGGGAACCCTACACATCAAACAATTAGTGTGAGCGACTCTGAATTAAATATTCCATATACAATATGTCAAGAAGCACAATAAAATATTTTAATTACTTTACTTAAAATATTATTAACTTCTGTTGTATTTGTATTATTTTAATTCAGAATAATTTCCCAAATGGATTACCAAATCTATTAATATTCCACGGTAAAAACTGTATTTTTCAAAGTGAGATCAAAATAGCCCAAAACATATTATTTATATTAATATATTTGGAATTTGTAAAGCAACTTAATCGTTTACGTAGCATTATTTGGCCTATATTTTGAGGAATCCAATATCCTCAGAAGCCTTATTGATTTTGTTAATAATAAAGCGTTTTAATTTCAATGTATTATAATAAAGTATATCCTAATCAGTTGGTTTTACAAAGGTGCTTAGGTCATGGGAACAGTTGACCAGGGTTTTTTATTAAAGTTTAACTATCTCTAAATTACCAGCTAAACCAAAATTCATCATTATAACTCCTCACTTCAAACACTTTTGTAGATCCATCATATGCGACAAATTTATATTTTATCCACGTTATTGTCTGTCATGTCATTATATCCTTGACAGAATCCTGCAAAAACTTAGTTTTAAGGAATTAAAATATATTGGATCCAGTCTCTTTCTCGAAGGTTCGTATTATACAAATAAATATCGTCTTTCGACAATATCAATGCACAATAAGATCATTATTCCTGTTAAAAACATTTAATTACATTATGAAAAGCAGTGCGTAAAGAATAGTACAGTCTTTTTAATTCAACCCACTGAAAATAATGGAAATATTTCAATATTATAAGCAATATTTCAAGAAATTAAAATATTTTGTTCTATTCCATTTGTTTCATTGTAACCTAAATCAGACAGCATCAATAAATGCTTGAATAGGAGTGGCAACTCATGGGATAAAGTATATGAACCACCGTACGAATTGATTAGTCTGGTTCATTGCGGTCAGAAAGGTAGTTTAATCGTATTGCAATTTCCGAATTTTATAGAAGTACTTACATTTAACAGAAAGAAATGGTAAGGCTTATTTAAGTATAATCAGTAATAAAGTTAATTATCAATAAACCTAGGCATTTATACATTATTTGCAATCTCATGAAAAATAGTGATTCATTTCAACATACATATATTAGTATACATATAAATATGTATATGTATTTCATTGCTAAGCACTAAAAATATTCTTTAGATATAGGTATGTATGTTTATGTATCCACACGACCACTCGAAAGAAGAAATAACATATACACAAAAAATTATATATGTACATACATGTGTCGTTCATTCGTATTTGTATGTGCATTTGTATGTCTCTCTTAACGGTCATACATTCATATGTACATACATACATACGTAGACATTAGTCAGAAACAGGCTGAGTAATGCTACTTATATTAATTCCAAATTTATCATTCCATATATAGACATATGTGTTGTTACGTACACCCGCTTTTATATTTGTATATCTATGTATATATGTATAATCTATATGCATTTCCTCTTTCCAAAAAAGGGTGTATATAAGCAAATTTTGGAAACAAAAATATAACAATTTGTACATGTGTATGTGAAATATAAATATATATGTATTTGGCATATAATATATTTATATCGAAATTGTGTGAATTTACGAAAGACAAAATGATTAAATATTCTGTAAACTGTTTTAGCATTTAAATGCATAATATACATACATACACACGTACCTTAGACGTTACCGGCAAACAATAGGTTGTGTGCGTGCAAATACATACATGCATACATATGCACACACACCTACCACCCTCATATGACGAATACATACATACAACTTTTGAGTTTAACTTTGTTGTATGTACATAAGTGTCAGTGTTTATAGACATTTTCATAGGTATGTTTCAGTTTTGATTTATTATTTATTTTTTCTCAACATTCGATTTGCAAATCCATGTGATATTATTGCCAAACATGTTTCCACGGATATAAATACATACTTGTTTGTACATACATGCGCAAACGTCTAAATGCGAACATCAACGTCTTGAGAAACCGAAACATTTGCTGTTATTTATGTATGTTCATATGTATAACATGATGTATTAAGCTATAGCCAACACCCATATACAAATATGTAAAGTATAAAACTATTTTCATTTGCGACTGCATGCGGATATAATTCTTAATTATTACACTAGACATACATATGTATGTACACACATAAAAATGTATAAGCGAAAGCTTTACATCCCTGTACAATCACCCCCCTTCTTGTTAATATAGGGTGCGTTAATAAGAGAATATTTATTTGGTTAATAAGACTATATTTTAAGTAGTAGCAGAAATAATTAAATAAAGTTCATAAAAAAACAATGCAGAAAAATTAAACTAACGTGAAAACACGCAGTACAGAGGGATACAAACACCCAAATAAATTCAAACACATGTGCGAACTATGTAAACCAATGGAAAAATTACCCGTATTCAAAACTCTGTTGAAATATGCCCCCGTTCATAAATTACTTGACAAAATGAAGAAACTTATTACAAATAAAATCGACTCTTTCTCGATATTTTGTTGGCATTAATCATGAATAGTTTTTGAGTAATGTATATTTCGGGACGTCTTTTTCTCGATTGATAATATTGCCAATTCATTTACTCATGCTTGCCCCATTGAGCTTGGTAATTTACTGTTTTTAAAGTGTATACAAATGTAAAAAGTCGAGTAATCAAATAAAATATATATTAAATTTAAAATATATTTTATATTTGCAGGCTTCTGGAGTAACTGTGTCGGATGTATGCAAAACAACATACGAAGAAATTAAGAAAGATAAAAAACATCGATATGTTATTTTTTACATTCGCGATGAGAAGCAAATTGATGTGGAGACTGTTGGAGACCGCAACAGTGAATACGACCAGTTTCTAGAAGATATTCAGAAGTGTGGTCCTGGAGAATGCCGGTAAGTCAAGCGAAAGAAATATGTTACATGTATTGAATAAGCTGAAGAAAATTGAACTGAGACCAACTTTAATTGTATATTTTTACTATTTTCAGATATGGTCTGTTTGATTTTGAATATATGCACCAATGCCAGGGTACGTCAGAGAGCTCAAAGAAGCAAAAGTTGTTCCTTATGTCATGGTGTCCCGATACTGCTAAGGTGAATAATAATAACTGTTTTCAATATTGTGAAAATGTCTAATACCATTTTATTGTACAGGTTAAGAAGAAGATGTTGTACTCCAGCTCTTTTGATGCTCTCAAGAAATCGTTGGTCGGCGTTCAAAAGTATATACAAGCTACTGATTTGTCGGAAGCATCTCGCGAAGCTGTTGAAGAGAAGCTGCGAGCCACTGATCGCCAATAGACTTAAAGATCAAAAGTCCCTGTGCAATGCATTTAACAAACAAATAAAAGAAACGTGCATGAATCAGCGATAACATTTGTATCCGGTCAAGATCGCCAATTTGTATGAAAATTTTCTACATAATTTGTATTTTCAGTATAAATAAAGAAAATTAATTTAAAACAAAATATAGATATATGAATATATTGCATCAATAATGGAAATGTAAAAATGTCAAATGTGGTTAACAATTGGATTAGAAAATATATAATAACCAGTCGAACGCTACAGTTAGGCTCTGACTGTATAAGGCCATGGATTATCACTTAATATGTGTTATATAGAATTAAAAGTACAAATAATGAAAGAATCCTCAACGCACGCTAAAAGCGAGTGTTCAAAAAAAATAAATTCACATAAAAAATGTGATACTGGCTTTGAATTGTTAAGAGCATTCTTTAAAATCTTCGTTAGTTATTGTCCTATCTTAATGGAATTTTCATGTCACAATTTTTAATGTGGTAAAGTTTAAATTGCATGAAGTTTTGAATTACAGAGGCGGAAAGGGGTGTGGCAATATTTAGAAAGTCATTTTAACTTGGAACGCATACGAGTCTAGTTGCAAAATTTGGTGGATGTAGCTTTTATGGTTTCTAAGAGACGGGCGCTCATACAGACAGACGGATAGACATGCCTTAATCGGCTTTTGATGCTGATTTAGAATATATATTCTTTATAGGGTCGGAGATTCCAACTTCTACCTGTTACGCATATTCCGATTCGGACAAACACAGTAGACCATAACTATTGATTTCCCTGGTGAAAAGTGCGAATAATGTTTATCAAGACAAGTTTTGGTTTCAACAGTAATTTTTCTCGATTTTACACAAGAAATTCCTTTAAAAACACTTTTACAAAATAACAATTTACGGCTGACTAAAAGTCATATGGATTAGCTACTAGTAGATTTATCTACTTCTTTTCAGCCCTCCTGAATTTTATAAGATTTTGAAGATATATTGACACGATATTCTTTTCATATAAAAGTGCGTTACGATATGTAAAAAAAAGCCAAAAATAGTTAGTTTCGATGGCAGTTATGCAATATAACGGGTCGGCCGTGTGCTTTGTGTTGTTTGGTCCATCGGAAAATTTAGAATTTCGTTAGGCCCGGTGTTTCTAACGAGTTTCGAATTTCAATAGAAATCTCAGTATTTGAGAAACGTCTAATGTGTTTCCTAAATTTTTATTTTGATGTGGAGTTAAATATTATATCTGTATATTTTTTCTTGCTGAATTAAATTTACATAATTCAATTAGTTAATATTAAAACTGAAAATATGTGTTGCCTTCACTATCTGTTGAGCAACTTTTCTAAAATATATTTATATTTGTTATTGATAAAGATAAAGAATAATATAAAAATATTAAATAATTGTTAATAAAAAACATAATAATATATAATACATATATTAAATTCGAGGCATAGTTATTAAAATAATAGTTTTCATTCCATGTTTTTGTATATATCGTGATGATACCTTGACATCATGCACAATATATCGATTTGCAACTCTGTCACTAAAACGAACAACCGGAAGCATATGAAAATAATTCTTTCCTTTTCTCTTCTGGTGTCTAAAATACGTGTTGGACTTTTGAATTTTTTATAAAAAAGCGCAATGTAAGAAATGAATATACATTTAAATAGAGTACATAAATGATTAAATATAAATTAAAAATATTTTAGATGCCACGTGAAATCAAGGAAGTGAAAGACTTTCTGAACAAGGCTCGTCGTTCAGATGCGCGTGCTGTGAAAATAAAGAAGAATCCCCTGAACACCAAGTTCAAGATCCGCTGCTCACGTTTCCTCTACACACTGGTAGTGCAGGATAAAGAGAAGGCTGATAAAATCAAGCAGTCTCTGCCACCAGGTCTGCAAGTGAAAGAGGTGAAATAGTTTGTTATATGCGTAAATCTTGTATTCCTCCAACGTACAATGTTGTTCTCTGGACCTATTTGTTCATTTTGGAATAAAATGTAATGAAGAACTACCCCAACTTGTTGTTTGCTGTGTAAGCATTTTATTACCGGCCCAATAATCTGAAGTTTACAGGAATAGACATCGATTTGATTTGATTGACAAACTGGATTCAAACTCAACTTTGCCTGTAACCCAGACAATTACCACAACTACTTTATATCATCTGTTGGCCATTGAGGCTGTAACCTTGCTCCAATACTTGACGGATAAATTGCTTTAAGGAACTTTGATTGAACACTCGCGATCAATAGATTAGAATTTACAGTTCTGTGCTCTGATATATAGTGGGCATAATACTTGTTGCTGTGTTTTAGTGATTCAAAAGTAGTATAAATTGTCATTTGAAATTTCTAAAGCGAGAATTCCTGCTTTCCGCAATTTGCTTTAAAACCAATCTGATTTTACAGGAAAAATGCGCAATTGGCAAAACTGGTTCTTATAACCTAAAGATGAAACAGGATATTAACCTAAGTGGGAGAATAACAAAATCAGTTCTACATATGCGTCAAAAATACATACAGTATGTCAAAAAACACTTCACATATGTACATAACATGAACATGTACATTTGAGTAAAGAGTAGTGGTATGTAGGTATGTATATACAGATGGGGTAACTTTCACTACGAAATTACCGCTTATATTCTTAGAAGTGATCGTATACCCGTATAATCGTACGTTGCTTGCACTTTTATTTACAAGAATCTGAATGGTAATTTTGTCGCTCTTTTAAACCGTACCTATTATTATTATCAGGAGTGTAGGTGTGTGTTGATAAGCATAGTTGTAACTTAAAAATTTTAATATGATCAATTCGCGTAGATATCATAACCAAGATTACTATATCATCATTATTATAAGACCACTATAACATAGTTGCCAACGGAACGATCTGCCGAAAATATGATTTTTGTGTGAAAAGATGTTGTTAGTAGACTGTTTAAATCACTAAGCATAGAACACTGAGATTTAATTTGGTTGTTAAACTTTAAGTCTATGATATAGACATAGTTAAGACATCCTTTAATATTCACAAATTTGTTCGCTTCCTATTGTTTTCTCATTCTTATACTACTAATAATACTAATATAATATAAAAAAATAATCCTTTAATAATATTATAACAACCTTATTCTACCAATGAACAAATTTTCTACGATATGTTGTGTTCTGGATCGCCATATGTAGGATAGGTTGGGAACATTTGCCGTGGTACCAAACATGAAAATAAACTTAAGAAGTTTGATAGTATACAAACCTTATTAACAATTTGCTTTGTTATCATTTTTCTTTAAATTCAAACATAATAATATGCTTACATTTGTTATGTATTTTTCACGTTTGAAAATGTGTTAAAATCAGAAACCGTTATCATTATCAATTAAAAACAAGACGAATACTATAGTCGGCCGTGTTTGACAGTAAGATACCCTTAAATTTTTTCGTGCCTTAACTTAATCATATTGAT
Organism: Zaprionus lachaisei; assembly: GCA_018901815.1. Lineage (NCBI taxonomy): Eukaryota > Metazoa > Arthropoda > Insecta > Diptera > Drosophilidae > Zaprionus > Zaprionus lachaisei. The sequence continues at coordinate 195,590 of JAEIFI010000128.1, forward strand.
TTTTTTAAATTTACAGATACAAGTTAAGCTTTCACTGTTTAAATATATGTATTCAAGTTGTTTTTCAAATTCCGTGTAATTGTGGAGAAACTCCACTGTTTATACAAACTTACTTAATAATAATTAAGACTCAAGCTTAGCTATTAATATCAATATACATAGGTAGAATTTAAACATCTACATACATATGTCCGAAATCAATTTAATGTTTTCAATTCGATGTAGCCTAGTCGTGGATTAGTAGAACCAGATCATTTTAAGAATTGTTTGTTGGGCTACTTAAAACTTATATACATGACATTTGGCAATATCCCAGCAAACTGCAGCCCCATAGATCATAAAATCATAGATCTATGAAGGGAACATACATATTGTTTATTACATATCGTATTATGCCCTTTAGAAACTTACACAATATTATTTGTATTTTGGGTACATAACTGTACTACTGACTAGAGGTGGAAATAAATCGATGTTCACTAAATCGATTTATTTTCAAAAATTCAAGGAAAAAATCGATACAAATTTAAATCTAAAATCGAAAATTTGTAATTTAAACCTCAAATGCCAAATTTTTCTATTGCAGTGAAAAAATTATTTTAGACTAATTTTGGGTCAAAACGAACGAATATGAAGTTAGTTTTTTGATTACGCTAATGGTTTACCTGTTACAGGTGAAAATACCTAAAAGGCGGGGTTGGGCATTTACCAGGTGTACAAGTATGAAATGTCGGTTCGAACATATAGATGTTTTGCAAACGTAACTATTTATCGATTGTCATAAAACTTTGACCTTGTGAAGTGTCAACCTTGACTGTCGAACCTTTCGTGCCGAATAAAGAGCAAACGCGGACAGTGTTCATTTTCTGTTTTCATTTGAAGAAAACAGCTGCGGAATCGCACCGAATGCTTGTTGAAGCCTTTGGCGAACAAGTACCAACTGTGAAAACGTGTGAACGGTGGTTTCAACGCTTCAAAAGTGAGCACGGAAAACCACCAAAAAGGTACGAAGACGCCGAACTGCTAGCATTATTGGATGAAGACGATCCTTAAACGCGAAAACAACTCACAGAGCAGTTGGAAGTAAGTCAACAAGCAGTTTCTTCAGAGAAAACGACCGGAATATCAAAAAAGACAACACAAGGTCATTTTTCTCCATGACAACGCTCCATCACATACGGCAAGAGTGGTTCGCGACACGTTGGAAACACTCAATTGGGAGGTGCTTCCGCATGCGGCTTACTCACCAGAGCTGGCCCCATCCGAAAACCACATATTCGCTTCGATGGGACACGCACTCGCTGATCAGCGCTTCGATTCTTACGAAAGTGTGAAAAAATGGCTCGAATGGTTCGCCGCAAAAGACGATGAGTTCTACTAGCGTGGAATCCACAAATTGCCCGAGAGATGGGAAAAATGTGTAGCTAGCGACGGCAAATACTTTAATAAATGATTTTTTCTTTTTCCACAAAATTTAACGTGTTTTTTGATTTAAAAAAAACGATATTTCATACTTGTACACCTGGTACGTCTATTTTCCCCATATGAACCCTTACACAACTTTTATTCTGTTTAATTTTTATTGTTGCATATGAAAAAAATTTACACCAATGGCCAATGTGATCGTAACGAACATTTGCATTTGAAAAGTATGTTTTTACTTTCGATGGAGCCGAAGCCGGTGATGCTGAGTGAGATAATGGCCGTCCCCGTCCACGGCTAGGTCAACTCCTCCCATATAACGATAGTACTCCTTTTTAATCAAAGGACACTCAATCTCAATTTGTTTCTTATTTTTTCGATCTCACCGAGTCGCTGTTTGCAATAGAGTTTCCGTTTGTGAAAAAAACGATTGAGTTCCAACATAGGTTGATATAAATCGAACTGTTTTTGTGTCGCGCCACAAAACCATCACTGATGGGAACAAAGATACGCTTTCTGCCAATTTTACGCTTCTTTGAAGACACACGACGACGCTTACTCGAACCAGGCACATCGGTTGCTACTGAAGTTTCCAGATCTGTATCCAAATTATCTCATGCTGTCACAAGCGTTAACAAGCGTCTCTGTTGAGTTAAGAGTTTCATCATCATCCAGCTCGTCCATTATATTTTGAATTTCATTGTCAGACAGCTTTGAAAAATTTATGATCTTTCAACCCGACATGACTAAATAAAGAAGCGATAACGAACGCAAAGGTTAACAATAAATTTTCAGCTTAATGCCCAACCCTGCCAAAAGACGGGATTTGTTCCAAGTCGATATTTCTTAACTTATATTGTTTTTTTTAATTTGATTTTTAAACTAACCGATTGATAATAATGCGTTCTACTCACCAATATTTTTTTTTTTTTTTACCCATTTCGAAAAATTGATTTGTAAACAAACTATGTACTTGCCATTTATATGGCATTGCCAAGCATAAGTAAACGGTCATGCGCAGTTTGGCGCCACGATCAAAACGAACACTATAATCGGTGGCGTCCTTTTCACTTTACTAGCAAAGAGTGACGATCTATAATAACAACGAAAAAATGATGGCGCTTTTGCAAAGTCGAGCAAAAGGTGGCGCACTTAACTTATGTATTTGGAAGAGAAAACAATCAAAATTGCAACAAAATCATGCAGTTATCCTAAAAATGCACTTATATTGAATGCAACTAAATTAATATTTTTCAAACAAAATAGCTTTTCGTTGTACAAAAAAAGTATGATTGGGCAGTTATCTGTAATGTGCAGTTAAGTGTTGAGGCAGTTAAGCACATTATACTGTATTGAAATATTTTAGGTGGAACGATGTTATCATGGGTTTTGTTTACATTGTGTTCGTTCAACTTATATTACGACAAAAGAGAAGGAAATTTCGAAGTTTGTTCAATGGGAGAGCGAAACCAAAATGCAATTCATTAAACCGATATATCGCAAACTCTCGAGGTTTTTTTTCTAACAAACCTCGATGTTTTAACATTACTACTGCCTTAGGGCAGCGGAGCATCCAGGCTCTACGCCATGCACTTGGTATATATCAAAATTATTAATCATAAAACAGGCGGGACGGTCCCTAAGACATTGAGAAAAAAACATTTAAATCTGCGATATTTGTATGAGTTAAAAGTAGTTAACGCCAATAAAGTTCTGTCTACTCTGCGACACGGGGTTCTTGACTCCGGAAAGTAGCTAGTAATCGCAGATCCCACACGAGTCGCTGCGTCAGCGGAACTTCGTGGCCGGCCAGCGATGACCCTCAAAGTCAGCAATTTCGTGCAACAGCTGGCCGCGAATTTTGGGCTGTAATGAACATTTTGGCTGGTGTATTTTCAGTTTAAGTAAGGCAACCATTGTAAGAAGACGCGCAGAAGGCGCAAATAAAGTGCTAAAACGAAAACACTGTGTACCGTTCTTCGCGATCCGTTCTACGTGGGCTAACACCAGCCGTGGGCAGACTTTCAGCTATCTAGCCATGAGCTTTGTGATCGTGAATTTGTCAACGTGGGCACATACTTGCTGGGTTGGACAAGCGTTGATATAAACAGTGTTAGTGAGATTAACGTAGTGGCAATCAGCCGCGTTGACACGAGTTGCGCAGAATCTCAGAATAATGTGCTCTACCCGCCGCGCTCAAGCAGGGATTAACTGAGCCGCACTAACCGGAGCCTGACACTGGTTGCAACCACCAGGGGAGATAGATACCACCGTCGAGGCGCTAGGTCGTGGGCGAATACCTGCCGCGCCTAGGCTATACTTTACGAGCTGCCAGTAACACGTTGCAGCAGCTTACGAGGGACTGTTGAAAGACTAAAATATATCTTATACACTTAAAGACGGTATATTCATTTTGGCCCGGAGTTTGCAAGACAATTTAGGAGACATCGACGACTTGTGTTCGCCCGTTCGTTTGTCTGTTGCAAGTTAAATAACATGCTTGTAAAATTTCATCAAAATTTGAATCCGCCAAAAGGTGGGACACCATTGGCAATGTGGAAATGTTAAGGAGAACACAGATTATGTTAACAACAACACACTACTGCTTATTGTAGTCCATAAGCAATACCCTGACCGGTTTGTGAAGGGATAAGTTCTATCAAAAATACTGAGGTATTCTTGCTAAAAAATAACGACTTATTCTACAAATAACAGAGAAGTTAAATTAACTAATTAGGTCAGCACTGTAAATCTCCGCTTGGACTATGTTATTTACTGTTGGAATAAATGTGTGTGTCTTGATCTGTAATGTTAAATAGCATAAGAGTAAATCTGTTGTTCTGATAAAGCATAATGTAATGTTAAATAACATAATGAATTAATTCTCCACTTGATCATAAAATGTAAAAAAGAAAGGAAGTGCACGAAGCACAAGTTCATTAAGGAAATAAATATAATATATTAAAATAAACAAAACCAGTTTATTATCAACATTTACAAAAAACCAAGCGTGGTTATACGATTAGCTTAAGAAGACAAATCAATATCTTAAATATATTAGTATAAGCTAGAAGTTTTGAGTTTACATCCAATTTAAGGCCTTGAAAGACAAAAATTAGAAACTGTTTTTGTACAAATTCGGTCCTTGTGACCTGTGTATTGAGGATGTATTGTACTCAAGAATTGGACAAACAAATGAAGTATAGAGGATCATTTTAGCATTATAGCTTTATTAATAATAATGAAATTATGTTCGCTTCTGATTCTAGTCCAACCTGACAAGATAATCGATCAAAGAGATTCTTTTCAAGGCTTAAACGCCAAGAGAGTTAGTAACTTACTTTGCACTGACTTATGAGAATGACATTAGCTTGCTTTTGCAGCTGCTCATAATTGCCTTAATCCAGGTTCAAAACGCCTAAAAATGTTAAACATTTTTCTATAATTTTTTAGGTTAAGTCAAGCTTAGACGTGACAGGCAAGTTCTTTCCATAATCAGAACATACAAAACCCTGCATTTCGGTCGATTGTTCCTACGGCAGCTATATGTTGGTCCGATTTTAAAATGAAAACAATAAAATAAACTGTTATATGCATGTAAGATATATATAAAAAAATGTCCGATTTAGTAATTTAATTAGTTAGTTTATAGTCGGACTAAGGTCAGTCGACTGTTTAAAAGTAAAGAAAAAAAAAACAATTAATAGCTATAATTAATAATTTTAAGTTAAAAGTAAAATCTTAACTGTGAGAAAAGAAAGAAAAAGAAATTAATTGAATTGAGTTTACATTGGGATAAAAAAATGAAAGAGCCGATCCAACATTTGTTGCAGAGGATTGGGGAAAACCCAGAAAACCCCAATCAGATCAGGAGAGTTAAGTTTAGTAAGCAAAACCTAATCAAAACAGCGATTAGAATGTTCAAACATGCAGTTAGTTAAAAAGTACTAATGTTACTAGAAAGAAGATAAGTATATATTAAACTAGTTACTAGAAAGGTGGGTAAGGATTTGTACTTTTAAGAATTATTGTTGTTGTTAGCGATAATGTAATATAATTTATTATAGTCCGAACATAATACCCTGAAAGGCTCATGCAGGGCTTAATTCGAGCTACAATTGGAAAGTTTTACAGAAAGATAATTACGGGTGATTCTACCAGGGACAGAGAAGTGTAGTCGACTAAGCAAGTCGTTACTATCTATGTCCCCTTGTATAAGGTTATAAATAAATACAACACCAAGCATAGTTCTACGATTGGCTAGGGAAGGCAGATTTAGTAACAAAAGTCTACTAGGATAGGAAGGAAGTCTTGAGTTTACATCCCAGTTAAGGCCTCGTAAGGCAAAAATTAAAAAGTTTTTCTGTACGGATTCAATGCGATCCTTGTGAACTGTGTACTGAGGACTCCAGACACATGATCCGTACTCTAGAATTGGACGAACAAGCGAGGTGAAAAGAGTCTTAGTTAGGTAAGGATCGTCAAACTCCTTAGACCATCTCTTAATAAAGCCGAGCACACTCATAGCTTTATTAACCATTGATGATATATGTTCGCAAAACTTGAGTTTGCGGTCCAAACGGACACCTAGATCATCAACCAGGGAAATTCTTTCCAAGGTACAACCACAAAGAGACTAAGATACGTACTTTGGACAGGCTCGTGAGAATGTCATCAGCTTGCATTTGGAGCTGTTCAGATTAAGGAGATTTGCACGACACCAAGAATAGAAACAATTTAAGTCAGATTGAAGGCGTAAATGACAGGAGTCGTCTCTAAATTGAAAACAGAGCTTGACATCATCAGCATACATGAGAGTACGGGAGTTAAGTATGACCGTTGGAAGGTCATTGATGAAAAGTGTAAAAAGCAGGGGATCTAAATGGCTTCCCCCAGATGTGGCATGAACGGGGTAAGAAAGATTATTCTTAAAGAGGACTCGTTGGGTTCTGTCACCCAAATAGCTCACAATCCAACTAAGAAGTTTTGGTGAGAAACCGAGAAGATTCCGTTTATGTGCAAGAAGAGAATGGTTGACTGAGTCAAATGCTTTACTGAAATCAGTATAAATGACATCGGTTTGAATATTTTTCTGAAATCCTTTTACCACAAAGGATGTCAGCTCAAGCAAATTTGTCGTGGTAGAACGACGTTTTACGAATCCGTGTTGAAAAGGGGACATAACGGATCTGCTAAAATGTTGCAAGTGAGCAGTTATAACATTCTCGAAGAATTTAGGTATAGCCGATAATTTAGAGATACCTCTATAATTACTTGCATCAGACTTACTGCCCTTTTTGAGTAAAGATATAATAAATGATTCCTTCCATATGGAAGGAAAGGAGGCGGTGTCTAAGGACAGCGAAAATAATTTGAGCAATGGCTTACATAAGGAATTGGCACAATATCTAAGTACACAGGCGGGGATACCATCGGGACCTGGCGAAAAGACTGGTTTAACTAAGCTAAGATCCTTAAAAAGTGAACTTTCGTTCAGTAACGGTGTGAAGATGCCATTTGAACTGGGTACACTATATGGATAAGAATGAATGCTTGGCGTAGAAGAAGAATAAATTGTTTAAAAAAACTTAGCAAACATATCGGCCATGGCCTGATCTGTGTCCGCCTCAGCGTTATCAAACGAAAGTTTAGAAGGAAAGACCGCTGTTAACAAAACTATAAAACTTTTTAGGATTCTGAAAAAACTTAAACCTACATCTGGTCAAATAGTTTTTATAACATTTCGCGTTAAGCACGGTAAAATTTGCCGAGCAGTTAGGTAGCGGGAGAAGACAAGCGGTGCATTTCTTTGCTTATATTTCTTGAATAAGCTACTCTTTAAGTTTTTTAAGCGAGACAGCTCTTTTGTAAACCAAGGGGGTTTGCTTGAGCATAACGGATAGGATAACGGAACACAGATATCAAAAACAGAGTTTAGGGTGTTATAAAAGATATTAGTTGCAACTGACATATCAGTTGATGCATAAAAATCAGACCAATCACAATGTGAAATTAAAAAATTTAGAGTTTCAAAGTCTGCTTTCTTAAAGCAGCGCACGCGATTACACGGCCTTTCACTTTTATCCACAATACTAATACCCAAGTCGAAATTCACTTCAAAAGTAGGATGATAAGGATCTTCCGGTAGGGAAAGGGGTTGTACCCTGTCTACAATCACTTTGGAAGGATCAGAGGTGAAACATAAATCAAGCAATCTGTTCAGGGAGTTTTCGACATGATTGACCTGCGATAAAGACATGTCAAACAAACCGTCAAATAGGTCATGTTGCCGGGAAGGCAAAAGGAAGTTTCCTTCAGCACTAGATGTCCAATTACATTCTGGGATATTAAAGTCGCCCAGGACTACGAAGTGATCTCTGTCTGATAGCAGGTTAAAAATAGTCTTAATTGCAGACAAGTGTTGCAAGTAGACTGATAATTCCGATGACGGCGGAATATAGGAGCAGGTTATATACAAGAAAAAACCGGGAAAGTGTAGTTTTACACAAATAAGTTCAATGTTACATTGAAACTCCGGTTGTAAAAGGTCCGACTCAATGTTGGAGTCTACTGCAATCAGTACTTCACCACCCCGTCGGTCAGGTCGATCAAGCCTGTATGTTGTATACCTATCTGGAAAGACTTCAGAGCTTAGAATCTCTGGTTTTAACCAGGTTTCGGTAAAAGCAATAATTTGGGAAGAAAAGGCAAGACTATTAAGATAAAGACTAGAGATTTTACTACAGAGACCTCTAACATTTTGATAGGATAGAATTAAAGAAGAAAGGTTTTTTGTAGCACCCCTAACATTTTCGGAGGCATGAAGAAATGAAAAGTTCAGTTTTTTGAAGACTTTGAATTTTTGGAGTTTTTTGGCGAAGTTACGGCCAGCGTGGGAAGATTAACGGCAGTACGGCTTTTTTGTTTAGGAGTAAACTCCTTAACAATAAGGTCAGGCGGCCAAAAGGAAGTAGCGCAAACGTCTTTAAACTGTTCTGCTGGGAGACTAATTTTGAAAGAAGAAATGTCGCGCTTAAATTTGAAATTGAATTTTTCAACTGTAAAGTTAATTAAAGGCAGCTTTGCTAGGATGTACGATTGTACATCTTCTATGGAAGTGTCCGGCGCCAAACGAGAGATAAACACAAATTTTTTGGGTTTAATCGCAATCAGAGGTTTTATACTCTGTGCCTTAGTAGCAGGCATTATTGCGGGAACATTTCCCTTTATGTTGTTGTCGTTGCTCGTAATGGGAGTAGGCACAAGAGGAGGAGCAAGAGGCTTGGGTGCGGTAACTTTGCTGCTAATCTTTTTTTTTTTTTGTGCAGTTAGAAGAGCAAGGCGGTATAGGAGAGAGTAGGCTTAGAAGATCGGGAGAAGAAGCCTGAGAGGAAGGTAGGTTGGTGAGCTTTAAATTCGTAGAGACCGAATCTAAAGGAACACTTAAAGGAGCCGGTGGTTTGCTAGGAACCGTAAAGGCGTTAAATTTGGCCTCCATCTCCAAAAATTCAGATTGGAGATTAGAGAAAGCTGTGCGTATCTTATAAAACCCAAGTTTGGTTTTCTTATGGATTTTCCGTAAATCGGATTCAGCCACACGACACGTTTCACACGACCATCTGAGACCAGTATTGGCATGGACGGTGTCCCTAACCCGCACAGTTAGGCCACAGCATTTTAAGTGACAAAAATTATCACAGAGCCAGCAACCAATGTAATCCGCCTTAGGATCAGAAGAACCTAAGCAAATTGCTGCTGAGCACGACACCATGATTGTGAAAATTAATATGCCTTTAAAATGTAGGAGACAACGAAGAGCAAAAAGAAAACGGTGTAAATGAAATAAATTTCTTAAGAGAGCAAGAAAGAGTTACAGCGCCGAAAACAGGCAAGCAAGCAAGTACGACAATAAAACTGCAAAACTAGCGAGCACAACGAAGTAAACAAAACAACAACAGCTGTGACGTTTACAACAACAGCACTATACAACTTACTCAGAGAGAAATATAATTTCGTTACAGGGAGAGCGGCAGAACGTGGGAATGTTAATCAAAACAGAAACAAAAAGTTGACGCCAAAGACGCGCAAGTGCAAAATTAGGAATATTAGTTTACGAATTGACTAATAAAAGTATTACTTTGTTACTTCTACGGTTGTACTTACAAGGTTAGCACTAATAAAATACCGCATTAATAATTACACCACTTAGGCAAATAAAATCGCAAGAATTATAAAAACATAGGCTAAACACGTCTGACCACCAAGATAGCTACGCTGTTATTGTAATGGTTGTAAAACCTGGAAAAATAACACAATTTTGAGTTAAACAGACAGACGGATAGAAATGTCTCCTAAGTTATGCCCAAAATGAATACATAACATATTTCCTCTGAAGGGTATAAAAAGTAAACTTTGGGAAGAGTTAATTAAGACAATTCTTGATTCTCAAGGATTTTCTGAGACTATCGAACTTAGCGTAAGCGAAACGTAAACAAAGCACTGTGGGATAGAATCAAATGGTTAAGGTAATGTGGTAATATATGCACAAATATAGTTTTATAAAGTGAATCTGATGCAAAATAATCGAGATGATAAAATGTAAAATTGGTTCATGTCGAGTAGACATAAAAACATAAACATAAAAAAATCTTTCTTCTTACAGCAATTTATATACGAAGGTAGAAATAGAAATATTTTTCAATGCAGATTAAAGTGTTAAAAATACCTTAATTCAATAGCAAATTTATATTGAGTGAATATATTTATATTAAATTTGCATTTAAAGAATCTATTGGTTTGTTAATATACGTGGCTACACAAAGTAGTGTAAACAGACGATTATGCAAGAAAATTAAATACGATATATCGATATATTTTCATTTCATGTATGTGTGATGTGTATATGTATATTTGTGTATTTTAAATAGATTACAGTGGATATACATATTTTTGTCGTGAGAAAGGAAATTGCTTTAAGAATTGAGAGGAGTTTCAAAAGAGATTAGTTTAATCGTGATGATTTCCATAAAATTGCTATTATAAGTGAATGTCAACAATTAAATCGATAAGTGCATTTAAACAAAACTATGTAATTGCACATTTTCACATATAAATATACATATGTACATATGTATGTAGAAGGAGATCTAAAAATTTTATTAAAATCGGAGACGCCGGCTGCAATTATTTGAATTAAATGCATAATATGTCTACAAGTGTAATTTTCAACGAAGATGAAATACATAAGTACTGGAACTTACTAATGTATGTGTACCTGTAAACGCTCCATGAACAAATTCGAATTACCTAAAAACTTGGTAGGTTTAAATAAAGATATCAATATAAACAAAGATTAACATGTATACATTGGTATGTATTAAAATGCTGAATGTATGTATGTGTTCTTATGCACATATTTAGTACGAAAAACCAATAAACACATATTAGTTTTATTGTGCAAATAATAACATGATATTTCGTCGTCGAATCTATAATTATTAATAATTCATTATTTTTAAATAAACGCAATAATTATCAAATAGAAACTTTAAATAATTTATTTCAAATATTATTCAAAATGCTTATACAAAGGAAACACTCTGCACCTCTGGGAATTAGTCTCTATCATGTTACAGTGACTACGAATGTTATAAACAAGGAATGAAATTCTCATTTGGTTATTCGATTCTTAATTTGTACATATATACAATTAACATACATACATACATAACATATGAAGGTATAATCTTATTAGATGTGTGCCAATGAAAACATTTCTGCATGTCTCAGATAAAGAACGACGAGGTGTGGACTCTATAAGCGCGTTGCGTTGCTAATAATAAGTGCAAGTTGTATCTAGACTAGAGTTGCAGAAACATCGATGTTTGCTGAGGTTTTTCATATAATCATCGATGTATCTGCACCTCTAAGACTAGACTTTAGACTGGATCATATTTAATGCAATGCAGTTATCATGGTAGACCACCAAGCCTAGCATCTTAAATTTGTAATGTCAAATATCGCCCCTCTTGGCAGCACAGTGTTTGCTACGCCTTGTAAAGTTAATAACGATTTAATCAATGATTATTTACATGTTCTTTTAATGCATTTACATTTAACAAGTTTTTATTTAATTATAGGTAAATAAAAGATTTTAAAATGGAGGAAGGAAATCAGAATCCGGTTCAACAACCAAATTTAATGCAAACATCAAGAATCCAGTTAGATCCTTGTACAAATGTATATAATTATGCACATCCAGCTATGTTATTAAATAACCCCGAGTTGATTATGAATCATCCTACATATAATACTGAAGAAAGTGCGAATGAATGTGCAATGATGCCAGCAGTATTAAAGCCTCCAGGTGCAGGTCTTAGCGATGCTGCGCCTGAAACGCCATCAAATGATTTTACAATAACAAGTTTTCCTCCTCCTCTTCCACATGGACAGAAACGAAAGAACTCACAAATGAAGGAAGAAAGTACAAGCAGCAAAAAAGGCATGATAACAACGGCAGAAGAGAAGAAGAATCACCTTCGAAAAAATATAAGAGATGTGATGAATGAGAATAATTTAGATACAACTACTCTTGCGGCGCAAAGGGAGGAAACGGAACGTTTAGCGAGAGTTGCTGACCAACAGAAATCGATGCGGGAAATAAGAAAGCATGTCGTACAAAAGAATTTCTTTCGCATATTAAATTTGGAGGGGTCAGACGATGTTAATTGTGGATCTTTGGCAAGCCCGAATGATAATCCAATCGTTCTACCCGATGATGATTTGGCATCAGTTACTTGTGATGAAACAAATAGTAGTTTAAGTTGCAGTTTGGATGACGACTTGGATAAAGATACTAGCCCCGAACCTTCAAATGAAGTCGTAACTATTGATGATAGTTCAGATGATGATTGTATTTTACTATCGGAAGAAGAGGAGGATTTTAATGAGAGTGACGATGCAACAAATAGTGGAATGCATGTTAAAGATATATATAATAACCCAGATGAATATGGTCGTGTTGTTGTCAATATCGCACATCCTGAAGGAGAAGAAACATTGTATTTGGCTCCTCAAATAGCTAAAGTAATAAAGCCCCATCAAATAGGCGGAGTAAGATTTTTATATGACAATATAATTGAGTCCACACGAAGATTCAAAAAATCAAGCGGCTTTGGGTGTATTCTTGCCCACTCAATGGGATTGGGCAAAACTTTACAAGTTGTTTCCTTCTGTGATATATTTTTAAGACACACATCTGCAAAGACGGTTCTATGCGTGATGCCAATTAATACATTACAAAACTGGTTAAGTGAGTTCAACATGTGGATTCCCCGTCAATCTGAGGACGGTAGCATACGTCCTAGGAACTTCGATATATTTGTTTTAAATGATCAACAAAAGAACCTTACTGCGCGAGCGAAGGTTATATTAAATTGGGTTCATAAAGGAGGCGTGTTACTTATAGGATATGAATTGTTTCGATTACTTGCACTGAAACTAGTAACAACGCGTAAGAAAAAGGGTAAAAACCTTACAGCAAATGATGCGCACGATTCTAGTAAAGATCTCATGAATATGGTGTTTGAAGCTTTAGTAAAACCTGGACCGGATTTGGTCATCTGTGACGAAGGACATAGAATTAAAAATTCTCATGCTGGCATCTCACTTGCCCTTAAACAAATACGAACGCGTCGTCGCATAGTCCTAACTGGATATCCATTGCAAAATAATCTATTGGAATACTGGTGCATGGTTGACTTTGTACGTCCGAATTATTTGGGCACACGAACGGAATTTTGCAACATGTTTGAGAGACCTATACAGAATGGTCAGTGTGTAGACTCTACACCCGATGATATCAAGTTAATGAGATATCGAGCTCATGTTCTGCATTCCTTACTGCTGGGCTTTGTTCAACGACGTTCGCACACCGTGTTGCAAAGTACATTGCCACAAAAATTGGAATATGTAATACTTGTTCGAATGACACCGTTTCAACGGAAACTCTATGATACCTTTATGACCGACGTTGTTAGAAAAAAGGCTTTTCCCAATCCACTAAAAGCATTTGCAGTCTGTTGTAAAATTTGGAATCACCCTGATGTTTTGTATAACTTTCTAAAAAAATGTGAGACTGATTTAGATTTAGAAATTGATGAAGAATCGTCTAAGACCACCTCAAACTCAGTTATTGATCCAAACAATTGTATGCCGAGTAATGCAGCACCAATCATCACTCAACCAATAAATAATGGATGCAATAACAATGACAATGAAAGTAATAATGTTGAAGTCATTAAATCGGTGCCCAATGAAACTACTGACACCTTTAATAACTCAACTACATCAGACTTTAATAAAAGCTATGAGAATAAAAGGTAAGTGAAAGGAACCCAATACAAATTTAATCAATTCCATTAAAGCATCCAAACTCAAGTCGATAAACTCATATAATCCTTTAAAAATAAAACAAAAATCTTTACACGTTTTCATAAATTATTTATTGCATTTTTAGTGGACAATTTCGTGCAGAAAAGGAGGACCAGCTCAACTATGGAGGTTACAATTGCGAAGGAAAGGGCAATTATTGGATGGATTCTACTATACTTTCTAAGCCAAGTTGTGTGGAAGTGATAAAGCCAAGTGATTCGACCATGGCAAAAGATTTTGAGTCTATTACTGGATCATCCGAAATAGTTGACTTGGATACAAATGAAATAAAAACTGTGGAGAGGAGTGTATTGTCAACATCGATTAATCAACATAATAATAGTGAATGTTCAAAGTTAAATTCAACAGAGAATAACACCAAGAGTGGCAACAGTATTATTATGAATAACGAAACAAACAAACGAGTGATAAAGTCGAAACGAAATGATGAATTTTCATGTTCCTGGGCTCTTGACATTATGAAAAACTACGTATCTGGCCAAATATCAAGTTCACCCAAAATGGAAATATTTTTTTGCATTATGAAAGAAAGCATATTTGCTGGTGACCGAATATTATTGTTTAGTCAAAGCTTACTCACGCTGAACCTTATTGAAGGATTTTTAAAAACAAGTTATGTACCAGGCAGTACAAGCTTATGGACTCGCAATTTCTCATACTTTCGTAAGTATATATTATGTTCTTTTATTATGAGCTCCATCTATGATTAGCAATTTGTGTATGAATCCCTTTATGTAAAATATCTATTTAAAAGATGATAATACAATTAACCTCGTCTTCGCACGTGAATCTGTTTCCCTGGAGCATCTTTTTGAGATCTGTGAAGAGCCAATAATTGCTGGAAGCCAAATCTGGCGAATACGCCGATTACGGGAGCAATTCGCAGCGTAGTTCATTCAATTTGACCATTGTTGCCATTGATTTGTCACACGGTGGAACATTGGTTCCTTTGCCATATGGGAACGTTTTTGCTTGATTACGTCGGCCAAACGATTCAATAATGCCTTGTAGTATTCACTATTGATTGTTTTTCCTTTCCATTTTGCCAACAACTTTTTGCATATGCAAATAATCGTGCAAAATAGTAAACACACTGCCTTCGGATATCTTCAAGTTCTCAGCTATCTCCAACAAGTTCAACTGACGGTGATCCAAAACAATTTTGCGCACTTTAATCACATTTTCTGAACAAACTGTCGTTTTTGGGCGTCCTGAATGTTTAGCGTCTGTTGTGCTCGCACGACCGAATTTAACCTCATTGTACCTATACCACCTGCAAACGGTTGATTTTGACGGTGCAGAGTAATGCCGAGTAATGCTTATCAAGCCACAGTTTGGCTTCGGTCGTATTCGACTTAGTAATGTCCGATTGTTGCAACGCAAACTAGTCTCTCAATTTAGAGCTATCTTAATGAAACTTATGGGTTTTTAATAAGATAATAACGTTGCATTTTTGCGAGAGTAGCGTATGTCGCTTTTAATGCAGTATTACTAGAAAATATTTGCCTCTCATTTCTGCAAAAATTTTTACTTTATTCAATATAGTTACTGAAGAAATTTAGTTTCATTTTTAGGCCATGGATTTTAAAAAAATTCATGGACTATTGTGTTTGTCGGAACGGAATTGTGCGTAACAGGCAGAAGGAGGCATCTCCGACCCCATAAACTATATATATTCTGAACAATTTTGCGCACTTTAATCACATTTTCTGAACAAACTGTCGTTTTTGGGCGTCCTGAATGTTTAGCGTCTGTTGTGCTCGCACGACCGAATTTAACCTCATTGTACCTATACCACCTGCAAACGGTTGATTTTGACGGTGCAGAGTAATGCCGAGTAATGCTTATCAAGCCACAGTTTGGCTTCGGTCGTATTCGACTTAGTAATGTCCGATTGTTGCAACGCAAACTAGTCTCTCAATTTAGAGCTATCTTAATGAAACTTATAGGTTTTTAATAAGATAATAACGTTGCATTTTTGCGAGAGTAGCGTATGTCGCTTTTAATGCAGAATTACTAGAAAATATTTGCCTCGCATTTCTGCAAAAATTTTTACTTTATTCAATATAGTTACTGAAGAAATTTAGTTTCATTTTTAGGCCATGGATTTTAAAAAAATTCATGGACTATTGTGTTTGTCGGAACGGAATTGTGCGTAACAGGCAGAAGGAGGCATCTCCGACCCCATAAACTATATATATTCTGAACAATTTTGCGCACTTTAATCACATTTTCTGAACAAACTGTCGTTTTTGGGCGTCCTGAATGTTTAGCGTCTGTTGTGCTCGCACGACCGAATTTAACCTCATTGTACCTATACCACCTGCAAACGGTTGATTTTGACGGTGCAGAGTAATGCCGAGTAATGCTTATCAAGCCACAGTTTGGCTTCGGTCGTATTCGACTTAGTAATGTCCGATTGTTGCAACGCAAACTAGTCTCTCAATTTAGAGCTATCTTAATGAAACTTATGGGTTTTTAATAAGATAATAACGTTGCATTTTTGCGAGAGTAGCGTATGTCGCTTTTAATGCAGTATTACTAGAAAATATTTGCCTCTCATTTCTGCAAAAATTTTTACTTTATTCAATATAGTTACTGAAGAAATTTAGTTTCATTTTTTAGGCCATGGATTTTAAAAAAATTCATGGACTATTGTGTTTGTCGGAACGGAATTGTGCGTAACAGGCAGAAGGAGGCATCTCCGACCCCATAAACTATATATATTCTGAATCAGTATCAGTAGCCGAGTCGATTGAGCCATGTCTGTCTGTCCGTCTGTCTGTCTGTATGAACACCTGGATCTCAGAAAGTATAAGAGCTAGAGTCATCAAATTTTGCGACAACATACGTATATATTGCAGTGTCTCAAAGTTTTTTTAAAATTTGGACACGCCCCTTCCCGCCTCCGTAAATCAGTAATAACTATTTAAAAACTACAATATTAGCTCAACAACCAAAGTTGTATATCTTACATGACAAATACTTTGCCACGGGCGTTATGTGATTATTTAAATCGGACTATTAATAAGTGAGATATGATACGAATTAAACTCAGTTTGAACATACATTTATACTTAAGCAGACCTAATTTACGCAAGCATACCGAAGTTCAAATCTAGACACACATCATTTTAAACTTTTTATTTGCATTGTATGGTAACAAAATTGGTTGACAATGCAGCTTTGTCGATGAACCAAGGAGTGAGGCAATGGCCGAGTGGTTAGAGTGGCGGACGGCGGTGAGAGAATGCGTGTGTTCAACTCCCGGTTGAGGCGGGTGCGAATTTACATTTATTAGGCCATGGATTTTAAAAAAATTCATGGACTATTGTGTTTGTCGGAACGGAATTGTGCGTAACAGGCAGAAGGAGGCATCTCCGACCCCATAAACTATATATATTCTGAATCAGTATCAGTAGCCGAGTCGATTGAGCCATGTCTGTCTGTCCGTCTGTCCGTCTGTCTGTCTGTATGAACACCTGGATCTCAGAAAGTATAAGAGCTAGAGTCATCAAATTTTGCGACAACATACGTATATATTGCAGTGTCTCAAAGTTTTTTTAAAATTTGGACACGCCCCTTCCCGCCTCCGTAAATCAGTAATAACTATTTAAAAACTACAATATTAGCTCAACAACCAAAGTTGTATATCTAACATGACAAATACTTTGCCACGGGCGTTATGTGAAAATTTCATTTAAATCGGACTATTAATAAGTGAGATATGATACGAATTAAACTCACTTTGAACATACATTTATACTTAAGCAAACCTAATTTACGCAAGCATACCGAAGTTCAAATCTAGACACACATCATTTTAAACTTTTTATTTGCATTGTATGGTAACAAAATTGGTTGACAATGCAGCTTTGCCGATAGGCCAAGGAGTGAGGCAATGGCCGAGTGGTTAGAGTGGCGGACGGCTGTGAGAGAATGCGTGAGTTCAACTCCCGGTTGAGGCTGGTGCGAATTTTTATTTATTAATTATTTATTATTTTATTTTATTTTTTTTATTTATTTTATTCTAATAATATTCGGACGGCGATTCCATACCGCGTCAGACACACAGCATTTTAAACTTTTTATTTGCATTGTATGGTAACAAAATTGGTTGACAATGCAGCTTTGCCGATAGGCCAAGGAGTGAGGCAATGGCCGAGTGGTTAGAGTGGCGGACGGCTGTGAGAGAGTGCGTGTGTTCAACTCCCGGTTGAGGCGGGTGCGAATTTTTATTTATTAATTATTTATTATTTTATTTTATTTTTTCTATTTATTTTATTCTAATAATATTCGGGCGCGATTCCATACCGTTAAAATTTTTATTACGGTATAATATGATAATCCATGGCCTTATACAGTCAGCACCTGACTGTAGCGTTAGTATTTTTAATTATTATATTATTATTTTATTTTTATTTTTTTATTTATTTTATTCTAATAATATTCGGGTGGCGATTCCATACCGTTAAAATTTTTATTACGGTATAATATGATAATCCATGGCCTTATACAGTCAGCACCTGACTGTAGCGTTAGTATTTTTATTATTGTATGAAATTGCATTTTGGCCTAATTGTCGCCAATTTATCGTTTATCCCTAAAATCAGTTTATGATGATTACTTTCGTTGTTCACTTTACCCCTAGGCAATTATTTTATGGGTGGTATTTAAATACATATCTACTCCTGCTCCTTTTCCGCAATACTATAAATTCGCAAAATGTATGTTTATGAAGTAAATTACAGTGGCGTGCAAAGCGGGTACACTGTTGCAAATTCATTTTAAGGTTTTTTCCTAGATTCCTTAAGTATTTCCTTATAATTGAGAATATAAAAGAAGAATATAACATTCAATTCAAACTTTTTCTTAGATTCCTTAAATATATCTTAATATTTGAGAATACAAAATAAACATGTAACACTCAATTTCGCGAAATGAATAAAATAAAATGCTAGTTGTAAATAAATACTATGTACGGATTATGACCGGAGTCACCCGGTGCTACAGCTGTCGTAACAGCGGATTAACACTCTATGCGTCGATGCCTAATTGAACTCAGCTGTATTCTTTCTAAAGTTCTGTTGAAGTTTAGCGGTCATAGACGGTCGATAAGACGTAGTAATTTTATGTATAATTAAAAAGAAGTAAATTGAAGATAAATCGTGCACATGTGATTCTTATTTGCGAACCCCATTACTATGATGCCAAAGCAGTGAGTCATCACAACTATTCAACTATTTGTTTAGTATTTTGAGGAAAACCAATGAATTCCATTATTTTATTTATACAATTTGGCATATTCTCTACCATATTTTGAAACTACTTCTTTTCAATAATGTTTTATTCCTGCTCTGCAGATTTATTGTAAAAATAACAAAAGTATATTTAACAATTTTCAATCAGATTGAGATCATCGAAAGCACTAGGTTTTGTTTTTCTCTATGGATATCTGACAACCCCCTTTGCCAATCACACCTTTTTAAATATTCACTTTCAATACATACTAATCTGTTTAATTTATCGATATCCTTTTAATCATCGTTAAATCCTTCTCTTTCGATCGCTAACTGTCAAGCACGCGCCGCTCCCTAACTTTTTAAAACTTATACATTCAATCAAAATGAATCTTAAGCATCAAACACATCATTCATTGCATTAAATTCCATAAAGCATTAAACAAAACTCTTGTTCACAACAACTCCATTCCTTAATAGAAACAACCAATTAGAAATGATGATCTTCAAGAAGAAATTGTGTATGTCCATATTATAGCTGTTAACGAAATTATGAGAAATGCACTATGAGAAAAAGTTAATTTTTTTAACATTTTTGCAATTTTGAAGTTATTTCAAATTTTAAAAAATTTATAATGTTTTTTGATTTACATTTAAAACTACTTAATAAATATTTTTGTTGATTTTTACCGCCTTCAGCTACAGTTAAATTATTGATTAAATTTGACTAAATTGATGTAGTTATTTGCTGTAGATTAGTGTTTAAAAATCGTCTATTACACTTCAAAGGCGATTTTATGACAAGCCGTGCGAAAAAAAGATAAATTTTGAAAATGGAAAATAACAACCATATCGTGTTCTATAAGTTTATGGAACACGTCATTAAATACAAAGTCCGCAGTCAATGTGCGTTAATATCCATTTTCTGATATGTTGCTGATGTATTTGTTAGACTTTAATTAAGTATTGAATTTGTAATTTGTGTGGTCTGTAACTTTAGTTGAGTCGAGCTGAGACAAAAGTTAAAAATGAGAAGATGTTAAATAATCTATTCAAAATTGACATCCATTTTAGTTTTTTGCCCGTTTTTGTGCCCCATTTTCCAAAAACCTACATGTTACAGCCTCATAAACAGTAACAATAATCGCCAAAAATCAGTTTTGAAGAACCATCTTGATAAGGAACAACATAATTTAAGAACACAAAATAGAGCAGCTTCGTCTTTACATTAAGCTGATGCAAGAGAAAGGTTGGAATACGATTGACTTACACGAATGCAGGACCCCAAATCGAGCGAAAGAATATCTAAAAATTATTGTTTTTATATTTATCTCCGAAAATATAAAGCGCCCGTGGACTAAACAAAATTCAATTCCGAAATTCAGTCATACTTTTAGTAATACACCACAAAAGTCTCTATCTTTAAAACTGGAGTTGTAGCCACTATGGAATGGTGGGCAGAAGACTAATTCTGCAAGGTTACCTTCAGTACGCCGAATATAGCCTTTCCTTATTGTTTATTTATTTATTTTAAATAAGTAAACTTACATAATTACTAACTTACATAATTACTGTAACGAAATCGTACAAAGCAATCATTTTTAATGTGATTTTAAAATTATTTTCAATTAAAAAAAAAATAATGTTATCATAACAAATGATGTAAATATAATTCTTGACAACATATTTGTGTAGTAATAACTATTATTAATTAATTTTATTTTTATAGGGTTGGATGGTTCAACGTCTTCACAGGAAAGAGAAAGACTTGTCAATGAGTTTAATAGAAACCCTAATATTAAACTTTTCCTTATATCGACCAGAGCAGGATCCTTGGGTATTAATTTGACTGGCGCGAACAGAGTTATAATATTCGATGCCAGTTGGAATCCTTGTCATGACACACAAGCTGTATATAGAATTTATAGGTAAGCAATGAATTATAAGTTCTAGGTTACTGTAGTATTAAAACACGATTTCAACACAACTCTTAAACAACGAATTTCATTATTACTGATATATAATGTATATTGTCTAATCTTTATTTTTAGGTATGGACAAACAAAGCCATGCTATGTGTACAGAATTGTAATGGATAAGTGTCTAGAAAAGAAAATTTATGACAGACAAATCAAGAAACAAGGAATGTCTGATAGAATAGTAGATGAGTGCAATCCCGAAGCGCATCTATCTATTAAAGAAATAACAAACTTATGCCACGACTACAGTTCTGATGACGATCGAATGGATAATGAAAGTCATAAATCGGATGAAACAGCTCAAAAAAATGAGCCAAGTGCGCCACAACCAAAAATAAAAGAGGATACTATTCAACCTACTACAGATCACTTGGATCCCCTTATTAACACGATTGTTAAATTACATGCAAACTATATAACTAAGGATCCCTTTCTGCATGAAAGTCTATTAGTTGATCAAAAGGATAGAAAATTATCTCAAGCTGAAAAAAGGCAAGCTCACCGAAGCTATGAGCTTGAAAAGAAGGCGTCTGTAAATCAAAAACTAACATATGGCTCAGGCAAAATGCAATACAAAATTGTTAACCAAGATGGAACGGTCATTAATCGACCAGTGGCTTCGGTAAGTTATGATAAAACCAGAACATAAGGCGTTCTTCGGCAAGCCGAAGGTTTTATACCCTAGCAAGTTCTTATCCGCTCCGATCGTTCCTGTACTAAATAAAGGGTTATTTTTTAAGAGCTAGAAGAAAGTTTTTCAAAAAAAAAAAAACATAAAATTCAGAGCAATGCATGAAATCTTTATTTGAATCGATAGGACGGTCCATATAATTGAATGTTTGAAGATTATTTCATGCAATTTTGACATAGTCTTTCCAACATTTCGGCATCTCGGTATCTCACGAATAAAGGCTTTAATGTTGTCCTCTAATGAGTCAATTGAAGCGTCTATATAGACATTAGATTAACCATAGCCCCACAAAAAATAGTCGTAAAGCGTTAAATCGCACGCAATTTGCACTTTGCAAGCGTTGTTCGTTTGTAAGACGATTCATGGTTAAATTATAGACCAAACGCAAGATGTTTGATAATGCTACAAAACACGAAACGTGCGACAGCTGTTAAACCAGTGTTGACAAAAAGATAATAGCTAAAAAATCACCCTTTATAACTTGCAACAGAATAAAACTTATTGTATGCCGAATATAATTTTAGAAAATTGGTATCCAAAATAATAAAAATAATACTACATTACATAATTGCATTATTTTATTTAATTACTCCAATTAAGTAACATTACAATTAAATCGCACAGCAGCAAACTACATTTTTAAACGTTTTATTGACCTAGTGGCTTATACGTTTTAATGCCGTCTATAGTATAATTTGCAACATCTATTTATAATAAATAATAATATACTATTTTTTTTTATATTTTAGATAAAACCACTTCAGACAAAAAAAACTACTCCTATTGCCGGAGGTCGATCAACACGCTGGATTCCAGCTGAAGTGTGGCAAAGACAAGGAATGACTGCTCAAGAAATGACCCTACCTCTAGGTAAGACCATCCTTTCTAGTTATTTAACTAAATTAAATTTATATTTTTATATCATGGATTTTAAAGAATAATTCAGAAGGGTTCTGAGACTATTAGAACTATAGCCAACAAACTTTGTATGCCCTTTTCAGCCTCTGTAAATAGATGAAAATTGAATTACAAGCGTTATTTTAAAACTAGACTCTTTATTTATTAACTTAAAAACCTTTGAAAAGAAATTCTTATTGACTTCCAAACATTCAAAACGGGACTTATTTAAAAGACATTCGACAAATAACAACTAACAAAATTGAGTTTGAAATTAGAGTAGAAAACATGGATTACTTTATCGTCAACTTAATATTGTACTTGTAAGATTTATATTTTCTTTATTTTAAATCATTCACGTCTACTCAGCTGGCGCTTTCTCGAGACTCGCATTTCCTCCATCGTGCACGGTCGATGACAATATATGAAGGGCTCGTTTCTTATCGATAGTTACAGTGTTACCTTATCTTTAGCTTATATTATATTTAAACAATTTACATACTTTACATATATTATAACTTGTATATGTCGGAGAATATGAATTATTGAAGACAGATGTTAGAGTGTAAAGTACTATGTTCAGTTAAGTTATGTATGAAAGTAACGAATAACATTGAGTTTATCGGATTGAGTTGTTATTTTACTTATGCGTAGTAGACTATTGAATGAAAGAGTCTACCGAATGTGGCGCAATAAAGGATTGAAAGGGTTCAAGAGAAAATCGAAAGAGAAGAATATATAGAAGAGGAGCTATCATCCCGGCTGCAGGCAGTGACAATTTGCCGGCTGTAATAAAGTAATTTCATTGCGACTCGCTGCGCGTTTACAAAAATAATAAACAAATCCACCCATCAGCAACCCTGTCGGTACCGATCGAGTGGACAGCCTTTAAAACTAACACAATAATCGATAGTCGTGGTCCATGCGCGAAGTCGTCAAGTAAAATAAATACAAACAAATACTTAAATCTTACATTTATAACTAAACAAAACTTAATACTTTTACAGATGTGGTCATACCAACAAATTCGTCTGATAAATCGAACATAATACTCAAAGCTGGGCAGCGAGTTATGGTCCTTAAGTCTTCGAAAGGAATATACATGCAGTTGGACAGTGGGAAAATAATTGCAATACGGACTACGTCCAAACGAACAGATAGTGAAAAAAGCAGCAAAGATGACGTTATTGATATAACATCTGACTGTGATACAGATACTCCCAAGTCCAAGTCATCAGAGAAAGGTAAGCAAGTTAACCTTATTTATGCACGCAATTTCATATGACATACAAAATAAAAAGCCCCACTGGGCCGATAAAAATTCGTATGCCTAAGTGCCTTAACGTAAAATAGGGGATTACATTTTGCAAGTGCCATCTAACATTGTATTTTTTGTTATTTACAAAATCCATACAAAATCAAAGTCGGCTGACTAAATTTTAGCAGGCGAAATATTTTTTTTTAATTTTTAGCACGCAATAAATATCGTATTAAAAATATCGATAATTTTTAGTGATGGAAATCAAAAATGTTATTTAGACAAGCGAAACAAATGCTAATCAATACACTTTAATACAACAACAGAGGCAATATATGTACATAGTTTTAATAGATTTTAAAAAAAGTTTCCACAAACTGCATTGAGTTCATCCAGGACGCTAACAACTCAGCCAATACAGTATAATTTATGTTTACAAAGTTGGCCATAGTTATTGTTGTGGATTGTTTGTTTCTATTTACAATGTGGCCAGTATTTTATATTTTAGCCCGCCCAAAAAAAGGCTTAAATTCTAGCAACGCAAATTATGTTAAAACGGTCACACTGGGTGCTGGAATAATGTACAAAATGTAGATAATTTTTGTTCATCTGGAGACAGGCCTTTACCAATTAAAGTTATACAGTAACTGTATACTTTCCAATTTTATCAAAATCGAAAAACTATGACCGATACCTTTTATATTCACAATCCGTCAGTAATAAATATTTTTATAAAAGAATCTCCCAGCAATAAGAGTCAAAGCTGTTAACGGAATGCCGAAGATTTTAATTTGCAAAAGATCGCAAATTATGGAATTTATTAACTAACTAAGCAATTTTTGTTTTATTAATATATATGTACAAATATAGATTGTTATTTAGAAGTTAACATTAAAAATTAAATAAATTGCAGATAAATCAATGGATGCGGAACAGAGCGTAAATGATACGGAAAACAATGATTCCTTGCAAGTTGATCCGCCCAAGCCAGCATCTTTTAAAGGACCAGGAACCGAGACGAAGGAGCATCAACAACCTAAACAAGAAATACTGCAAAGTAATAACCAAACACAGAGTTTAGAGAGCATGCCAGTATCTACGCATCCGATGGCTGATAATTTGGAATATCCAAAGCAACAACTGTACAAGCATGAATCACAGATGCCTAATGTAGAAACATATAATCCTAGCCTCAATATTCAAACTAATACACCCCATCAAGCTGTTATTCCCAACACCGAATTCACTGAAAACTCTTATTTTGCAAACAAAAACGTGCAACACCCATTTCCACCACAATATTATAATTACTACGACAATAAGAACCCACCTTCAGCCAGCAATTATCATCTGAATAATTATGCGCCCTATGGTCATTTCAATTTTGCTCCATATCATTCCAACTTTCACTCGACACCCGGATACAGCGGCGGTTCTTCTTCCTATATTAACTCCACATTTCCTAGGCAACCTTGGAATTCAGTTGCGAATCATCAGCCCAGTAATGAATCGATTCGTCAACAACCATATATGGGGAATACATACTCACTAAATGAATGGTCCTCCCAATAAACAATGTAATCAAGTTAAAACTACATTATTAAATAACGTTCGATTAATTTATTTTTTAGACTAGTAAATTCTCTTGAGAAATAGAAATAATACCAAATAAGAATAGTTTGTCATTCCAAACATAGTTTATTAAGGATAAATAAACATAGCGAATAAATATTAACAAAAAGGATGAACTTCTTACACTTTACTTTCACTTTTTATAGAACAACTATTCAATCAATCTTAATCTGTGAACTGTAAATAAAAGAACAATTTGTGAATCTGTACAATTTTATGATGATTTTGGTTATACTTACCAATGATGGAAATTAGCACGCTTCTTATTGTTGCACAGTATGTGTCGGGACGAACCAGGTTTGGCCCGATTAATCAGAAAGCTACCATTGAGTCTATTGGCAGATTTCTGTTATTCTTCAAGATATTGCAACCAATTTACTACATAGATAGTGTTGTTGTACACTAAGATTAATGAAAATGGTCAAAAAGGGTATACAAGATTACTTTACAACCAGTAAGAAAAGCAACAGTCGCGCGGCACGCGACATTGGGATACCCTTCTACCTATGTTGCTATGTATGTACACATATACATACATACATATGCACATGCTTTGAAATTATTCTCGACAGATGGCTTTCGCGCTCGCCCGCATCCTTTGATGCTCATACTTTCTTAAATAACTTCTGTGTTTATTGTCCGATCGGATTGCAATTTGGAGAATACATAGACACTTCATTCATTCACCTCGGTAAATGCTAAAGTCCGAACACTGTATCTTTTATACAGCGCTTACAAATTGCGTTCAAAAATTAAATTTTTGATTTTCCTGGCGGTGTGGCACCTAACATTTGAAAAAAACTTGATCAGCGTATAGTACACAAGAGTCTTCCTGCCAAATTTGGTAACTCTAGCTTTTATAATAGGTGAGATCTGCGCGTTCACACAGACAGACAGACATGGCTCAATCGACTCGGCTACTGATCCTGAGTAAGAATATACCTATATGCTTTATGGGGTCTACCACGCCTCTTTCTGCCTGTTACATACATTTGCACAAAGTTAGTACCATTTTCAATGGTCGAAGGGCGTAAAAATTTAAATAAAGAGAGACAGACCTCACAAAGTATATATGTACGTATGTATATTCTTGATCACGATCACTAGCGGGGTTACTTGTGCAATCTCCGGATATCCGTCTGTCTCAGCTATTATAAAAACTAAATTCGCTATGAAGGTATTTTTGGATGAATTATAAATCCATCTATTCTCCAAATCAATGTTTTATGTGTAAAACTTATATATTATTTATTTTAATTCATTTACGTCTATTCGTCTGGCGCTTTCTCGAGAGACTCATCGCACTTCCTCCATCGTGCACGGTCGATTACAATATATCGAGTGCCCGTTTCTTATCGATAGTTACAGTGTTACCTTATCCTTAGCTTATATTAAATTGAAACTATTTACATATGAGATTAACATAACAGGCACACTTGGGGCATATCGTGAACTAGATCTACACTAACTAACTAAGACGACGAGTGCAAATAGTCTGGTAAACTTACTCGGTCCTTATACTGACAATTTAACAAAGAACATGAGAAGCCTGCGTGGTATGCATGCCTTTTACGTATATTTAAAACTATCTTTATAGAATCATATGGCTAATATCAATAACTGACGAGACTTGTTTGGAATTATTGTCTCAGAAGAGCTTCGGTAGGTATTCGCCAGAAACACATCTAATGGAATAGGGGATTCTCAAAAGGGCAGCTGGGTCTCTCACTTAGAGTCGCAGCAACACTTTAAAACTGCTTGAAGTTCGTTTTGAAGAGTAAAGCGCTTTCCCAATGACCCGGAATACTTGGCTGCTATGTCGAACTCTAAAAGTATTTAGTGGGTTATAGACTCTTCCGCGCCAGTCCTGTCCCACCTCCGCTAGTCGCTACTCAGGACGAGCTTCACACTAGGGGAGATTAAAAGTATTCATTTTCAATCAGGGGAGTTTTGCTGATCATTAATCAGTAACCTATACCAAAGAAGATTCAATTCTTAATTGTTTCTTTGGCAGAACGTAAGCTTGTAATACCTGCATTCTCAGATGACTATTCCACACGATGGTGAAACCTTACTTAAGTTTTCACCAACTATGAACAAGTTAGGTTTCACCAACACCTGAGTTCTTACTATGAAACTATCCCTACTTATTTTATGAACCCCATGCAATGTGTTTCATCATTTCGAGTTTTGCATGAAATATTCGTAAAGTCGCCAGAAGTTTACCAGTAATCATAGGTTTACTAGAGTTACTACCCATGTTAAGCATGACCTTTGCCACCTCTAGAACGGCAGGGTAGCTTATCTCTCGCTCACAGGGGAACTTCGCGCCAGGCCCTCTTTAGCGATGGGAGAATTTTTAGCTCGACTTCATCGCATGTTCAAGGTCGGCTTCTGGCAGTCGGAACATGCCAGTCTAATTATAGAATTACCAAACTTCGCAATCTACAACAGATAAAAAGTTTACAGACAAAGAAAATCTTTTTTAAATTCACCGTTATATTTTATATTTATGAGTTTCCGCAAGTTTATCAACACGTCAAAAATTGAGCAAGGGGCAGGAACAGGCTATTATAGCCTTTACTCTAAGAACATCTACGCGGCTTTTGTCCAATCCTGAAATCTTAAAGTCTTCTGCGAAGACGGTAGTCTGAAGACAAAATGGAAAAAGAAGAATACAATAATTAAAAGGTTTAAATGTTTCTAGTCGTGTTCATATTTATGGAATGCCTTTGTTTAATCAAAGTGTTTCGTACCTTCGAAGAGGTACGAAGAGGTAATTTTAGACATAAGGAGGCACCTCCGACCTTATACAGTATACATATATTCTGAATCAGAAGTAACAGAAGTATCGAAATAACATAGTCATGCCCCTCTGTCCGTCTGTTGCAAGGCAAACAAGTTTTGACGTTTTAAAGCTATGAAGATCTGACAACTCTCTCAATTTGCCAATCACACTTATTTAAATAATCACTTTCAATAGATATTAATCTGTTAAATTATTCGATATCCTTTCAATCATCGTTAAATCCTTCTCTTTCGATCGCTAACTGTCAAGCACACCACACGTGCCGCTCCATAACTTTTAAACCCTGTACATTTAATCTGAATAAATCTTAAGCAACAAACACATCATCAACAAAGCTTTCTTTCTGAACTAACTAATTACTAACTAGTCCACATGTAACAGGCAGAAGGAGGCGTGGCAACTCCATGTCCATCTGTCAATTCTATGTGAACACACTGACCTTATCTATTATAAAACTATATGTGTATGTATATATTATTTTCTTATATACTGTTTGGGAGTCTGGTACATAAAATGCTGAGAGCCACTGTATAACATTAAAATGAAACTTCTGGTTTTGATGGGACTTTATTAACTACTGCAATCAAGTAATTTATCAGTTTGTCCGATATAGGTTAGTTTAACCTTGACGAGATATTTCTGTCACATACTAAAGAATCATAATCTAGTATTATCTTGAGAAACTTCAAGACTCGAGGACTGTCTACTTCGATTGACTGTGGCACGTGTAAAGGCTAGGCACATAAATACTTACATACATATACATACATATGAACATATATAGATTCTCTTCCTCTACTGATAACAAATATAAGAAATATAAATACCTTATAAATATTTGTTTTTGGGGTATGCACTTTTATCTATTATGCATGCATGTACATATCTCATACCAGATGATATATGTATGTATGTGTGTATTTTGAATACGTAATAAGACAGACTTACATACAGCGTAAATATTCATTGCATTTTTCCTTTTGCAAGGAATTAGTTGATAAACATACATACATATTTATTTATGTATGAATTTACTAAATCGGTTTAACAGTTTACATAATCTTAACCGGAGACTATATTCATACATACACGGTGTGTCCCAAAAATAACCGAACTTTATATTTATATCATACAACATACAGCGCCATCTATTGAAAATTTGCAACATTAAAAAGATACATTCATCCTCTTTCAATGCACCTAACTTCATGTAAATCGGATGACAGATGTAAAAGTGACAGCAATTTCAATAAAACCAAAAGTGTGCTAATGGTTCAAAAATAAAATAGAACAAAGAGCAATTTGAGCAAATTGACACTAAGTTAAACTTAAAAAAAAATATGCTGAGACATACGAATTAATGAAAAAAGTTTATTGTGATGATTGTATGAGTCGTATGCAAGTTTATACGTGGTTTACACGATTTAAAAATGGTCGTGAGGATTTAAATGACGACCCTAGAGCAGGACGTCCAGAAACTAGTAATCGTGCTGGACTGGTGGAAAAAGTCCGTGAAATCATTGGTATCGATGCAAATTTTACTACGAGAATGTTGGCTGAGGAATTGAATACAAGTAAAAACACTATTTGCAGAATTTTAACTGAAGATTTTGGGAAAAGAAAGATCTGTGCGCGATTTGTTCCACATGAATTAAATGACGACCTCACAAGACCAAAAAAGTGAACGAATTTTTAATGAAAAAAGGGATTTCTCTCATCGACCATCCTCCGTATTCGCCTGATCTATCACCATGTGACTATTTTTTATTTCCAAAACTGAAAACCAAGATGAAGGGAGCATTTTATGATGATATCCCAGCCATTCAAGCAGCCGTAACCGAGATACTGAAGAACATTTCTATAAATGACATGCATGCATGTCATGTCTATGCATGCGCTGGTTGATCGTTCCAAACGTTGTGTTGAGTCAAATGGAACCTATTTTGAATAAATAATAACTTTCAAAGATAATATAATGTGTATTTTATTTAATATCCAAAAAGTTCGGTTATTTTTGGGACACACCGTGTATGTATGTTCATATCCACATATGCATTTAATTAATCTTCATATTTGTAATTACAGCACTATATACATATATGTACATATACAGCATTATATATGTATGTACAAATACAAATTAATTTGTGTGTAGGCTAGTATGTGTGTGTGTGGGTTCTGTAATAATATCGTTTTCACAGGTTCAACTTCTGCAGAATAATTGATAAGATAAAATTGAAAAAAGGATCATCTCGAGGAGAGTCTTAATTAGAAAAAATTTAAAATTCTTATAACAGGTGCAGCGGATCGGAATGGCACTATCGAATATATGTACTCTGTATCGATATTTATTTCTCTTCTTTTTATTGCAAATTTAAACTTAAATATGCAATATAGTAGGGTATGTGAATATTTAAGTAAGTCCAACAGAAATCGGAGACGTGTTAATTGGCATGTTTATGAGGGATTGTTTTTAAACCATTTAGTTCGTCTGGCTGATATGTATGACATATGTATGTTTGTTTGTATGTATGTATGTGTGGTTTGTACAAATATTTATGTATATATTAAATCGTACGACATGTGCTAATCGGCAGTGGCACCGAACTTGGGTCGTGAACGTCTGTATTTCATCGAACATCTCCAGCCTTCGTTTCTGCCTACATTGCACAGTGGGGCAAATTGCCAATCTAGCGACCTTTTTTTAATAGCAAACTAAGAGACAAGCCCGCCTACTTGCGAAAAACCTTTACAAATTCATAAACAAACATCAGATAATTGGATAATTTGCATAATTTCAAAAATCCCTCAGAGAAAATATTAATGAATATTTCGAATTGTTTGTATTCGATGGAGTCTAGGATCGTAATATTTATGTATTTATCAAATCCATGTCTCGCCTAACAAGAAACGCAACGCATGTCTTCATTACCTACAGATATATTATATTTTAATCATTTAAATTATTTATAAGTATATTAAAGTACGTTTCAATAATGAAATGGCAAAAAGGGGCCCGCCAGACTGCAATAAACACACATACATACTTATGTACATACTTGTACTTGATCAGTATCAGTAGCAAAGTCAACATAATATATGTACATATATACATATATTATCAGTTTGTATGTCTGTTTCAGCGATTCAAGAACGCAAATGATTACTTCAAACCAGACACCAAGACTATAGTTGAGCGGCCAAGACAGCAAGATACCCTGCGCCCAATTTTGAAAGGTCCTATTATTCCCAATGATAGATTGTGCACGAAATCTACTGCCACCTATTGCTTTCTTGTTCTCACACACACAAGCACAGTCAACTACAAGAAATGCAACCTTTTGTAAATAGTTTAAATATACTATAAGCTGAAGATAAAATAACACTGTAACTATCGATAAGAAATAGGCACTCGATATATTGTCATCGACAGTGCACAATGATGGAAGTGCGATCACTCTCTCGAAAAAGCGCCAGACGAATAGACGGGAATAGAGATGGGCGCGGGCCGGGCATCGACAATTTTAGGCCCGGGGCCTAAACCCAGCTACCGGGCCTTTTACCGTCGGGCCCCGGGCCTAGGGATAAAAGCTCGGAAGGTCCGGCGTGCTTGAAAGCAAAAAATATAATGATTTTTTAATCGATCGAAAAAAAAAATTCGAGTCTGGTTCGGGCCGGGCCGGGCCCCCTTTAAAAAAGGGCCCGGAACTCAAACCTCAAAAAACCGGCCCGCGCCCATCTCTAGACGTGAATGAATTAAAAATTAAAATAAAGAATATATAAGTTTTACACTTTAATAACTTCTGTATTTATTATGGTGTGGACACAGTATTCATATAAAATATATCGGTGCAGAAAGTTATGGCTTGAAAAGTTTTCTGAATAAACTCAAATTAATAATGCCAAGTTTAGAGTCATAAGCTTTTATAATAACTGAGATGTCGACGTTCAAACAGACAGACAGACACCAAGAATATGTGTATATACTTTGTGAGGTGTGCCATGCCTTCTTCTGCCCGTTAGATACATTTGCACAAAGTTAATATACGCATTGGTTACCATTTTCAAAGGTTGAAGGGTATAATTATTAGCGCATTCATATACATACGTATGACTGCCAACTGAACAGTGTGGAAATGTTACAGTTACTTACAAACATTCCTCACTTTTAATTATTGCAATAATCGAAAAGTCGGCTTTTCGTAATTTGCCTGTGAGCATAATTTCTGAAATTATCCGGCAAAACTCATGTGTTTCAAAACCGTTTAAATTGTGTTTCAAACTTTATAAAGTGTAAAATAATATTACATTTTCCTTTAAAAGACAGTTTACCTTCTAAGCCATTGAAATGAATTGGTACAATTAGTTGTCTATTTTGAAAAACAATATGTAATCCACCTTTGTATTTGTACTATGTACATACTATTATTTTGGTTCGATCCAAATTGTTCTGGCTCATTTATAACGTACCGCAATAAGAAACAATAACAAGTTGCAACAAATGAAGCTATACGTATGTACATACTTTGTACAAACGTATTTTAAAGTATATTTTCATGGGTTTGCAAACTTCTACTCTAAACTAGAATGTACCCTCTGCAACTAGAATAAGTCTGTTACTTAATTTGTAAAACTTGATGTACACTTATGTATGTGTATTGGTCGAACACATATACACTAGTGGTCAAAACTATAAGTGCAAGCATATGCATTATTTTTAAAGACCCAAAATCAGTTGTACCCTTAAGATTTCTGGATATTTTATGTGAGGATAGTTTTTAGCATTGTAATTCCATTGAAAAAAGATTAATACTCTGGGGTCACTATTTTCAACTTTTTCCTATCATCAATTAAAATTGTAATTGAAAATTGGTTATGTTAAATAATTTTAAAACATTCATAATGTTAACTTACTAAGAGTTCATTTGGTTTATTCGTGCTGATTATAAATAAAGTTTTGAGAGACTTTCAAACAAAATGGATAAGCGCGTACCTATTGTATTGACGACCAGTGTGCGTATTTATGTACATATGTAGATAATAGGTTTGGACAGTTTAGTACAAATACACACACATACATGTGTACACAAATATTTATAGACTCCACTCTACAAAACAGCTGTTAGAACTCTCAAATAACATGCATACATACATATGTATATGTTTGTATGTATGTATCGTTCGGGGTGGCTGGTATAACACAAATTCTGTTTTCAGGACAAAGTACGAGAGCGGTTGTTGTTATTGTTATTCCACCGGCTGTTGGTCACACTTACGCACAAATCGAAATTGCGAGAGCCAAAAGTGCTGAACTGAGAGAATGGGATAAAGGCAGCTAATCACAGCTGAGAGAAGAGACTGCGGCCGCTTCTGCCAATACAGGCAAGAGCTTTTCAGTTTTTTGATGTCGGCCGTCAGTTGGATGTTCAGCTTTGGTGCTAGTCGTACGTTAGTTCGAGCTCCAGGTTAGAGACTGTTCTAAAGTGAAGTCAACATACATATATATTTGCATTAAGGTGTTCTACCTGCCCTTAAAGAACCTCGGCGAATGTTCGCGCATTGTGCATACTTAAATATACACATACATATGTAAATACACACACCCACATACATATAAACATCAATATACTAGATAAAGTCCAGTAATTCTCCTAAACGATCTGTGATTTGAAAATCACGCTTAGTTATTTAACATTTGCGTGTAAATACATACATACAATACCTACATACATATTAGATTTAAATATACATATGTATGTACAAACGTGTGTAAACGCACACACAGTCAAGAAAGTAGAACAGTTTCTAGTGATATAATCGCGCGGTACATTGACATTTTAATCGAAAGTTGCCTCTTCAGATTTGCACGGATAACATCAAAGCGCATCTGGATAATTAATTAGTTGGAAAGGTATGTACAGACATTCATACATAAAAATCATTCATGTACGTTTTACATTTATGTACGTGCATATACTATGTGCTTAAATATGTACATATATTACACCTCTGTACCTTTCAACAATTCGTTCTCTTATCAACAGTTCTTTTATTTATTTATATACACATATGTGTGTACATTTGTATATGATTGCATATTAATACATGATTGCTTACATGTATGTATATGTTTGTACATTTGTATAGATTGGTACATATGTATGTGTGTACATATGAACATTTATCCACATACTACATATATATGTACCTTATGTCTTTTTACATACATATGTACATACATTTTCATACGTACATTGTCAACACACTACTTAG
Source organism: Zaprionus lachaisei (assembly GCA_018901815.1). Classification (NCBI taxonomy): domain Eukaryota; kingdom Metazoa; phylum Arthropoda; class Insecta; order Diptera; family Drosophilidae; genus Zaprionus; species Zaprionus lachaisei. Next base: position 230,244 of record JAEIFI010000128.1, read on the forward strand.
TAATTAAAGTTCGCTCTGTTCCTTACATTACGGACTTTCTTATGGTTTCGTTGAAAACCGCGTGTTTGACAAACAGAGCATGTGCCACAATGTTAATGCATACCATATATTCATAGACACGTATGTATGTGCATACATACAAATTTAATATATATGTATTTATGTTTGTACATATGTATATACCTATGTACTTATATCATTGTTTACAGACCATGCTTAGTTACAAAATCCCAGAAAGGTATTGTACCATTGCACTAATGAATATATGTACAATACATATGTACATATGTTTGTACTTTTTTATACCCTTGAACCATGCGAAAAGGGTACACTTACGTTGATCAGCCTCATCTAGATTTAGAGACTCTAAGAGTGAGGGCTACAATATTGGGTGACTTTCTATCTCTGATCTTTGTATGCATGTATGTACATACATGTGTGTAGGCAATCGATTGAATAAAAATTATGTTTACATAAGCCCCTAGATTTCAAAGACTAAAATGCTAGAACCATCATATTTTGAGACAAAACTTGTACAAGCGCCTGTATGTACATATGTATGTACATTGTGCATTGTAAGCAAATACAGTTTATTTTTTTGACATTGGCCGTACCACTACTGCCCTTAAATCACACCCTTTTTTGGTGTACCATCAGATAGTAAACATATGTATGTGTGTATGTATACAAATGATGTACATAATAAATGTATTTAGGTGACGACCACGCGATGACTTGGGTAGCGGGTACATACATACATACATATATGTATGTACATGCACATGTTTGTATATGCATGTATATACATATGTGCACAACGTTAGCTTACCCATTTTAAATAAACGCAGGGTGTTGACTACAAAAATTTTAGTGTGCTGTCAGAAAGGAGTTGGTAACCTCAGTATATTTGCTACTGTACATTGGAAAAGTGATGTATTCATACAGGACTTGAGTACATACATACATACATTTTATCTATGTACAGTTAGTCAAGAAACTCTTTACACATGTTACGTACATGTTAATGTTATGTACATCTGTGTAAAGTGTTTCTTGACTAACTGTATGTATTTGTGTCTACCAAAACTTATTAAGTTAACGTTAGTATTTTAATAAAACAAGTAAGGTACTTACATATGTACATATGTAAGTAACTACAGTGAAGCACACAAAAAGCACAAATTTTCAAAACAATTTTGGCTGATAATTTTATGAACACCGAAAAATGAAATAAAAATCAATTAAGAACGGATCAGTCAAAAGTTGACTGTATAAGACCGTTCATGTAGGTACATATGTACGCACACATGTACGTATGCACAGTACTTTCAATGTATCTACCTACATACACATGTACACTACAATGCACAATTTAAATTCAGAACACCAAATAAGATATTTCATCGAGTCGTGGCATAAAAAAATATAAAAAAGAAAGTCAAAACAGGTACATTCAAGTTTTGACCGTGTACGGCGGCCATGTATGTATGTATGCACTTTTAATGCACATGAAATTTAGAACGTAAAATACTGAAAAAAAAACAGTAAGAGCAGCTCCAATCAATAAGGCACTGACAGACAAAACTCACACATGTAAACATTTTGTTGCGTTAGCCGAAGTTGGGGAGCAATGCACTGCAATAAATCTTGTGGTCTTTAAAACATTTTTCAAGTGCACATTTTTTGCAATCGGCTTATTAGACCTGCCTCAGTGAAATCTAAAAAACTATCGATCTAATTGAAGTTGCTCAAACAAACTCTCTCTCGTTTACTATTTCGCTCTCTCATGCTCGGGCCACACACGAGTGCGTTTCGCTCTCATATTTGGCAAGCTCGGGAGCTTTGCAAGCTCGATAACGCTTTCGTTTTAACTCTCTTGACTGCCCGTCACTGGTGTAAGGTCATGTATTTTCAAAGTACATATACGAGGGTCGTTCAAACAATAAGTTAGCTTACGAAATAAAAGAAAAACACATTTTTAAAAGTATTAATTTTTCTTCAGCATAGTCTCCTTTAGATCGATACACTTGACCCAGCGATATATAATATATACAGATAGTCAAGTAAGTCTTTACTCAAATGTGCATGTTAATGTAACTCATTACTCAAATGTATGTACATGTTAATATAATATACATCTGTCTAAAGTGTTTCTTGACTAACTGTATATACATATTAGGTTGACAAATATCTCCCTTTTGCTTTTTGCTCTTAATTCAAATTTTGTTGGATAATATGTCTCTGTTTAGATGGCAACTTTCTTTATACCCTCCCGTAGAAAGGGAGAGCGACTAGTTTGTATGTCAAAAGACAGACGGACTTGCAGACATGGACAGTCGGATATGTTCATACACACGTCCATACATATTAAACGAGAGCAACAGTCGATCGGCGCGTGACAGGGGGACACCCTTCGACCTATGATCCGGTGTAGTTTGATTTGTTAAATTAATACACCAATACATATGCACATGCTTTAAAACTATTCCCGACAGATGGCGCTCGGGCCTCCTCCCTTGTTAGTTGACAGAAAAAATTGGTATTATGCCCATACTTTCTTAAATAACTTTTGTGTTTCTTGTCCCATCGGATTGAAACTTGCAGGATATGTAGATATTACAATTAGCTAAGTATATGTTAAATTCAGAAAGTTATATATTGTATACGTCGCTTATAAATCGAAGTGAAAATTGTAACTATTGATTGGCAAAGGCGGTGGGCGTGGCAGTCAACATTTGAAATAAACTTGATCTGCGCAGAGTATATAGAAACCTTCATTTTAAATTTTGTGTCTCTAGCTTTTACATTAGTTGAGAACTGTGTGTTCATCTGGTCAGACGAATATCCGGACAACCGGACAGAGAGACGGACATGGCTCAATCGACTTGGCTAGTGATCCAGAGTAGAGTTGGGCATGGACCGTGTTTTCTTCGTGTCACATCGTGACACGACGGGCGCTCGCGTGTGCGTGTGCAAAAGTAAGGTTGTGTCCATGGGCGTGCGTGTTCGTGTTTCGAAATTCGGCACGAAATAACACGAACACAGTATTTTCCACATCTGGGCAAATCCTTAATGACCGTAGGACTAGATTGTCAAGTTCTAATCTTGACAAATTGTTATTTTTATATAAAAATATGTAATTTTTTAATGTAAAGTTAATGTTAAGTTCTTTAATTTTTTAAGTTATTTTCAAGGAAATCATGAATAAACGAATAAAAATCCAAAAACAAATTACGTATACAATTTCGTGTTGGACCGAGTTGGGAAAATTTTTTTGGAGCGTGCGTGTTAGTGCGTGTTGAAAAATTTAATTTTCGTGTCGTGTTGGGTCGTGCCGAAAAATGATAGTCCATGCTCATCTCTAATCCTGAGCAAGAATATATATACTTTGCGGGATCTCCCTCGCCTCCTCCTGCCTGTTATATACATTTGCACAAAGTTAGTATACCCTTATTTAACCATTTTCAATGGTTGAAGTGTATAAAAAGAACAAGTATGACCTACACTCGAGTACACTCGATATATCCGCTATCCGCCTGACCAAAATGATTTCTTAAATATACTATATAAATTATATTTTTAGCGTATTTTGTGTTTCCTACTTTAGGGAACGGTAACTCTTAAATGTATTTCTTGAATAATTTCTATATTTATTATCCGATCGCAACCAAATTTTCTGAAACTTGGTTGATAATTATTATCTCTAACAAAAATAAACTATTCAGTATTAAAATTACTCTTGCAATTCAGTTCAATTTACGTAAGCGGGAGAGAGCGTGGACAAAATCTAAAAAGAAATTACGTGCAATAATAACAGCTATTGACACCAAATTTGGAAGCTCTAGCTCTAATAGTCTCGAAAATCTAATTTTGCAGACAGACAGACATCAAGTAATTCTTTGCAAAATGCAAAGACGCATCTAAAAGAGAAATGAAAGTAATGGGACTGCAAAATCCACCAAAATTTGTACGTTCTCTTTAATTATGCTTTGTCTATGCTTCTTTTGGTATTTTGAATTTTTTAGTGCACATTCCAAGATATTTTAACGCATTCAAAGATGCCTGGAAAACGAGTTGACGAAAACTTAATACAATTATTGTAGTTTATTTGAATTATTATAAGGGGAAAACAGCAAGGGAGTTGTCGGAAATGTTTGACATTAACCTTAGAACTATTTACAATATCATTAGCCTGGTAGAAAAAGAAAATCGGCTGCATAATAACTCTACGGGCAGACCACCGAAGCTCAAAAAGCGCGAGAAATAAAAATTATTGAGAACAGTACAGACAATACTCCACTAACAACCCTACGGGAGATGGATGAATTTTATATTTTTGTTGATGCACATTAGTTCATAATTCTTAATCTAATAATATAGTAAAAAAGAAAATTAAGAAAACCCTAGTTATGTTAATAAAACAACTACTTTAAAAGTAAATATTAATTTCCATTTTTTTTTGCAAGGAATTAGTTGACGCTGTAAACAAATTGATATGATTATAATGAAAAATTACTTTTGCAGAAGCTAAAGAAGAGCAGCTATTATGTTCTTGCCGGAGTCTCAAGCCGCAATCAGAACTTTGCGCAAAGCATTGCCGCGCGTGCGACTTTATTTCATCAACAAAAATGCCTACTCTACTCAGGTAAGTGTTTTGAGGTAATGTTGAATCTGCGATAAGAGCATTTAATAACCCTTTTATCCTTCGCTGTCATGTAGGTTGAATACAAACCGATCCGGTCGGTGCTGGTTGCAAATCGTGGCGAGATTGCGATACGAGTATTTCGCGCATGCACGGAGCTGGGCATAAAGTCGGTGGCCGTGTATTCGGAACAGGATAAAATGCATATGCATCGACAGAAAGCCGATGAGTCTTATATGGTCGGCAAGGGTCTGCCGCCAGTGGAAGCATATTTAAACATTCCAGAAATCATTCGCGTGTGCAAGGAGAACGATGTTGATGCCGTACATCCTGGCTATGGATTCCTCTCGGAGCGCAGTGACTTTGCTCAATCTGTAATCGATGCTGGACTTCGATTCATTGGCCCATCGCCAAAGGTTGTGCAGAACATGGGGGACAAAGTGGCTGCTCGCGTTGCAGCTATCGAGGCTGGTGTGCCCATTGTACCGGGTACAGATGGCCCCGTCACAACCAAGGAGGAAGCCTTAGCCTTTTGCCAAAAGCACGGCCTGCCAGTCATCTTCAAGGCAGCCTACGGTGGTGGCGGTCGTGGCATGCGTGTTGTGCGCAAAATGGAGGAAGTCGAAGAGAGTTTTCAGCGCGCCAGCTCCGAGGCGAAGGCAGCCTTTGGCAACGGCGCCATGTTTATTGAGAAATTCATTGAACGTCCGCGTCACATTGAGGTTCAACTGTTAGGTGACAAGGCGGGCAATGTTGTGCATCTGTATGAACGCGATTGCTCTGTACAGCGTCGGCATCAAAAGGTTGTTGAAATCGCACCTGCCCCGCGACTTCCCATAGAGATACGCGATAAAATGACGGAGGCAGCGGTCCGCTTGGCCCGGCACGTTGGCTACGAGAATGCGGGCACTGTTGAATTCCTATGCGATGAATCTGGCAATTTCTATTTCATTGAAGTGAACGCCCGCCTGCAGGTGGAGCACACTGTGACCGAGGAGATAACTGGCATCGACTTGGTGCAATCACAGATACGCATTGCCGAAGGCATGACCCTCAAGGAGTTGGGACTCACGCAGGAGAAGATTAAGCCACGTGGCTATGCCATCCAATGTCGTGTGACTACCGAGGATCCCGCCAACGATTTTCAACCCAACACGGGACGCTTGGAAGTGTTCCGCTCTGGCGAGGGCATGGGTATTCGTCTGGACAGCGCCTCAACCTACGCTGGTGCCATTATATCCCCCTACTACGACTCTCTGTTGGTCAAGGTTATATCTCACGCAAGTGATTTACAAAGCTCTGCCTCGAAAATGAATCGTGCACTGAGAGAGTTTCGCATTCGCGGTGTCAAGACCAACATACCATTCCTATTAAATGTGCTTGAGAATCAAAAGTTTCTGCATGGCGTATTGGACACATATTTCATTGACGAACATCCGCAGCTCTTCAAGTTCTCAACTACGCAAAACCGTGCGCAGAAGCTACTCAACTATTTGGGTGAGGTGCTTGTAAACGGACCTCAGACTCCATTGGCCACTGCACTGAAGCCCGCTGAAGTCAATCCTCATGTGCCCGCTGTGCCGCTAGGTAAGTTAACTAAGAACTCTAAATCTTTGCTTTTGCTTTGCGCCTGCTTTACTGTACTCGTATTTGCCTGCACACATAATAATATAACTAGATCTTATAAAGATTTCTGTTCTATCTAGAATCAATTGCAATTATCTGTTACAAATTGCAGTTACAAAATTGACATTAATTTATGCAATTGAACAATTGAATTTGCATGAATATTATTCTAAATTAACTGCATGCCAAGCAACGCTATCTTTGCAGCTTATATATGTTTCACTTCTTCTATTTACCTTTTTGTTTTTAATTTCGCTTTTGGATGCAATCGAATCTAATCAACGTCTGCAACAAATCACATACTACACCTTATCATATGCCTACAATTAATTATGCCTAAAAATGCAATGCACTCTCACGATCATAATCGAACTGTCATGAATTGCATGCCATGAAGACCTTTCGCCAGAAGCATTAGAACGTGAGAAAAACGGTGATAAGAAAGGTACGTTATCTTATCTTTGCACCTAACAAGTATTATATGTCTGTGATATAAAGATAAATCCATAAACATTTTAAGAACTAACTGATCTGAGCTTTGCATATTTTAATTTAAGTTATTAAGAAACACTTGTCTTATCAATAAGTTTAAGCTAACATGATTCATTTGGCGAATGAGTGCATCGAGTGAGTGTTGGTATTTGTTTAAACAAAGTACATTCTTTTCCAGAGAGTGTATTCATTTTACCCTGAAGTACACACAGTTGTTATCGTCCCATTGCATGTCATTCTGATTTTTTTATTGCAATTTCCAATGTCAATAAGGAATTTGTCATTTTCAATTTGTGATTTTGGCAATATATATTAGCTTATCAGTCCCAATAAAGCTTAGACACTAATCGTCAAATACTTTTCCATTTTATTAAAGTCGAACAACTAAAGCTTTCATAGAAATAATCAGTTAGAAATGCAGATTATGTACTCTCCAATTTGCATCATTTCTAACCTGTTAAATTGTTAAGTATTTTACTGATATTAATACACCAGTTGGTTTTAGTAAGTCTTATTTATTATATATTTGCGAAGTAAATCATGTGTGATCGTATAGTCTCTTTGAGGTTAGGTTTATCATATAAAAATTCTTTTTGAGGTAAGGTTTACCTTAAACATAAAACATACAGTACATAATTATTAATAATACATAAATTGTCGTTACACATGATATTCAATACAGGTAGAAGGTTGAATACAAAGTTAAAAGCATATTAGGAACCGACAACGCTCAGCGTCGCCGGTTTCGTTTTCTTAATTTCCCGTTCAATCTGGCAACCTTGGCCATCATTCTGATTAGCTAATCCTCGTCGGTGCCCACCGTACTTTGAGGTAAATAAATTACAGCAAGCTGCGGACTTTGTACTGCTCGGCGAGGGACCCGCAACTGTTCACATCGATTTTCATAACAAGCGCCTTGTCGTCATATCTGCGTGCCAGAGATTTTACCAGTTTTTCCATATTCGTACAGGGGCCGCACCAGGTGTCGCGGAAATGCAGCGAAATCACTTTGTCGCCGGCAGACTCAATGCGTCTGTAGAAATCGTTGAAATTTTCCTTGATTTTTGATTTTATTGCACGTCTAAGAAGATCGACTGACCACTTTTGACTAATTTGCTAGTAATTATCATATATAAAATGTATATGTCCCACGATTTTAGCTATTATAGCTGTTAACGAACACATAAAGAAACCTTTTTGCACCATTATACAGAAATAGTATACTATAGAAACGATTAGAGGAGATATAGGAGACATACATATGTCTTAGTGCCTTAACGAACACACAGAAGGCGCGCAACTCACTTCTTAAGTCCAACAGTATTTCTACCGAAATGTCATACTCATTTTTATACCCTTGGACCATTGAAAATGGTCAAAAAAGGTATACTAACTTTGTGCAAATGTATGTAACAGGCAGAAGGAGGCGTGGCAGACACCCCATAAGTGTATATATTCTTGCTCAGGATCACTAAGCCATGTCCGTCTGTCTGTCTGGATGTCTGTCTGACCAGATGAACACACAGATCTCATCTATTATGAACGCTAGAGACACCAAATTTGGAATGAAGGTTCCTATATACTTGGCGCAGATCAAGTTTATTTCAAATGTTGGATGCCACGCCCACCGCTTCCGCAAATCCCTAATTTAGTTTTTAAACTCGATTTGTAAGCGTCGTAAAAAATATATAATTTTCTAACTTTAACATATACTAAGCAAAATGTCATATCTACTTGTTCTCGAAATTTCAATCGGATCGAATCATAAACACAAAAGTTATTCAAGAAAGTATGAGCATAACTCTAAGTGCTCGTGTTAGCTAACACAAAGGGCAAGCGAGCGCGATGCGCGCGAGCGCCAACTGTCGAGAATAATTTGAAAGTATGTTCATATTAATATGTGTATGAATTAAACTACACCGAAACACCCTACACACTGACGCGTGCAGCGCGACTGTTGCTTTTCTTACTAATTTTACCCTGCAGTTTTTTATCAAAATGTCGAAAAAGTTGGATTTACATACATCTGTTGCCAATTTGTTTGGACGACGCAGTACCAGTAAAATTATTGATTTATTTTAAAGATAAGTTAATCTCTCGGGCTACTTTTTTCTGATTTTAAAGCATGGAAAAGAATCCATAAATTAAAATTATACCTGGTCGAATATCAAAACAGAAAAAACCGCTGTCAAGTGCAAAAATTAAAGTTGGTCAATCAACCCGTAAATTAGCAGGAAAATATTTGAGTTTCAAAGTCTGTCGTTCACAATATATTGAAGAAAAAGGACGTAATATATCGTAAACGTAAGCGAGCACTAAAATATATAGCACAACAATTCGAAAAAATACCAAAGTGCTGCCGTGCAGTTTGTCGTTTGTCAGTTGAACATTGGCTAAGTCGTCAAAAAATACCATCTGTGCTGTAAGGACGACACAGGCACAACAAATCAAACATTTCTGGGCACTTCTTGAAAGTACTATATAGTGTATGAAAAGGGTTGGGAAGTACAAAACGAGCAACAATTGATAAATTGAACCAGTGAAAGTTGAAAGAATTCGATATAAGCACCAACCAGAACCAAAATCGAGACATTCTCTCTAAGGTACGAAAAATCGAAGACAATAATCCATGAAGTGTTATCTAAATATATTTTTGTATATGTTAATAATAGACTTAAGTATCCAATAAATAGATTTTTATTATATTATATTATATTTATATTTATTAAATAGCGTAAGCCAGAAATTAGTCTCAATGTTTAGTATATAGTATAGTATAGGAACGATTAGAGGAGGATATATATATATTATAGGGGATGATCCCCTTTTTATATGTACACAACAAAATGGTTTGAAATTGTTTGAAACTTCTGCCTGTTCCCCACACTTAGGTTAGTTTTTGCATTGTCTGTCTCATAAAATAACTTCATTTAACGATTTAAGTAGTTAAGAGATTCACGCATATTATAATTGCATTTGAATTCGCAATGAATGTGAATGTGAATGTGAATGAACTCAAACTGACCATGTACAATATATAATTGTAATGTTTGGATATCTTGAATATAGTTACAGAGCCACCACAAGGACTTCGGGATATCATTGTACGTGAAGGTCCTGAAGCGTTTGCCAAGAAGGTGCGATCGCAAAAGAATCTTTTGCTGATGGACACTACCTTCCGTGATGCTCATCAGTCGCTGCTGGCCACGCGTGTTCGCACACACGACTTAGTAAAAATATCGCCCTATGTGGCGCATAAGTTTAATAATCTCTACTCATTGGAGAACTGGGGTGGCGCCACGTTTGATGTTGCTTTGCGATTCCTACATGAATGTCCTTGGGAACGTTTGGAGGAGATGCGCAAGCGTATTCCGAACATACCATTCCAAATGTTGCTGCGCGGCGCCAACGCCGTCGGTTATACTTCCTATCCAGATAATGTTGTATATAAATTCTGTGAACTTGCGGTAAGTACGGTCTCTCAATCTTAATGAAAAACCCAAGCCAAACTTATGTCACTTGATCATTCATGTGAAACCAAGTCAAACTTATGTCACTTGAATTTACTAAGTCCACATTTTCTTAATGCTTAATGCATAAATCATAACTTATAAACACATAATATAATCAAGTTAATATGAAAGATACTTAATGCTTAAAAAGGAATGCTTGTTCAAAGTGCAAAGTACACTTATATGTGCTTACTTATAGGTTTCTTACTTTTAGGTTGCTTACTTATAACCTAATCAAATTATGTTTTCAGTAACAAACAAAACTAGAAAGAGAAGTTACTTGAAGGTTTTAGCTTTTATATCGTCTGATTGTTCCTATACTACTTAGATATGTACTATGGTACATCATTTTATTACATTGTCTTCGCTTATCCGAATATGATAAATTGAAAAGTATACAGAGTTACTGTATACCTTAACTTATTGGTACTTCACACAAAAAGCTTCATTTCGGTCGCTTGTTCCGTAATAAAGGGTGATTTTTTAAGAGCTATACGAAAAACACATAAAATTTAGAGAAATGCAAGCAGTCTTTATTTGAATCGATAGTACGGCCCATATAATTAAATGTTTGAATATTATATCACGGAAATGTTGATCGTGACTGCGCCTCAAATGGTCCACATCCGCTTAGTCCAATTTTGATATACTCTTTCCAACATTTCGGCCGGCATCTCACGAATAAATGCTTCAATGTTGTCCTCCAATGCGTCAATTGAAGCGGGCTTGTCTATATAGACATTAGATTTAACATAGCCCCACAAAAAATAGTCTAAAGGCATTAAATCGCACGCAATTTGCACTTTGCAAGCGTTGTTCGTTTGTCAGACGATTCATAGTTAAATTATAGACCAAATTCAAGATGTTTGACAGTGATACAAAACACGAAACGTGCGTCAGCTGCTTAAACCAGTGTTGCCAAAAAGATAATAGCTAAAAAATCACCCTTAAGATGTTACTTGATTTTGATGAATTTTTATATTCATTTTATTTGTACGGCAAAAGAACGGTATAGAAAATTTGGTTCCAATATTTTAATAAAAAGTAACAAAAAACGGCCGATAGGTTGAATGGTTCGATCCTGCTCGTTGCGACATATTTACAACGTGCAGTAACAAGAAGCATGCCAAGATATTTCGAAAAGTGAGAGATTAGAGATTGCGCTGCGACAGACAGATGGACAGACAAAAAGACTAGTTCGACTCTTTTATAGGCGCTGTTGAAGAACATATGACATATAACTTTTGGCCAAAACATTACATAATATAAACATAAACATAAATATAAATGTACATGTAATATGTACATACCCTATAGTACTGGTCACCAGTTCTTAGCTGGTGAAATAAGGAACTTACTTAGGGACTACCCCTACTTACTTTACAAACCCTAAGCAATGTATTTTATCATTTGGTTTTCGGTTAATCGCCACCATATCGTTTACCAGTAAGTAGAGAACAGGGTATCTATGATTGGAGTACTAATGTAGGCACCCATGAATGGGCTGGAGAAAGAAGTACCTACAATAAGCGTACTAATGAAGGTACCCCTAAATACGTAGGTAAAAAGAGTATCCATGCCTAGAGTAGTTATCTATGTATATACCCATGACTTGAGTAGTTATCTGGCTAGTCATAATTAGGTGGCTCAAAAGAGTACCCATTAATTGGTGGGCCGAAAGAGTACTCATTAATGGGTTAGTGGAAGGGCTACCCACAAGAATACCCATTAAATATTTAGATACCCATGAATGGGTTGGTGAAAAGAGGGCTATCTACAATATGATATACTTTTGATTTGTTTTATTCTCGCGCGAAAAAAGCGACTGAAAGTAGGCGTTTAATCTCGTTTGACACTTTGTGGTTCGGTGTTGGCTTTCTAAAGGATGAATAGAGTAACTACCCATGTAGGGACTAGTCGAATAAGTAGTTTAAGTATGGCTTATGACACCCCTAGAACGACAGGTTAGTTATGGTACATTAGTCCGATTAGTCCAAAGAATCTGTGCAGTGGCACGCAGTAGCTTGATTTTGATTTAAAGTACGTCAAGAAATAAAATTCAGTCCCACCAAAAAATTGTCACAATATGCGAGTGCGATTTATGCAGATGCTGTATGCAACTGTGATTATTATTTCTTGGCTATTATGAAAGTATGATAAGAAATAATGACTTGTTTTAGCTTTTTTGGCTTGAGAATCGCTGAGATTCTAGTATTAAAGATACTACTTACTGATTGGGATACACGACTGTCTCGAAGACACGATATAGAGAATATATTTTTGTTTAACGCGTATGCTTTGAAGGTTTTTTTACCTTTTGCACTTGAGTGTAGCTTTCTTTAATTAACTTATATTTTTCTTTCGTCCAGGTTCAAACTGGAATGGACATTTTCCGTGTATTCGACTCGCTTAACTATCTGCCGAACTTGATAATCGGTATGGAAGCGGCTGGCAAGGCTGGCGGCGTAGTCGAGGCAGCCATCTCTTACACTGGCGATGTCAGCGATCCCAAGCGCACCAAATACGACCTTAAGTACTATACGAACTTGGCCGATGAACTTGTCAAGGCTGGAACACACGTGCTGTGCATTAAGGATATGGCTGGTCTGCTCAAACCCGAGTCAGCAAGGTATGCACACTCTCTTTTGTTGTGGCTTGAACTGTGCGAGGTACTTGCAATTCAAGCCACACATTGTTATTCTACATATTGTATACGTACTACATGCAGAAAGGCCTACATCCATCCATAAAATATACCATAGATAGACCAGATGGTTCAAGCCAAACGCAATAATAATAACATCATAGTATCGCTGCAGATTAAGACCTTTAAGACGGTAGATTGCAGTTTCCGAGGTGCCAAGAGAGGTGGAACCCAGACGAAGTCCACCTCCCGCCTAACCGACCGAGAGGCACCGTCGCATAACGGACGGCACGGAAACGCGGTAAAAATGCGAATAGAAACGCGATAGGGATAGAAAAATCGAATAGAACGCGGCATGCAAATAGAAATGAAAGATAAAAAAAAAAGAAAGAATATCGATGAAGATAACACGTGCTAGATAGACAAGAATTAAAGACTTCATAGCAGCGATAGAATTAGTACTAGCTTTGACGTGTTGAAGTTTATCGTAGTCTGAACATAATACCCTGAACGGTTCGTGCAGTGCATAGTTCGATGTACAATAAGGAAGAATTAGTGGAAGGTAATTACGAGTACTTCTGCAAGGGACAGAGAAGTGTAGCTCTATTAAAAGGACCTCACTGTCAATGTCACCTTGCATAAGGTTGTTAATAAATAAGACCCCTAGCTTGGTTCTGCAATTAGTTAGGGAAGGCAGATTGAATAACAGAAGTCTATTATTATAGGAAGGCAGTCTAAGATTTTCATCCCAGTTTAGTCCACGTAAGGCATAAAGTAAAAAGTTTTTCTGTCCAGATTCGATGCGTTCTTTATGAAAAGTGTACTGTGGACACCATACGCATGAACCGTATTCTAGAATGGGACGAACGAGTGAGATGTAGAGAGTCATTCTTAGATAAGTATCGTCAAACTGATCCTTATAGATCTCGACGACATACCACTAAATAATAAGCAAAAATGTACAACACTAAGGTTATAGCTGCATACAGAAATTGAAACTCGCTTGCTTGCATAGATCATAAACCTCATGCGATCGCATACACAATCACTGTGCACTGCATGCGCGTAGGAAGGTCGCCAAACTGCTTTCCTATTTCAGTTATTTTAAAACAAATTCGAATATTGTTACATTTTAAAAATGCACAACGAACCGTGAATTTTGAATTTAAACTTTCCGTGTTAACCGATTCAGGCAAACGTTTTTGGTTCCAAATGCCTCATAAACTGCAATCGTGCCCTTCAAGAGTATGAAACAACAAAAGCTAACCTCTCTTTTTGCTCTGAAATTCTTGCATTTCTTTCTACAGGTTGCTGGTTACTGCTATTCGTGATAAACATCCGGATCTGCCGATTCATGTGCATACTCATGATACTTCGGGGGCTGGCGTAGCTTCAATGCTGGCGTGCGCTCAAGCTGGCGCTGATGTTGTGGACGTTGCCGTTGATTCGATGTCCGGCATGACATCGCAACCAAGCATGGGGGCTGTAGTCGCCTCTTTGCAGGGAACTGCATTGGACACACAGCTGGACTTGCGTGATGTTTCCGAATACTCCGCCTACTGGGAGCAGACCCGTACACTTTACGGCCCCTTCGAATGCACCACGACAATGCGATCGGGCAATGCGGATGTTTACTTAAACGAAATTCCCGGCGGACAGTATACCAATCTACAATTTCAAGCATTCTCGCTTGGCCTGGGCGACTTCTTTGAGGATGTGAAGAAGGCATACCGCGAGGCGAATTTCCTGTTAGGAGACATTATAAAGGTTACACCATCCTCTAAGGTTGTGGGTGACTTGGCGCAGTTCATGGTGCAGAATCATCTAACCAGTGAACAAGTGTTGGAACAAGCTGAGGAGCTGTCATTCCCCAAATCGGTGCTCGAGTACCTGCAAGGATATATCGGCATACCATACGGCGGCTTCCCTGAGCCATTGCGATCACGTGTACTCAAAGATATGCCACGCATTGAGGGCCGACCAGGTGAAAAAATGGATCCACTTGACTTTGATAAACTGAAATGCGAACTCAAAGAATCTCATACAAACGTCACGGATAGAGATGTTGTTTCCGCTGCTCTCTATCCTCAAGTGACTGAAGAGTACTTGCATTATCGTGAGAAATACGGTCCGGTCGATAAGCTGGACACCCGCATATTCTTATCCGGCCCTAAGGTGGGCGAAGAATTCGAAGTTACCTTGGAGCGAGGAAAGACTTTGAGTCTGAAGGCCTTAGCCATGGCAACTGATCTGAAATCCAATGGAAACCGCGAAGTTTTCTTCGAACTCAACGGTCAGCTGCGTTCCGTCCACATTCCCGATAAGGAAGCTATGAAGGTAAGCTAGTAGTTATAGCATAAATAAATATGATTTAAAACTGTACTCGCTTTGATTTAAAGGAAATCCGCGTGCATCCCAAAGCCAACAAGGCGGTGAAGAGCGAAGTAGGTGCCCCCATGCCAGGCGATGTCATCGACATTCGTGTCAACGTTGGCGACAAAGTGGAAAAGGGCCATGCTCTGGTCGTACTATCAGCCATGAAGATGGAAATGGTGGTACAGTCGCCACTCTCAGGAACTGTTAAGAAATTGGAAATCACTAAAGGCATGAAGCTCGAGGGAGACGATCTGATTATGATCATTGAATAAGTTCGTAGCCCTGGCAAATCCCGTATTTACCACATTGTAGAACAGAGCCAAATGTTTTTTTTATACGAATTTATGTGCACACATGTACATATGTATGTGCTGGCCAGTGTGTATGTAATATATGTGGTACGTACAAAGATATAATATGTTAACTATGTTGTTAGTCTTAAAGAATAAATTGTCATTGCCAAATTTTTTATCGATGTTAAAATTTGATTATTATAAAAAATAAATAAAAACATTAAAAAAAACAAATAGAAATACATTGTGTGCAAAATATTGTAGTATATTGAGTTTATTGGGGGTTAAAATCGCCAAGATACGTACACTTTTCGGGTTTACAGTGCTGTTCAAGGCGTTGACTATGGAGTGGAAACGTTACATGTATGGAGATCTGGCAACCCTCTCAATTTGCCAATCACACTTATTTAAATATTCACTTTCAATAGATATTAATCTGTTTAATTTATCGATATCCTTTTAATCATCGTATAGTCCTTCTCTTTCGATCGATAACTGTCAAGCACACAACACGTGCCGCTCCATAACTTTTTAAACCTTATACATTTTATTCAAATAAATCTTAAGCATCAAACAAGGATAAGACTATTGAAATGAGTTTATCCTCGAATCGATCATTTGCGATTATTAACCAAAATATTTAAATCACGACATTGAATTGCTTCAAATGGTCTTTATTTTGTGAATTCTTGTGATAGAGAGAAGAGTGAAGCTGTGACGTATGCAACAGAAAATATTGAAGAAGATAAAGGGTGTTTGACTGTTGAGGACTCTCAACTGTATCATTCGTATGCATCCACTTGAATTCAAGACCTTATACTTATTGTCAAACTACATGTTTATTACTAACTATTACTACTACTAATGTCAGTGTTTATTGTTTGCAGTTTTCTGATAGTTTCTTAAGTATGCAAATCATAAATTACAAAATTGGTCCCTCTTTCAGTACGACAGGCTCACCGTCCAATTTTCGTATTGTTGGCAGGCGTTTAATGCATTCTGCTCTCCAGTTTGGTTCGTCCAGACCCTCGGACAAAGGATTGCCAACGACTACTAAGTCTTCGAGAGTTTCAATTTCGACCAATCGATTAAACTCTGACCAGTCTTTGATGAGATTGTTGCTTATATAAAGGACTTTCAGGCACTTAAGTGGAGTTAGCCCTTTTAGTTTTTCAATTAAATTGTAACTCAGCCAGAGTTCCTCCAGAGTGTCACCAACTGCTTCCTGAAAAACCAAGTATATAGTAAATTAAGCCCTATAAGAGCACTCATGTTGAATGTGACCTACCAGACCCGATATTTGCTTGATGTAGTTCCGCGACAACGATAACACTTTCAAATATTTCATACCCGACAGCCCGAATATTTTCTCAATCATATTTGTGGACAGGCTAATTCTTCTAAAAAATATATCAAATTCAAGAGTTGTTGTTGCTGGTGATAAATTATAATACCTTACTCGCAATTGACCAACGTCCCCAACGTAGTATCCATTTTCTCAATTGGCGGCCATTGGAATTGCAAATCAATATTTTTTGCATTCAAACTGTTCTGTTGTTCGCGATCCTCCCATCGCTTAAGGGCTTCTTTTTATTGTCGTTGCCTTAGACATGTTTTTCACTATAATAGGTTTTCTTGCTATACAATTCAATTTACTTAACCAATTCAATTTAATAATTTCTGTTGCCACGGTAACCAGCCCCAACTCCAAAACGTATTTCAGTTCTATTAAAATAATAAAAGTAGTTTGTTGGTTTGGCAACAATCATATTCTGTAACTTGGCCACACTGTTCTAAATCAGTTCTTCGAACTAACGAACGATACTCAACGCCGTCGCGCTTATGTTATTTAAAAAATTATTTAACTGACACTATATCGCCTCGCGTTTTACTCCATCATTTCCCAATAAGTTCGATAGTTCTATTTCATTTACTTTATCGTTCTTAAAGGACGATCTTTTTGGCCAATGCCCTTCAGACTAAAAATTACCGAGTTATTAATGGAAAACATATAAATTCAAACAATGGAAATAGCATGGGGACGATGAATTGCGTTTGTAAGTCAAACATAATGACCATATTTAGAGATTTTTGCACTACTAAACTAGTAGGAACGGAGGCAGTCAAGTTTTTAGTATAATACGACCGAATTTAAACTCATCATACCAATTGCAAACGGTTGATTTCGACGGCGCAGAGTAATGCCGGGTAGTACTTATCAAGCCACAGTTTGGCTACGGTCGTCTTTTTTCCTACCAAATGGCAAAAATACGAAATTCACTGTTTTCCATTTTCACAAAATTAACAAAGTTGTTGCACAATAAGAGCTGTTAAATAAAAACGCGCCAATTGATTCTTATCGATACATATATTATAAAAGATGAAGATCCAAAATTTGCAGAACGTCTAACCGTGTATAATAAGACATTTCAAGTTGACAGATCCACAGAGAAATATGAATATGAATATCACAACTTTTATCAGATAAAGGGTTATCCATTTTGCGATTTCAAAAGTAAACGTAAATAAAACACAAAATATTTTATTTTATGATATTTCTTTTTAGGCCATGGATTAAAAAAATTCATGGTCTATTGTGTTTGTCGGAACGGAATTGTGCGTAAGAGGCAGAAGGAGGCATCTCCGACCCCATAAACTATATATATTCTGAATCAGTATCAGTAGCCGAGTCGAGCCATGTCTGTCTGTCTGTCTGTATGAACACCTGGATCTCAGAAAGTATAAGAGCTAGAGTCATCAAATTTTGCGACAAGATACGTATATATTGCAGTGTCTCAAAGTTTTTTTTTAACATTTGGACACGCCCCTTCCCGCCTCCGTAAATCAGTAATAACTATTTAAAAACTACAATATTAGCTCAACAACCAAAGTTGTATATCTTACATGACAAATACTTTGCCACGGGCGTTATGTGAAAATTTCATTTAAATCGGACTATTAATAAGTGAGATATGATACGAATTAAACTCACTTTGAACATACATTTATACTTAAGCAGACCTAATTTACGCAAGCATACCGAAGTTCAAATCTAGCGTCAGACACACAGCATTTTAAACTTTTGTATGGTAACAAAATTGGTTGACAATGCAGCTTTGCCGATAGGCCAGAGAGTGAGGCAATGGCCGAGTGGTTAGAGTGGCGGATGG
This sequence comes from Zaprionus lachaisei, assembly GCA_018901815.1. Classification (NCBI taxonomy): domain Eukaryota; kingdom Metazoa; phylum Arthropoda; class Insecta; order Diptera; family Drosophilidae; genus Zaprionus; species Zaprionus lachaisei. Next base: position 248,999 of record JAEIFI010000128.1, read on the forward strand.
CTGTGAGAGAGTGCGCGTGTTCAACTCCCGGTTGAGGCGGGTGCGAATTTTCATTTATTAATTACTTATTATTTTATTTTTTTTATTTATTTTATTCTTAATATTCGGGCGGCGATTCCATACCGTTAAAATTTTTATTACGGTATAATATGATAATCCATGGCCTTATACAGTCAGCACCTGACTGTAGCGTTAGTATTTTTTATAATAAAGTTTGAACATTGATATTATGTGTGAAACACATAAGATGACCATTAATATGACCATCACACGAATTGTTGCAAATATCGATTATTTTGAAAGACCGTGAGATAAAGTTAATACAATCGTTTGGTACTAGTATTATTATATATTGTATTACCCTTCATGAGCATGGGTGCAATTCTTTGCGCTGTGCGATCTTTGTGCAAAAGTTTGTAACAGGTAGAATGAGGCGTGACAGACCCCATAAAGTTTATATATTCTTGCTCAGGATCACTAGCCGAGTCGATTGAGCCATGTCTGCCTATCTGTCCGCATGTCCGGATGACCAGATGAACACACAGATCTCAGCTATTATAAGGGATAGAGACAGCAAATTTGGCCTGAAGGTTTCTGTGTACCTGTATAAAAGATACAACTTTCTGACTTTAACATATACTAAGCTGAATGAAATATCTACGTATTCTCTAAATTGCAATCCGATCGGACAATAAACACAGAAGTTATTTAACAAAGTATGAGCATAAAACCAAATGCTTCTGTCAGCTAACAAGTGAGGGAGAGCGAAGCGCGAGCGCCATCTGTTGGGAATAATTTTAAAGCATGTGCCTATGTACATATGTATTGTTGTATGAATTTAACAAATTAAACTACACCAGAACATGGGTCAAAGGGTATCCCACGTCGCGTGCCGCGCGACTGTTGCTTTTCTTACTGGTTCCCCCCCTTCCCTAGATCCACCACTGAACTGAGGCATAGCGGGTAAAAAGACTTGGTGCTAATAATAGAACACACACCACTAAGAAACGTATTAGAATTAGATAAGGTACAACTGTAGAATTAAGAGAAATATATAAATACAAATTCGTTACTTAATACCACAAATGAAACCAAGTACTCGAAAAGCTTTATTGTCAATACCTAAATCAAAACTCCAAAAACTACTTCCAAAAAGAAAGCTGTTTCCAATCGGAAAACCTCTGTTCCACGCAATGCTTCCGCCCCTATTCTTCCTACCTCTTCCAATTCAGATTAGTACCTCTTGCTCTAATCTGAGTGTAGAAAATTTATCTTCATCAACTTTACCGGTGATTCCACCCCCCCCTTACGGTACAGAGTGTAAAACCTCTAGTTGCCGTTAAACCTAAGAAGTTGGTCTTCGTTTCTCGAATAGCACCTGACACTTCCGTAGATGATGTAAAATCATACATCCTTTCTAAAGTTCCGTCTGAAAATTTAGTCGTTGAAAAAATCCAATTTCAAATTTCCCAGGGAAATATCTTCCTTTAAAATTAGTATTTCGGCTGAGCAGTTCTCAATTGTGTGCAAAGGATCTTTTTGGCCGCCTGACCTAATTGTTAAGGAGTTTACTCCTAAACAAAAATCCAATACACCTGTTACCCTTCCTTCGCTGTCCGATGTATCCCCGAACGGAGCAGAAAAAAACTAAATTCTAACCTCTCTGTTGCCTATCAAAATGTTCGAGGCCTTAATACTAAACTATCCAAACTGTTTGCTGATAGTATATCTTTTGTCTATCTTTCTAATCTTTCCTAATAAGTATACTTCTTTCAGATGTGACCGTCTGTCAAGATCTGGAGGAGGAGTTCTTATTGCTGTTGACTCAAATCTGTCTTCTGATATTGTTTCAATAGACTGTCTGCCCAATATAGAATTCGTGTGCGTAAAAATAACTTTAAATCATATTTCAGTTTATGTAACTTGCTCTTACATTCCTCCTTCCTCAGAAACTTCTTTGTATCTATAACACGTCTCTTGTATTAAATCTATAGAATCAAAACTTTCGGATAGAGATTACCTATTAGTTTTTGGTGACTTCAATTTACCTCAATTAATATGGTCTAATAATAAGGTTTTGATTCCCTCCATTTTTAACCCATTTACCAATGGACTCTCTGAACTATCCTTGTTTAAAATTAACCCTTTTCATAACTATAAAGGCAAAATCCTTGATTTAATTTTCACTTCTGATACTCACATTAATAACATTTCAAGAACTAATCCCTTAGTCTTTCCTGAAGATCCTTATCATCCTACATTAGAACTTGTTTTAGAACTGCCCTCCTCCGTGCAAACTAAAATTGTTAAGTCTGTTTCGAAGTTACGCTGCTTCCGCAAAACTGACTTTGAGAGGCTTAATAATCTAATTTTAGAACACGATTGGTCTTGTTTTGATGCATGCTCGAATTTAAGTACTTGTACAATACTTCATATTTTTATAATACCTTGAACAAATTTTTTGACGAGTGTGTGCCACGTGTATATCCAGCCAAGACTAAAAGTCTTCAATGGTTTACTCGTGAATTACTTAGGGTGAAAAATTTAAAATTTCGGTATTATACAAAATTTGAAAATACAGGAAATCCTTCCGATTTTTCTCGTTATACTGTTGCAAAGGCTAACTTTATTGCTCTTAATAATAAAAGTTATAAGGACTATAGGACAACGCTGTCGGCTTCAATTTGCACGTGATCCTAAGCAGTTTTATAACTTTGTTAACTTGAAACGTAGATCTAATGAATTGCCATCTCGTCTCTCTTATGAAAATAATGAAGCAACTAATGATCAGGCCGCTGCTGATTTTTTTGCGAATTTTTTTCAATCAACCTATTCATCTAATACCTATGATTCTAATCTTTCTTACCCTTATCCTATTCATAACTCTAATTCTATTTCTTGCCCTAGTATCGATGAAAATTCTCTTCTAAATGACCTGCACTTGGTTAAACCCATTAACTCACCTGGCCCTGACGGAGTACCAGGGTGAGTTCTTAGATATTGTTCCATCTCCTTATATGGACCCATTTTTAAGTTATTCAAATTATCATTAGCTACTTGTAATTTTCCTTCTGTCTGGAAAGAATCATATTCCATCCCTCTTCACAAAAATGGGTCTAAATCGGAAGTGAAGAATTACAGGTGTATTTCTAAATTATCCTCTATTCCTAAATTATTTGAAAAACTTGTTACGGCCCAACTAACCCACATTTGTAGGTCCGTTATTTCAGCATGTCAACATGGTTTCATTAAATCCAGATCCTCCACAACTAATCTTCTGGAATTCTCATCTCTTGTTATAAAAGGGTTTCAGAAGAAGATGCAAACTGATGTCATTTACACTGATTTTAGTAAGGCTTTTGATTCTGTAAACCATTCACTTCTGATTCATAAGTTGGATCTTATTGGTTTCCTTACAAATTACTTCTTTGGATTACAAGTTATTTAAAAAATAGGTCCCAAAGAGTTCTTTACAAATATTCCATATATAAGCCAATCTTTATTACCTCTGGTGTTACCTCTTTATTAACGATCTTTCCTCTATCTTGAAATTCTCTAACATTTATATGTATGCTGACGATGTGAAACTTTGGTTTACATACAAGGAGCCGACTTGGAGCTCACTACAGGTTGATATTGAATCCTTTTGTGCTTGGTGCAGCTTTAATCTCTTAAGTCTAAACTGTTCTAAATGTAAAGTAATGACATTTTACAGAACTAATTTCCACGTCGTCAACTATACACTTTATCTATCCCCTCTTCTAAGAATATCAAATGTCAATGACCTTAGTATTCTTTTTGACCATAAACTGAAATTTGATTGCCATATCACGCAAATTGTAAATAAGGCCTCTCGAATCCTTGGTTTTATAAAAAGATGGGCCAAGGAATTCAATGATCCTTATACAACAAAGTTGCTTTATACCTCCTTTGTTCGATTCTTGAATATGGTTCTTGCATTTGGTCACCGCAATATCATGTTCACCAGGACAGAATTGAGTCGGTGCAAAAACAATTTTTACTTTTTGGTCTTCGTGGTTTTAACTGGGTCTCTGGAATTGATTTACCGTCTTATTCTAGTAGACTTGTTCTAATAAATTTAACTTCTCTTACCAACCGCCGCTTAATGTTAGGTGTCATGTTCCTTGTTAAGTTGATTAAGTATGATATCGATTCCCCGTTCTTGCTTAATCAAATTAACTTCTCTATTCCCTCTAGATTTACCAGAAATTTTGCACCTCTTTTGCTTGATTTCTGCAATAACAATTATAGCCTGCATGAGCCTTTCCGAATTCTCTGTTCTGATTACAACAAACTTTTTGTAGTAATTAACTCGGAGTGTTCCCTAGTTGCTATTAAAACTTTCATCACTAACTCATTAACATTTAACACTAACAACTAACCTAACACTACTGTTCTGATTGGGTTTTTCTCTGGGTTTCCCCAATCCTCTGCAACAAATGTTGGTTCGGCTAATTTGTTTATTCCCAGTTTTAAAAATTTAATTTTTTAATTTCTACAATTTTACTGTTTAACGTAAATTTAAACTTTAATTTTACATATATATTTCTTTGGTTTTTTTTAACTTTTAATTCATTTTTAATTTTAATATAATATAATGTAATATTAATTTGTATATCTAATTTTTATATTTTGCTTATCCCTACAGTCGACTGTTCTTAGTTGATTTTAAATAAATAAATAAAATAAAAAAAATTTACCTCGTTTATTCTTCAGGTTCAGGCAAGAGAGTTAATGATGATGGCATGATGGTTACCTCTATTAATTGACGTTACTTTACACTTGAAACAGTTAAAAATTGATTAAGACTCGTATTAAGGAAAGGCTCATTGTATATCAAGCAAAGCTTCCCGTCAGCGTAGTATAAGATTGAAGTATTTAAAAAGGTCTTTAGCAAAAAGGTAAAGACATTTTAATGAACACAAATATTTATTAAGATGGTTTTGATAAACAGTATTTAAAAATAACTTGTTGAGAGCTGTTAGTTAAGTAGATTTAAAAACCAATGAGATTTCTGTTGTGAATCAAGAGTTAGTCGGTCATTAGGCATGATGATTTTATGGTCATAGGACCCTTGATTACGAATAAAACCAAAGATGAAAGAGTATCAAGCATTCGGCAAACTAGGTATAAATTTAAATTTAAATTTTAAATTTTATTTTTTAAATTTAAATTTTATTCCCGTTTCCTAAACAGTTCTCTAAAACAGTTCCGTGCAATCGATAGTTTAGATGTTTTTCTTATTGGTTAATTTTGAATATCGATAAACTTTTTTATTATGTGCCTTCTCCAATTCCGCGACCACTAAATCTTTATTATTGTTGTCAATTTGCTTGGAATTGTGTCTAACGATGTCTGCGTCAATTTTTTCCGACGTGTCCAAAGGACCGGCTATAGAAGTGTTCGCTTTAACACGATTATTTAATGATGATAGCAATGCAAAAAAAAGTAAATTTGTCTGTGGGAGGTATGTAATGAGAACAACCTGTCAAATACTGAACCTATAAAGCTACGCAATAATAAAAATACATGTACATATGCATTAATATATTGTTATGCACATGCATACATACATCAACATACATATTATACAGCACTATAGTACATTATTTTGTTGAGCCAAAGGTTATTTGAATGTCAACCCGGTCTATTGCTTTACTGGAAAAAGATGATAATTATTTTGCAAAAAAAAAAAAACACAAATTATGCACATTCTCTGACAAGGTCAAAGTACACTATAGCTCAGACATAATAGATTCTACAGCCCATTTAATTTTTACCATATATTCAAGGATAGTTCCCGTTGTTTTATGCACTTATCAAATTTCATAATATTGATAACCTTCGTAGTTGTTGTGTTCTATTTATATGGCTTGATATACAAACTGATTAAAGGAAATTGAATTTGATCTTATCTTTATTTAATTAATCTATTGGCAACTGTTGCTGCACTAGATTTGTCGGCTCTCCATAGTGATTGAAATGACCAATTTAAGTGGAGGCAATTCATACCTTCTTTATAAGATGTTGGACGTTGATACAATTATTGTATAATCAAGTCAAGTCCTCAAAATCACGAATTAAAGAAGCGAGTAAGGACCCCGGGACGGGTGTTTTAAGAAATGTTTAATTTACAATTTCTGACGTGCAGATAGGCGGACAGAATTTTATTTTAATTGGTAACAGTGTTTGTGTTAGTAACAATAAGTTCAAAGTTATTGTTATATTATTATTTGAAGGAGAGAGATGTACTGCGTTCTTGTAGATCTATTGTACCACCTGCTGACTGACCTTCCTATTCAGTCTAGTTACTCTAAGGAATCGCAACATTATGCCTGGACTGTTCGACATTAACCTCGAGTGGGTGTTTGCTTTGTGACAGACTAGATAAATGTTCATATAGATTTGGATCTAGATTTTCATACGAACAAATAGACGGACATAGCTGTGTATATAGACTCGGCTGCTGATTCTGATTAAGAATACATATACCTTGTGGAGTCGGAGACACATACTTCTATCCTACGAATAGTGGGTATAACAAATACAGATCTGTCCGAAACAATACTGATTAGGCAGCCCTGGTATGTATACAGATGACTTAGAACAAACTTGAAGACACTGCATTGCACATGAGTATAGCTCTAATGGTTTTTGTGATCTATAAGTTCATACAGACATACATGGCAATATCGGCTTGGCTTTGATTGTGATTTCGAATATATAATATTCATATACATACATATAAACAATGGAGGTGATGGCAGCGTGATGGTACTGGTGGCAACGTTGCAGGCGCCTATCGATACAACCAGAGTTGCAGTAATGAAGAATAATCGAACAGTCTGTTTAAAAAAGAGTTGAACGAGAGAGTCGTTGAGTCGCAGTGGAAGAGAAGTTGTAAAAGGCAGAAAAGGCGGTTTGCTTTTTAAAATAAAGACGTCGGTCGGTCAAGTCGGACTGTCGCTAGTCATGTTGCGAGAACATCAAACTGATTTTTGTTAAAGTAAAGTGAATAAACTTATTATTTGTACCATCTAATATGTACTTCTATTATCTAATATATCAATAAATTTTACATACACATATCCTTTCTATCTGTTACACACATTCAGACAAACCAAATAGACCATCCATATTTTGGATATCCATACCGCAAATGGAGTTTTTCTCCAATGTGGGGAGGGACAAACTTTATTTGAGAATGGTCGGTTTAGTTTTAGACCTTGTAGTTGCTAAGATTTGTTTGCTTTCATTATGTGTGGGTATATTAAGATACAAATATAAAAATCTAGAAAACGAGTTTTAAGCTGTTGTTTATTTATATCAACAGCATACCGAACAGACGCTGGTAAACCATGGGTACTCCCGGTAGTGCGGAAGACAGAAATTGGGATCGCTAGTGATGAGTCTATCAACCATGAGTACTTGCCAGTGACAGGTATGAATCATTTACAAATGTCTTCAGAATAAATATTAATTTTTAAACTATCTTCCGTTAAGGTCTGGATACATTTACTCGTGCTGCAACGGAGTTGGTGCTGGGAACTGATTCTACAGCATTGAAAGAGAACCGTGTAAGTTTCAAAAATGATTGAGTAGTTCTTCCACATCTACAAATACTTTTTTTTAGGCATTTGGTGTTCAAACTATATCTGGTACAGGCGCCCTACGGGTAGCAGCTGAGTTTTTACACCAGCATCTGAAGCGAAACACAGTCTACTATTCAAATCCTACATGGGAGAACCATCACAAGATCTTTGCTGATTCTGGCTTTACTAAACTGCAGTCGTATCGTTATTGGGACCAAACTAATCGTCGTCTGGACTTGCAGAGCATGTTGGCAGATTTAGAAGAAGCTCCGCCAGCGTCTGTTATTATTTTGCATGCGTGTGCACATAATCCAACAGGAATAGACCCGACACAGGAGCAATGGAAACAAATTGCTGATATTATGGAGCGCAAAAAACTGTTTCCACTCTTTGATTCGGCATACCAGGGCTTCGCCAGCGGCAATCCGGATCTAGATGCCTGGGCAATACGTTATTTTGTAGATCGAGGTTTCGAGCTTTTCGTCTGTCAGTCTTTTGCTAAAAACTTTGGACTGTACTGCGAGCGAGCTGGCAATTTAACTATTGTACAGCAGAGCGGTGCTACGAAAGATGCGATACACTCGCAACTGACATTGATCGTGCGCGGTCTGTACTCCAACCCGCCCGCTTACGGAGCTCGCATTGTATCGAAGGTTTTGAATACACCAGAATTGCGACAGGAGTGGATGGAGAGCATCAAGAGCATGTCGAGTCGTATTCGTGAAATGCGTAGATTGTTGCGGGATAAGCTTGTTGCATTGGGTACTCCAGGCAACTGGGATCATATTGTTAATCAAATTGGCATGTTTTCATACACGGGACTTAACGAGAGCCAGGTGGCCTTGCTCATCAAGGAGTATAACATATATTTGCTTAAAACTGGTCGCATTAATATGTGCGGCCTCAACACTGGCAATATTGATTATGTCGCCAACGCTATACATGCGGCTGTCACATCTAATGAAAAACAGAACAAACTCTAAATAATACATCTATCTATATATATATGTATGTATATTATTAAATGATTACGTTCTTTAGCTATGCTTTAAAACCAAATGGTCCAAGTAAGAGACGCGTTAAGCATTTGTATTAAGCAATGTGAATTTTCCCTTAGAAATATATCTGTAATAAATGAATTGCATTTTGAAAAACAAACTTTGCATGGTTTTAAACCAGTCGACTTAACTAATTTCATTATTAAATTTTTGTAGGGGGGGGGTGTTGTCGTATGGTGTAATGTACATTTTCTAGCTTATCAGTGAAGAAAGATCGCGCGCGCGATTTTTTTTCGAAAAATTTTCACTTGATGTTTTACAACTTTTTAGGCTGCTGTATAACAGCCTTGAAGCCAATCAACAAGCTCGCGAAGTTGGCGCCGAAATTCTCAATTAATATACAGCTCATAAAATAATACAATGTTGTGTATGTCGTACATTTCATTTGAAATATATGGCTTATGGGACACTGTGCGCATCAGTGTGACGTTTTACTCAGAATTAGCCAACAACAAAATACTTGTCAATTTTATTATTTTCAAAATTCAATTAAAAAACACTAGAAGCTTCCGAGACATAATTCTTTCACCTAAATTCATCATAAATATAGCCCTACCTTTACCCTTAAAACATATATCGCATGCCCAGATCAAGATTTTATATCTTTTGGGGGGATATTCAAAGGTAATTGTTTGAAAAATTCATTAATTTCACATATGAAAACTAAGAATAATGCATTTAACATATAAAAAATTATAAAAATTTCATGTGGCATTTGAAAACTAAGAATATATAAACTGTACATCAAATACTGAATTGTCACATACATGTCACAATAATAGTAATATTATATTTAGTAGCGATTCAAACTTGATGTTGACTTTAAGCCAGCAGTAGAGCTGGGGCGACCACTAACGAGAGTATCGATATATTGAATATTTATTTTTCAAACCACTATCGAATATTTAATTTCGACACATTTTCTTAATTTTGGCGCAAAACCTACGATTTGGTAAATACGCGCGGAAATATTTGTGTGTCCCAGCAACGTCAACGGAGTCGGAAAGGATGTTCAGCAAAGCCGGCCTGGTAATAGGCGATCGTAGAGCATCGCTTAAACCTAAAACAGTGGACCTGTTATTGTTCTCAAGAAGAATAAATGGATCTCAAGTTAGGTTTCCTTAATTTAGTTTTTTTAATTTGTATCTATGAATGTGATATAATTCTATGAAAGAATGTTATTTGATTTTTAAAATTATATGAGTTTAATCAAACATGCTTTTTTATAAGAGTCGTTTAGTAAATAAACCAATAAATCCAATTTCAATTTACAATGGGTATAACCACTTTTTAGAAAATAAAGCACTATCGTGATAGTATCGAATATTTTATTAAAAACCATCGGAAATATCGAATGTTCCAACTATCGATAGTTTCCCAGCTCTAGCCAGCAGCAATCAACAGGGAGAGACTTTACGATAAGCTATCAAAATCAATCGATAGCCGCCACACTAAAACTATCGATAGCAGTCCTACTGTTGGGCACAAGTGTCCATCACTGACACTTGTAATCACTTGAAAAACAATGGCAGGTAAATGTACTAAATGTAGACACGAAATGTATCAATAATAGGTATACAATCCAGACAGTGACAGGCCAAGTGGTGCTCCCAGTCGAAATGTAGATAGTACAAGGATTTTATTAACATCAAAAACAGGAAGACCCGACTATGGCACCAACAACACATTGGAGCTCTTAGAGCGCATACCCAGCGAAGTAGTAGACCTTAAGCTTGACGATGTTCTCACTGCAGTTAAAACTGTGGACAATCTGTGCGATTATGCACGATGCAAGACCAAAACAAGTTTAATGGGCCAAGACTGCAAGCATTGCAATAAACGCTACTGTTTCAAGCATGGACTTCCCGAGGTTCATGGCTGTGGGGTGGAAAAGAAACGTGAGGCGCGCAAAGAATTCCTTCACCCCAAGCCTGTGAAGACCATTCGCGCAGAGGAAGAATTGAAAAATGCTAAAAAGAAATTGAACGAGAAACTAAAGAACATGCAAGTCAATCGTATGCAAAAGCCTGCAGAAACAAAGAAAAAGAAATAGAACTTTCCAAATTCTAAATTACATTTTCGCCTACAATAAATCCAATGAAATTAATGGAACAGCCATTTTCTTAAACAAAACATTAAATACATTCATACAAATTTGCAAGACACTGCTGATTTTATTTTTCCTTCTGATTAAGGTTTTGCTCTATTGTCTGCACTTCCCTCAAAGCAGTTTGCGATTTTAAACACTTTGGTTAGCTCCATAACATTGCGGAATCTGGGAATATACACACAAGGCCAATCTCCCGAGCCCAGGATCCGCGAATATTTCTATTACATCAATCATGAAGGCATGGTGTGTACTTTGTTTATTATATACGCAATATTTTAAGGGTTGTTTTTGTCTATTTATGTATGCTTGTTTAGCTATTTTTAGACGATGCCAAGATGAAAAATTTTACATCTTGCTTTAAGGAAAAGAAATTTCTTAAGTTCTTCTTTAATCGCCTTCGACAAAATGATACTCAGCGTTATAAAATGTTCCCTTATATGTCTCCTTGTGGTCGTGAACGGAACTATGTGCGCTGCGATGATACGCCTATTGTGTTCACAGAGCACTTAAGAAAGAGCGAAGAATGTCGAGAGAAAGATAGTTTATGTTATGCACATGGAGGTCCAGACTTATCGGTGGAGTTTGAACCAAGTAAACTGTATATGCACCCAGAGAGCGGACGAGTTTATCATCCAGCCTGGCCGAAAGTAGGAGGGATTGGACTCCTTTGTTCCAAGTTGGCCATCGAACTCAGCAAACACTTCGTCTTTTTTGAAAACGATGATTCATCGCCAACTCATTTCAATTGGAATGGACATCAGATCAAGCTAGAGAACGAATGGGTCATGTCCACGGAAAAGCAATAAGATGTTATAAACGATTAAAAATACTTTTACTCAATATAGTAATACTATTAATTGATTATTATTAAAACTATTCAATGCTTAAAGGTTTAAATTCACCTTCTTTGATCTTAACCCATGAGAGCCCGGTGGCAACACCACCACCACCTCCATTTATCTCAGGCAAAGTTTTGCCCTTACTTGAACGTATTTGATCAAGAACCGGCCCGTGCAGATCGGTTTGAAATTTTTCAAAAGTAATATAGTGCGGATCCTCCGTTGAAGGTGAGTCATAGATGTGCGATTTACTCTCCTCTATGCTCTGATCGACCAGGGTTGAAAATGCATGTTTATTGTTGTGTAAAAGTTGAGCGGCCTCTACATTGCTGAGCTCCTTAGTTGGGTTCAGATTTCTGATAGCTTCCAAGGGCTCCGCGAATATTGTCTGCATATATCTCAATACCTGCCAAAGATGATCTTCGCCGCTTCTCCATTCCTGGAATGCATGGCTAAGGTCTAGACTTTTTGTATATGGACACACTAGTGGATGCACAACGTCGTGTTGAAAAATAATGGACTAAAAAAGGGGCATTAGTAGATACTAAATAAAGTGACAATTGTAATTTGTGTACTCACTGGAACTACATTATCATCGGGAAATCCATCAGACAACAAAATCGAAAACCGAAATATACAGTTTTTATAAAATCCCTGTCGTCCAAATAGTACTCCGAACCATTCTAAAACAAATAATTCGAATTATCTGTGGCATATGTACATACATATATCTGTTATTTCGATGTAACGACTTACGCAACGAATTGGCATAGCTAGGAATAACGAAAATACCCGAGGGCCTTTCCGATTCAATCATTTTGCTGAAATTGTAAACATTATATTACTGGAGATCAGTCAAATTTTGTAAGTGTTAATTTCTTACTACTCCGCAAGAATTTTGTACTCCCGCTGTATTGCAGCAAGTAGAATTTTCTCATCTTTCTTTTCTGCATCAACGTCAAGTGTCATGTTGTTAGAAAAATAAACAATTCTTTTTTATAAATTTTCTTTGTTTTGAAGATTGTTTTTTGATATTAGCGATGTAAGAACTCAAAATATCGATAACAATTGTGACTGAAACTTGTAAAAAAATAATCGCTCAACATAAATATTTTCTAGAGCATGATTTAGTATTTAATTTAAGCATGCTCGATACTTTTGTGTAGAAGTTGCATCTCTAATTTTATGAGATATTTATTTATTTTGGTATGTTAGGTTGGTTTATTGTCAGCACCAGCTGTAATAATCGTATTGTTTTTTAACTTGATTTTAGTTTTTAGACTTTATAATATGCAACTGAAATGTCTCAGAAATCACACTCAGAGTTATTGTCAAAAATCGATAGTATGAATATCGAAAAAGAAGGCAATGGACAAATTAAAGAAAACACTGGACATGAGGACGAAGCATATAAACAAATTGATCACAACACGGTGCCTGAATTCTACAATAAGGCACAAAAATATTGGTCGGAGGTCCCAGCAACTGTTAATGGTATGCTAGGAGGCCTGGGTTATATAAATGCAATTGATATACAAGGATCGAACGTGTTTCTAAGAGAACTGAAGATACCAGGCAAGAATTTGGCACTTGATTGTGGAGCCGGAATTGGAAGAGTATCCCGTAACCTGCTCATACCACTTTTCAAAACGGTTGATCTAGTTGAGCAAGACATTGCTTTCGCTAAAAAGGCACGCGAATACTGTACCGCAGAGGGAGTACGGCAAAACAGTTTGGGCGAAGTATATAATGTTGGTCTTCAGGACTTTCAGCCTACAAGCAAATATGATCTTATATGGAGTCAGTGGGTCTTAGGGCATCTAACAGATCACGACCTCGTCGCTTTTTTCACCGCATACGTCACGGCTTGCAACCAGGCGCATACTTTTGCATTAAAGAGAATGTAAGCTCGTCGAATTCAATAATCAAAGACGATGAAGATTCATCGGTCACTCGACCGATTTCGCTATATGAATGTCTTTTAAAAGAAGCTGGATTTCGCATCGTGAGAAAAGTTAAACAACAAAGCTTCCCAAAAGGCCTATTTCCAGTGTACATGATTGCTTGCAGAGCAAAATCTAACGTAGACAACTAATTATCAAATTAATTTATGTATTTATCATAATTAAATACAAAAGAAGATTGTTAAATCTTTATAAGACTATGTTTTATTTATACTTAGCTGCATTTAAGAACAACGAATGATCAATAACAAAGAAAGCGCAGCTATATTTTCTAGATATAGAAGGTTAAACCTTCTGGGTTTAGGCTACCTTAGGAATGCCAAAGATCATACCTCATACCCTTACCCAGAGAGAAGCTCAGTGGGCCAGACTCCAGTCTACCACAAATTAATTCAATATTTTTATTTGAGATTTTTGGAAACATTTGTATGAGGATCAAATGAAAACACTGCACTTTACTGAATTGGAAACACTTTTTAGTGTTTTATGCGATATTTTTTGAATTCCAAAAAGAGAACATGCTGCAAATGTTTCTGGCCTACTCTGCAGCGCCAAAAACATTAATCAATACAAGGATTGGGTCTTATACGGCACTTGTTCTGGCACAACGCATTTACACACATGATATTCTGAAAGCATATTAAGCAATTAAACATCGTTGTTGCCAAGTCAATCTTAAAATTGTAATTTGCCGCCACCAATATTCTAGCCTAGGGCAACTCTATTATCGCAATCTAGCCCTGTATTATAATTATCGCAATGCAGCCCTGTATTCGATTTATCGCAGTACAGCCCTGTATTAGATGTATCGAAGCCAACATAATTTGGTACTTTTGAATAAAACGGACTCGAAAAGAACAAGAGTAAACAACGCGAGTAGAACACGTCCAAAAAATAATTTTTTTCATTTAATTTCTCATTGTTATATTTTCATCAATAAATGTACTATTTATGAACTAAAGCGAGGAATTGTGTTAAATATTATTGTATACGCGTGAACTGGACTCCGCAACAAGTTTTTTTTTGGACATTCAATCTGTTTGAATGCAATCTCGAAGGTTATAAAAGACTCTTGTTTTCTGAGAAATGGTGCGAACACGTGGTCAAAAGAAAAAGCTTCTGGAATTCAATGCATCTACGTCAACTCCAATCAAATGCGGTGAAGAATCTGATTCGGACAAGGAGAGCACGATCGTGAAAAACACAGCAAAACATGCAAGTTCCGATGCGACAAATGTGTCTGGCCAAGATGCTCTTGTGACAACCATAATGACGCTATTAACGCCCATGTCAGCGCAAATAGCAAGCCTGCTGGAGAAGGTATCAGCATGCGAAGAAGAGGTTAAGGCAATCCGGGAGGCAAAAGGCATCACAGCTCCATACGGAGGCGCACCATTTGGAGGTGCGTACGTATCCGGCTCTGCAATGGGTAGAGCACATGGACTTGAGGCCACGGACTGTGACATTGCACAGCCGCAGCACGTTTAAGCACCACGACAAGGCACGCTATCTGCCAGTGTGCAAACCGTTGGACCCGCACAAGGCGGGCCACAACCATACGGAGGCGCGCCATTTGGAGGCGCATATGCGCCGAACTCTGCACTGGGCAGATCACATAGTCTTGAAGCCACTGACGGTGGCATTATGCAAAGCGGTCTACGCAACTACAATGATGTCCATTATGGCGCACTATCGGCCAGTGTGCATGATTCTGTCTTCACAAGGGTCAAGACGCAAAAGATGAAAGCTGTGGACGGCAGTTCTGGTTCCTGGCAGAAAATATTATCCACAAATTAATACGGATATTCAGGTATGCGATAAATCTGATACAGGGGCTGCTAAAAATCATTTAGCTAGCGAGATGCAGGACTTGGGTTTTGCTAATGGGTTGGGATATGGTGGGCGGCATTACGCCCCGATGAAAAAATTGATTGACCTACCATTCTTTGACGGGCAACCTGAGGATTGGCCGGTGTTTTGTACGATGTTCTGGGAAACAACAGCTGCATATGGATGCACAAAATTGGAAAATATTATGAGACTGCAAAAAAGTCTCAAGGGCGCAGCTAAAGCAGAAGTAGCTGGTTTATTGATCAATCCAATGAATGTCAATTATGTGATGGATGCGACTGGGTCAATGATATAGCAAGGACTATTGCCATAACAACAATAACATCGCCGGCATGTAAGGAAACTGAAAAGGGCAGTCAAAGGTCAGTAATGCAAGCTACAAATGTTACGGAATCACAGTCAAAAAAAAAAAATGGATGATCACTATTTTAACAAATGTTCTAAATTTATAAACGCTGAGCTACAGGATAGGTGGGCAATGGTTAAACAATTGGGTCTTTGCTTCGGATGTTTGTTTAAAGGCCACAATATATCGGAATGTAAGAAAAGTCAATCTTGCAACATAAATAATTGTAAAAAGCGACATAATCGGATGCTGCATAATAATAGTCAACCGAACAAAGAAAATAAATCGAAAATAAATAGTCAGTCAGGCGAGGAAAATATTGCTTCAAATGTAAACACAGTCAACATGGTAGAACCGAATTTGGTCAACACAATTGACTCGTCGCCATCAAAGATATTGTTTAAAGTATTGCCTGTTGAAATTAAAGGTCCTAATAATAAAATAATTGAAACATTTGCCTTCCTAGATGATGGTGCAGAAGTAACTTTGATCAATGAGAAGCTTGTCAGAGAACTAGGAGTCGACGAACCCAAGGAAGAAATAAAATTTAGCTGGTTTGGAAACCAGTCAATAACGGAGTCATCAATGAAATGTCAATTGAAAATACGTGCCTTAAAAGGAAAATTTTGGTCCCGTCTGCTAGGGAGTTCAGTTGCCAATATCCAGCTGCCACTACAATCTGTAAACATAGCAAAAATGCGTGAGTCATATGGACAACTTAAAAAACTGCCAATTCAAGGATATTATAATGCTGACCCAACAATTTTCAAGTTGAAACGCTCAATTGGGTGGGTCTTAAGATTTGTTCATCGATCCTGTCGCAAAGCCAAGGAAACTGGTCTCTTGAATTCCTGTGAATTACAAAAAGCCGAACTTATTTTGTGCAAGCAAGCACAACAGATGTTTATAAGGCCGACATGGAGGATTTACGGGCACATGGTATTGTCAATAAAAGCAGTAGCATCTACGGATTATCCCCTGGACTAGGAAAATATGGTGTAATGGAGATACATGGAAGACTCGACTATGCGGTTGTTTTGTCTGAACAAACTCGACGCCCTATAATATTGCCAAACAAACATCCGCTAACCAAGCTCATTGTTCGATGGTACCACGAGACATATCATCATCAGAACGAAGAATTGATAATTACTGTCATAAGGAAAAAATTCTGGGTTATCAATTTGCGATCTGCTGTCAGAGATGCAAAAGCATTGTGTCAATATTGTAAAAACAACGCTGCCAAACCCTATTCCCCACTGATGGGACAATTACCTCTGGACCGGGTCACGCCATATAAGAGACCATTTACCTTTGTCGGCCTGGATTATTTTGGTCCTGTAATGGTAGAAATTGGAAGGCGTCAAGAAAAACGGTGGGTGGCACTTTTTACATGTCTAAGTATAAGAGCCATTCACTTAGAACTTGCTAAGGATTTGTCGACTAGTGGGTGTATTATATGCATGAGGAACTTCGTCAACAGAAGAGGAATTCCAGCTCTCATAAGATCGGATATGGGGACTAATTTTGTTGGAACCGATAATGAAATCAAAAAAGTCAGGGAACTATTTGATTGGGAATATATTAAAACCGAAATCGCAAACTCAGGAATAAAATGGGAATTTAATTGTCCAGCAAATCCCAGTTCTGGAGGTATTTGGGAACGTTTAGTAAAATCAAGAAAGCGAGTCTTGGCCGTTACCTTAAAAGAAAAGGCACCGCAAATCGAAACATTGCAAAGCCTACTATTTTAAATAGTAGACCGCTAACACATGTTCCCGTTAACATTGATGATCCCGAACCTTTAACGCCAAATCATTTTCTGCTTGGAGAAACGAATTCAACACAAGTACCACAATATGATGAAAAGTTTTGTTTTAACAAACAGTATCGAATTGCCCAACAGTTAAAAAATGTATTTTGGAAGCGCTGGATACAGGAATACTTGCCCACACTCACACGTCGCACAAAATGGTTTGCTCCTGTCAAGCCCATATGTATTGGAGATGTTGCTATATAATATGTGATGACAATCAGCCTAGATCACAATGGAAAAAAGGAGTAATTGTCAACGTTATAAAGGCCAAGGACGGACAGATAAGAATAGCAGAAGTACACACATCCAATGGTATTTTAAGACGTCCTGTTTGAAAGTTGGCCATCTTAGACGTATTGGGTAAAACTCCAGGAGATTTTACGGTGGGCGGAATGTTGCCAAGTCAATCTTAAAATTGTAATTTGCCGCGACCAATATTCTAGCCTAGGGGCAACTCTATTATCGCAATCTAGCCCTGTATTATAATTATCGCAATGCAGCCCTGTATTCGATTTATCGCAGTACAGCCCTGTATTAGATGTATCGAAGCCAACATAATTTGGTACTTTTGAATAAAACGGACTCGAAAAGAACAAGAGTAAACAACGCGAGTAGAACACGTCCAAAAAATAATTTTTTTCATTTAATTTCTCATTGTTATATTTTCATCAATAAATGTACTATTTATGAACTAAAGCGAGGAATTGTGTTAAATATTATTGTATACGCGTGAACTGGACTCCGCAACAATGATCGTTGGCAATGAGTTATAGCAACATTAAATAAAACATTATTGTGTCTGAAGAACCTTTCTTTTGAAATATCGCTTGCAGGACACTGTGCGCATCATTGTGACGTTTTACTAAGAATAAGCCAACAACAAAATACATGTAAATTTTATTATTTTTGAAATTCAATAAAAAAAAACTAGTAGCGACCGCCAAATAATTATATAATAATGAATTTAGGTGAATGACAGAAGTCTTGGGCTCTTCTAGTTTTTAGGCCATGGATTTTAAAAAAATTCATGGACTATTGTGTTTGTCGGAACGGAATTGTGCGTAACAGGCAGAAGGAGGCATCTCCTATCCCATAAACTATATATATTCTGAATCAGTATCAGTAGCCGAGTCGATTGAGCCATGTCTGTCTGTCCGTCTGTCTGTCTGTATGAACACCTGGATCTCAGAAAGTATAAGAGCTAGAGTCATCAAATTTTGCGACAACATACGTAAATATTGCAGTGTCTCAAAGTTTTTTTAAAATTTGGACACGCCCCTTCCCGCCTCCGTAAATCAGTAATAACTATTTAAAAACTACAATATTAGCTCAACAACCAAAGTTGTATATCTTACATGACAAATACTTTGCCACGGGCGTTATGTGAAAATTTGATTTAAATCGGACTATTAATAAGTGAGATATGATACGAATTAAACTCACTTTGAACATACATTTATACTTAAGCAGACCTAATTTACGCAAGCATACCGAAGTTCAAACACACATCATTTTAAACTTTTTATTTGCATTGTATGGTAACAAAATTGGTTGATAATGCAGCTTTGCCGATGGGTCAAGGAGTGAGGCAATGGCCGAGTGGTTAGAGTGGCGGACGGCTGTGAGAGAGTGCGTGTGTTCAACTCCCGGTTGAGGCGGGTGCGAATTTTCATTTATTAATTTATTTATTATATTATTTTTATTTTTTTTATTTATTTTATTCTAATAATATTCGGGAGGCGATTCCATACCGTTAAAATTTTTATTACGGTATGATATGATAATCCATGGCCTTATACAGTCAGCACCTGACTGTAGCGTTAGTATTTTTTTTAATTGAATTTTAACAATAATTAAATTTACATGTATTGTATTTTGTTATCTTTTTGTGTAAGACGTTAGTCTGCCTGTAACATTTTGTGACGGAACAGTGTCCCACAAACTGATTTTTTTGAAATTAAAGATAAGCATGCCCCCAACTGTTGTGAAAAAGTTCTGAAATAATTGCACTATGATCACAAGTATTACAAATTTGGTTTAATAATTTTCCACAGGTTCATCGGAACAATTCTCATACTCCTATCCGTAACGTATGCGCGAATCACCGTCAGTTATTTTGAGCCCATCACGTTGGTAGACGAAGGAATTATCATCATAAACGAACAATTCGTCAGAGTCAGTACTGATGACGGGCCCTGGATAAGAACAAAAGAAGCTCAACTTATAACCATCGAATCTAATGCCAAAATAAATGACACCGTGTATTTGAATCACAACCAAGTTGTAAGCAAGTCCCCAGGAATCGCAGCCTCTCCCCTGATAAATATTACTGGACGTAACTATCTGCTAAACGTAAGAACGAAAAAAACCTACAAAGTATCCAAGAACTCAGAAACAGTGTTATATTCGGTGGAAACCCCAAGAACCCCAAGAATTAGAGTAGCAGTCAGTCTTATATTTTGTGGTTTCATCTTCGTGTACCAATGCTGGACTCGAAGGAACTCCTCAATCAAAGAGCAAAAGGTAATGAGCAGGGCGTGAACCAAGAGATCCTTTGATTCGTTGTTGTATGTTAAATCAGTTTTATGTTATGTTTTTTTAAGAACAATATTAAGAAATATAATGCTCCGGCACTTGCCGTTAAAATTATAATTGTTTCACTACTGAGTCCCTAGCCCGGAGTGCAAGAAGAACCAGTTGCTTTCCCAACGTAATCTTCAAAGTCCCTCAACTACCCTGGAAATAGATAACAATATCATTCACCTTGCTTAAGAAATAATTTATACTCGAACTTCGGTCGTTGTTACAAGTTTATCAAATACATATTTTTATTCTCGATGGTTCAAAAACGTCAACGAGCGTTTACGATAGACGCCTGCAATTGGTGTCATCGATATTATCGACGATGGTTTTTTACCTCTAGTCTGTCGTGCGGTGTTTCCAGGTATCGAGCTCGGATATATGCTAGATCTGTTGGAAAAAATATGATAAAAATAAGTAGAAACAAAATAAGCTAAGTCTAAATCAGGAATAATTCACAAAATAATGTGTTGTTAAATATTTTATTTTAATTAATGTATGCCACTATGTCATCAATTTTGGTTTTCGTCTTCTTTAGATGTCTATTTCTCATTAGGAATTTCTGTAACATCGTTTGAATTATTTGTAGCATCGCCATTTACTTTGCTCAGTCACTATTTAAACTCCCGTAACTTTTACTTAGTGGTACTAGCACTCCCACAATTTGCAACTGTATAATTATTGATTGCCTCGCTATTGTTATTGATAGCACCTTACTCGATCATTATTATTTATTATTTTTCACGATTCCGCAAAAATAAACAAACTCAGATCTTTGTATGCACGTACAAATTTCTGTTTTTTAAAAAAAGGTTTTAAGCTAGGAAAACAAAGGGAAAAAAAGAAACATGCTAGATTTCAGGCTATAAGCAATTTACAAATTTGATAACCATTTTAATTTTTGAATATGCTAGATCTAGCCAGAAATATGCTAAGCTGGCAACACTGCCGTCGTGCAACAGTTTTTAATATCTTACGCGTTATCGATACTATTGAATAAATGAAGATTTTTTGTTCCATCTCTAAAGCGTCACAACTCACAAGTTCTATATATTCAAGTTAATTGCCGAACTACAGCCCTAATATGACTAAGCGTGAGCAGCCGGCGTGGGAAGTACCAAAGGCAACACCTCGCCCGGAACTTCGATTGTACAATAGCTTGACGAGACGAAAGGAAACTTTCGTGCCAATGGAGGGCAACAATGTTAACTGGTATAGCTGTGGCCCCACAGTGTATGATGCCTCGCACATGGGACACGCAAGGTGACAGCCACATCAGCAAGTGAAATTGAAATGTTTTCTTATCTTGGTAATCTCTCTTTTGCTCGAACAGATCTTACATTTCATTTGATATTCTGCGTCGCATATTAGCCGATTACTTTGGCTATAATGTCACCTACGTCATGAATATCACCGACATTGATGACAAGATCATAAAGAGAGCCCGCCAGTACCATTTATACGATCAGTATGCCGGTAGCAAGTTGTCGTTGGAACAGTTGTTAAATGATCAAAAAGAAGTACTCAGATTACTGCAAGTTAAGTGCGATAAAAACACGGATGCCGATAAGAAAGTTATGTTAGACAATTTGTTACAACGAATGAATGATGCAGTGGATTCACTAACCCAGGCAATCAGTAAAGGCGACGAGGAACTGGTACTCAAGAGCAAATCTCACTACTTGCAAGAGGCAAAGGATCCAATTGCAGAATGGCTGGATGCACAGCATAGCGCCGATGTTGATGATAACAAAATATTTGAAGCTTTGCCGCGCTATTGGGAGGACCAATTTCATAATGATATGAAATCCCTTAATGTGAGTAATCACGAATTATCCAGCAAGTTATTAATATATATTTTTCGAATTTTACAATATCAAAGCCTGACGAACATAATGTGTAGCGGACTTGTAGTTTTAAAGATTTGTTTTACGTGTAAAACTTATTATTTCTTTAATTCCATTCTTTCACATCTATTCGTCTGACTAGAGCTGAAAAGAACGTCGACGATGTATCGATACATAGATTTTTTCCAATTTTTGAAAACATCGAGGTTCGATGTTCTACTGAGAATTTTATGGGGAATCAGCACTTTTCGAAGGCTATATCTTCTAAACTAAGCCGCAAACAAAAAATTAGTATTTTCGTCAGACCTTGGCGCCCCGGAAATTTTAGTCTCCGCTCTTGATTAATTAATTTTATATATAAATTAGCAGCTTGCGTTTTGAAAAACCTCGATATATCGATGTACGTAAACATCGATGTATTGCCAGCTCTACGTCTGACGCTTTCCTGAGAGAGTAATCGCACATCAATCGTGCACGGTCGATTACAATATATCGAGTGCCCGTTTCTTATCGATAGCTACAGTGTTACCTTATCTTTGGCTTATATTATATTTAAACTACATACGAAAGGCTTTATCAAAACAAAAACTATATGTATAAATAGTTTAGCAATATAAGTATAAGACATGTCATACGGGTATGCTGAAGATTTACTTTCTTTTTTCTTGTCTTTTGTTTTATTTTAGGTTTTGCCACCCGATGTGTTAACACGAGTTTCAGAATATGTGCCGAAAATCGTCACATTTATTCAGCGTATCATTGACAATGGATTGGCATACGAAGCTAACGGCTCTGTGTATTTCGATGTGAATGGTTTTGACAAATGCGAGAATCATCACTATGCGAAACTTGTGCCCGAGGCGTATGGAGACACAACTTCCTTGCAGGAGGGTGAAGGTGATTTGTCTGTAACGAAAGATCGACTCTCGGAAAAGAAGTCCCCCAACGATTTCGCATTATGGAAGGCAAGCAAAGCTGGCGAGCCCTGGTGGGACAGTCCCTGGGGACGGGGTCGCCCCGGCTGGCATATTGAATGTTCAGCTATGGCTTCGGATGTATTCGGATCAATATTTGACATACACACAGGCGGGGTGGACTTGAAATTCCCTCATCATGACAATGAACTGGCGCAATCAGAGGCGGCATTTAATGAAACGGAATGGGTGAAATACTTTTTGCATAGCGGTCATCTTACAATTTCCGGTTGTAAGATGTCGAAATCACTTAAGAATTTTATAACCATTCAAGAAGCCTTAAAAAAACATTCAGCTACTCAACTCCGACTCGCGTTCCTATTGCACTCTTGGAAAGATACGTTAGATTATTCAGAAAAAACAATGGAAATGGCCTCTCAGTATGAAAAGTTTCTTAATGTAAGTAACTAGTTGGGAACTAGTAATGTTTCATATATTTTTATATTATATATCACTCAACTTTTGTAGGAATTCTTTTTGAACGTTAAAGACTTGACACGTTCTGCTCTAACTGGAAGTGCTGTGAATCAGTTTAGTGACTGGACTTCAGTGGAGGCAGCACTGCAGACCAAATATAACGAAGCACAAAAGCAAATTCATGCGGCTCTTTGTGGTAAATATCTACAATATATGTACAAGAACGATAATCAAAACTAATTTGTATATTTTGTGCAGATAATATTGATACACGCAGTGCACTTGATGCTGTCCGAGAGCTTGTCACAACTACAAACATATACGTGCGCGATAATAGAAGTAGACTTAACAGCTTGCTGCTTCTCAAGATAGCCAAATATATTACAGACCTACTACACATATTTGGTGTAATTACTGGACTACGCGGAGGTATTGGATTCCCAATAAGCGCCTTCGAATCAAATGGTGAAGCGTCTAACAGTCAGGAATCCATGGTTATGCCGTTCGTCGAATCGACAGCCAAATTCCGAAACTTAGTTCGCGAGCAAGCCAAGCTTCTTAAAGCTTTTGAAATATTAAAATTATGCGATGAACTGCGTGACGATGTGCTGCCCAATTTAGGCGTACGGCTTGAGGATAAAGATGATGGTTCGTTTGCTGTCAAGCTAGTTGATCGTGAAACACTTATTCGTGAGCGAGAGGCTAAGCAAAGTCTGGAAGCAGAACGCGCTGCCGAGAAAGAGCGTAAGAAAAAAGCACTAGCAGAGGCGGCAGCAGCTAAGGAAGCGCAACGTCGAGTCAATCCAAAGGATATGTTTCTTAACGAAACAGACAAGTATTCGGCATTTGGTGAGGATGTAAGTATACAAATTATATAGAACAAGGAAAAAAGCTGCGATACTGCGACCAGAGTCCGTCTGCTTTATTTTAAAGTCTCTCCGTAGCCTGACAAAAGCTGTTCTGCTTTCCTAATCAATCAGCGCAGATACCTCGTAGAGGAGTTAACGATCTGCGCTGACTGTGTAGTATCTATGTACAGATGTTCCCTCCTTATGTATACCAAGTTTTCACACTTACTGAGACTTGGTAGTTTATTCAGTGAGTCTACACTCTATAACTGAAGATTGACGCATTTTAACTTGTTGATAGTTTACCGTGAATTTCCTTGTTAGCAAACTGATTGCTGGCTTTACTGAACGCTCAAGGATAAGTTAATTTAAATGACTATAAGATCGGGTAGAAAATTGTTACTTCAATATTTCGCCTTATAATCCAACGAATTGCGGGGGCTGAGCACTGTCTTCTTTATATATATATATCATACTGATTTTAATTTCTTTTATTTTTTAGGGTCTTCCAACACACGATAAGGAGGGTAAAGAGATCAGCAAAGGACAATTAAAGAAACTGCAAAAGCTTCAGCTACAACAGGAGCAACGTTATAAAGAGTATTTGGCGACAGCCTGAAATGAAGCACATTTCTAGTAGCAATTGATATTAGATTGGCTCTAATAAACAATGAGTGTCTCTCTCTTACAGTTTTCATACATATTATAACTTAGAATATGATGATTTTCAAACAGCATTTGCAACACATTTATTTATTCTGAGATTGGTCAACAAATTTTGTAAAGAGAACACGTGAACTTAAATAACTTGTGTGTGTGTATTATCCGATGCGATTGAAGTAGATATTGTATTCATTTAAATATGTTTGAAATAAACTGTGTATACTTGTAGTATACAGAAACTGTCAAATGCCAAATTTTGTTGTCTGTAATTTTATTTGTAGCTGAGATCTAAATGTTCACACAGACAGACAGAGGGACATAGCTCAGGTATAACAAGAATTGAAAACTACAGCCGAACGCGTACCATATTAAAATACTTTTTGCTAGGAGAATAAAGATGTGCGTCATAAATTCGTAAAGTAAACGAATGCGATCATGAAAAGATTTTACTGCTACAATATCCTGCAGCATATCTCTTTTCGTGTGGCATTAACTAGAACTTCTTTTCATAATATATCTTTAATCATTGCTCACAATGCATTGTCAGCTCTAGTAAAATAGGCACTTGTAGAAATAACAGTTTCCTTAAAGATGCACGAACATTAAAATAAGTTGATGGTGTACAGACAAAGCAAAGTTTATTGCAAACACAGATGCATCACTTCAATGAAATATTTCATGCGCTTTTAAATTCCTCTATTTTATTTCGTTTATTTTCATTTTTCAAAGCCAAACTCCTAACAAATCACACTGAATATGAACGTGATGATTGTATTCTTAATTAAAGACTACCTATATCATTGTAGCGCTTTAACTTTTCAGGGAAGTTATCTCTAAAGAGAACAGGATCGGCCCTGAACTCAACCGTGCGCAGTGGCATGCGTCCATATATTTTTGAAAATCGATCAATACATGCGGAACGCTCCCGCATATGATTCAAGTCGGCCGAAAGCATTTCGGTATTGGTGCACTCTGGACACTTGAACTTTTTGCGCGGCGTTACTTTAATTGGTGGATTATTTGTGATATTTGCCACAAGAAAGTTCATAGCGATATCCTCGCAGTTCATGTGATCATCTACCCAGTTCTTGATATCTCCTGGCATATCGTAAGTGTACATATGACTCCAATATTTATGGTGGAATGCGGCCCCAGTCAGAACCATGGATATCTGATTAGTCCATTCTGATTCATAGTGCCATCGCATTGTTGCATTGTCCCACACATGAATTCGACTGGGGAATCCAACAATGTGATCGGGGAACTCTCGCCACACTTCATACCTATAAGCAATATATAACTGAATGTTAATAATTGTCTATATAAATGATATTAAATAAAGATCACACCCGAAATCCAACTCATCACTCGTCAACATTATGATATCATCGTCTATGGTTAAAATTGCTTCTGTTTCGATCTCTGGATACGGATAGAATCTATTTGAGAGTTTATTCTCCTTAGTTTGTATAATTTTCAGTGGCTTCGAAATGGTTGGGAATGTTGATACTGTAAATAAACAACAGAAATTTAATATTAAAGCAATATTTTAATGAAAAGTATATTTACTGACAGTGTGGCGGCATTTTCTTCTGGTTATTCCAAATAATCAGAATGCTTTGAAGCGACGGAACGACGGCAAGCTTTTGAATTAAGAGGAAAAGGCTTTCCACTCTATCATATGTTAAAATAAGAGCTGTAAATCCTTGTGATTTCGGAGCTAACGATGTCACGAATATTGGGTTTAAAGTCGAATGACTATTTTTCCCAATTGTATTCCACTTTCGCCGACTACGAGCTTGCAATGGAAAAATGCGGCTCTCAAGTATTTCTAAGGCCGTGAGGGTAATGCTCTTCAAATCCTTAAAGTAATGGTTGTAGAGCCATTGAACTTGATTCTGCATCTCGACAATTTTAACATTTGAAATTCCCTCAAGCTTACGAATAATTGAATGTACCTCGGACTCTCGTATTCGTATAATGGCTAGAGACCAATCAATGACTTCTTCAAACGGCAGCACTAAGTTGTCTATGGCCACCACGGGAATGCAGTTCTGAGACATTATTTCGAGCAAATCCGGCTGAGCAATGCGCAGGCTGCGACCAACAAAACAAAACTTGCCTCGTCCCAGTACTCGTGGGTATTCTAACTGCGTTTGATGATGTGCTTCAGTGCAGCGAGCTGTCAACTGGTTGCTTTGGCACGGACCAAGCAAAAGGATCTGTCCACGCTTTGCAGTCAGAGAGAGATCGCGAGCAACGTGTAAATGATGCGGCAAAAGGTTTAATTGAGCAACTACGAGTAAATATTTTCTACTAGCTGCTGCTACTACTGGATCAGAGTTTGCTTTCTGTATTAGTGGGCTCCAGACTGGTATGGGTACATCGAATCCAGGACGATATGTCCAACTGTCAAATCCTCCGCCCAAAACAATGGCATTATCAATGTTAACGTCCAAAATGTTATTATATGTTGGTGAACTGCCGGGCAGCATGTTAAAAATCAAATGATTCTCTCCACGATCCCAAAAATTGAGGGAGGCCAAAGCTGCGCCAGCCAAATACTTGTCAAACATGTCCTGGTTAAGTAAATCCAGACTTGGCAAGAAGAGGCAGGCTTCATTTGGATTTGTGGTATAATAGCGACTGTTTACCAGTGCATCTAGTATCTGAAAGTATTCACTTGACAGGGAACTGCTGACCTTTTCATTATTCTCGTCGACAAACTCTTGCAAGGGGTAGATGTACACCTTTAGATTGTCATGCTCGCATTTATATATGTTAAGGCAGTCCCAAAAGGTGCAGTTACTGTTACGCCCTCTGAACTCGGTGTCTGGGCGCAGTAATACTTCTTGGGTGTGTGATATGGACAGATCTAGCACGACAGAGTCCTTTTTGGCGTAAAAGAAACTGTTTCGATGGTTTGATATGTCACACAGCAAAAGTACTGCACAGAATGCCACTGCAGTCAGAAGTCCATATGTTAAACAGTTTAAAATTTGTTCCTTTGAATGATTAAAACTTATTAATTGCGGCTCAATGCCTAAGAAGCGCTTGTATTTGTTCATTTTTAGTTTTGGCTTCTTGTATCAGATTATTGTATACATGACGACTGCGTGTAAAATAACTTATGTATCTATTAGACTAGACCTCCAGTTTGAGGATATATATTATTTAGTTATGGCCTTTTTACATCATTGAAGATTATTAATCGTTAACTTTTGTTATTTTAAAGAAAAAGCAACACAATAGTTTACATTGCTTTAATTTGTATTATGTTTATAATTAATGCACTCAATCTGGAAGAGCCAGTGTGACCAAATCGATAAAAGGTAACAATGTACAAAAGTATTTCTTTTCAGTTTTAATAAATACCTAAAAATATATAACAACTAATATTTTTAATAGTACAACCACTAAGCAATGAACACATATATATGTATATATATATATATATATATATATATATATATATATAACATATACATATATAACATATACCAGGGGTGTTAGTTTAAGTTTGCCGGGTTTACTAGTAGATGTCGCTAGCAATATGTATCTATGATTTGCCATGTATGTATTTCATTTTTTTCTATTGACATTAACCTACAAAAATACGGAAGTCACATTCCGCCAAAATAATAGCATCATATTTGTTTACCTCAGTGAATATGTCGAGTTTCGTTCCAAGTAAATCGCATTTGCGGCATTCGTTGCTATTCTTATTTCATCAAAAGAAAAAAGCAGTTGAAGCTCACCGGTTGCTAGTAGAAACTTATGGTGAACATGCTCCAGTGATTAGAACATGTGAGACATGGTTTCGTCAATTCAAAAGTGGAGATTTCGATTTGACAGACAATGAACATCCTGGTGCAGCGAAAAAGTTCGAAGACCCGTTATTGGATGTTGATCCAACCCAATCGCAACAAAAATTGGCAGAAACACTACATGTGACTCGAGGAGCAATTTGCCAACGATTAAAAGCCATGGGAAAGATTCAGAAGTATGGAAAATGGGTGCCACACCATATTTCCTAATTATTGTTCTTAATTTCTGAATTTCATTTCATCCAGGTAGACATATTGAATACATTTTTATCTGATTTCGAAATTGAAATATAACAAAATGTATAATATATTAAGTAAGCTGGCATTTTGTTGTTGCGGGGTTTCCCGATCGTAATGTTTTTACTGCTTGGTTATTATTGTTAAATATTAACCAATAATACCATTTTTGAAAAAAATACATGTTTCAAATATTCCCTTAGAATTTGACAGAAAGCTTAAATTTAGTATTCAGTATTTTTAAATGAACACTTATATTATCGATTAATTGTATATATTGAGTTGCCGGCTATCGTGTTTGTTTGGAGCTCTAGGTCAACACATCTATACGAAAGCTAAAATATGTCAGTATTAACACAATTTGAAAACTCTCAAAGCGATTACATTAAAGCTAACGTATCTAACTCACACAACGATAATGTTGCATTTGAAATAAAATTTTCCAAGGATTTAACTATCGCTCAGTTAAAAGTAAATACCTAATTTATACACATTTTGTACCATTTGTTAACTATGACTAACGCTGTTCGGAACACTTTCTTACAGAGTAAACTGGAAATACTAACAGGGGGAAGTGCTGGCACAATGAAAATTGAGGTTTATAAGGGTGACCGCCATTTAACGTCTCTGGACAACGATCAAGCAAAACTTGGATTCTATGTGAATTGTGATGGATTACGGTTGCATGTCATTGATTCTTTTACAAGCTGTTGCTTTGATAATGAAAGCATACAAAAGTTTGAACTGAGTAATGATCAATATGAGCAGAGAACCGACTCTGTTCGCAATTTTCTAAAGCGAAATCAGCTTGGAAAGTACAATGAAGATGAAATGGAAAAAATGGAAGCAAAACGACGTGAACAAAGTAATAACATACAACAACGAGCCGAACTTTGCGTTGTAGGAAGCAGGTGTCAGGTAACATAACTTACTTGATATATGTACATATGTATGTACGTATTAGAGTTGTACCGTTTAGTTCAGACTAGATTCGTTTGAAGTAATCCGCAAACTAATGAACTTAATCCGTCATTTTAGTTCATTGGTCTTTTGTTTTTTATTTGTAATTTAAATTTAAACAAAATTTAGCTTAATATATATTCAATACCAAACATTTACTTCAAAAATAATATTCGAAAAATGAACTAAGTTTCTGAAACGATCGCAAATCAATAACTCTAATACATATACAAGCAAAATGACGATCTGTTTTGTATGCAGGTGACTGTTGAAGGAAATCCAACCCGTCGTGGAACAGTTATGTACAATGGGCCACTTGAAGGTAAAAGTGGCATATTTATTGGAGTGCAGTATGACGAACCCCTTGGCAAAAATAATGGAAGGTATTGTTTACCAATTTACTAAGAAATGCATAATTTCGTATATTACTTAACTCAAATTGTTTCACAGTGTGAATGGAAAATCATATTTTGTTTGCCCTCCCAACTATGGCGGATTTGTCACACCACTCTCTGTTGAAGTGGGTGATTTTCCTGTCGAGGACTTTAATCTGGACGATGAGCTGTAATCTCTTTTAAAGTTGGAAATATTTATGCTGATGATGAAATTGATTTTTTTGGAACTTGTTCAATTTTGTATATAAGATTGATATTTATTATGGAAAAATCTACAAATTGAAATTTTAATACTCTAACAGATAACACTCTTTCTTTTATTATTAATATATTGATGATCCCGCTTATAAAGCTTTAATTAAAGGACGAATAAACGATGCACGCTGTTCGTAATATAAGATTATTAATCTGTCAAATGTTCAGTGCCATGCCTACCGCCCCCGCAAATCAATCATTTAGTTTTTTAACTCGATTTGTAAGCGATGTATAAAATATATAACTTTCTGACTGACATATAGTTAGCTGACTAAAATATCTATTATTTCTCCAAATTTCAATCCTATCGAACAATAAACACAAGTTATTCAAGAAAGTATGAGCATAACTCCAAGTGCTTGTGTTAGTTAACAAGGGAGGCAGGCGAAAGCGAAGCGCGACCTCCATCTAATCTGTTATTATTGTACACTTAAGTATTTCTTACGGCATTTCAACATACACATGTACATAGGTCAAAGGATATCCTACTGTCTAATACACTCGACTGTTGCTCTCGTATTTCTCTAAATTGCATGGGTATGCTGGAAAGTCTCCACTTTGTTTTATACAAACTAAAATAAATGCAGATATATATATATATGTCGTAGAATGGGTCAATGTTGACCATTGTACATGCAAGTACAGTTCTTTAGTGGCGACAGAATGTCGCTAGTAGTTTTGCAATGCACAGTAGTTGAGCGAAAGAGAGACACTCAGCTGCTGAGTAAGGTCTGATTCTAAGGCGTTGACTGAATAGGAAAAGAGGGATGGCGATATATGTGAGATATATTGCGCAGTTGTGAAATAGGAATTTGGCTACGCATAATTTTGTGAGGTCAGTCTGCAACGCGTCACTAACACGAACAGGACTTGTCGTGCGTTGTTGAGCTCTGTTTAATATGGACTCGAATGAGACACCTCCGACATATATAAAGAGTTGTTAGCAACATTACTCATTCAATTTGCTGGAGGCCTTTTTGAGGATGAGTGGATCTTCCAGCAAGATAACTCGCCAATTCACACGGCACGTGAGACAAACGACTTTTTACCGACCTTTATTGCAATAGTCAGCGATCAACCCGGACCTAAGCCTAATAGAGGATCATTGGGAAATACTTTCCAATAAAGTTTACAAGAATGGCCAACAGTTTCACCTCAAAAAGCCCTTTTTCCAGGAATGGGATCAAATTAGTCTGATAACTTTAAAAAATTTGGAATACTTAATGCCAAAGCGAATTAATTAAATTTGTATACCCCCGCAGAGGGTGTATTAATTGTGGCCAAAAGTTTGCAACGCACCTTAGGAGACATATCCGATCAGATCCCATAAAGTACATATATTTGTATGTATGTACATATATTCTGAAACATGTTGCATTCTGCGAATCAGCTGTGTTCATACCGAGTATAAGCATGAGTATAAGTATGGTATAAGCAAATCTACTAGCAGATCAAGCAGTGCGAACTTAAGCGGGAAGTTGGACCAACACCATCTGATGGTGCGCGGAGGAACCTTCTCCGTTAACAGCCAGATCGGCCGGCGACCCAATGTTCCCGTTTTGAGCAAGCGCCGTTTGAACTGTCGGTTAGATGCCCGAATGGCCAGGCATATGACCGCCAACATATTTTTCAAGGACGGCGCAGTCAAATACTGCGAATAAAACAAAAGTACGTGATGTGTTCATTTTCCTTTATAGTGTTAATTTTTATACCCTTCGACCATTGAAAATTGTTAAAAAAGGGTATACTAACTTTGTGCAAATGTATGTAACAGGCAGAAGGAGGCGTGGCAAACTCCATAAAGTATATATATTCTTGCTCTGGATCACTAACCGAGTCGATTGAGCCATGTCTGTCTGTCTGTCCGTCTGTCTGTGTGAACGCACAGATCTCAGCTATTATAAAAGCTAGAGTGCTGTATAAAAGATACAACTTTCTGACTTTAACATGTACTAAGCTCATTAAAATATCTACGTATTCTTAAATAATTAATAATTTATTAATAATTTAAAAGTATGCATATATGTGTATGAATTTAACAAATTAAACTACACCGGAACATATGTCGAAGGGTATCCCACTGTCGCGTGCAGCGCGACTGTGGTTTTTTTCTATTTTAATGAGTCCTTGTAGCGATCATTTACAACGGGATAATTTTCAACGCGGAAACATGGCTTGTTGCAATAGCTTCTAATTTTCAAACTCTGCTGCAGTGCGATACTGAAGTAATTGACAATTTACGACAACACAACGTGATAAGCCAAGAAAAGCTGTGTCCAAAGTGCGGAAAAGCCTGCAGTATTAAATACAGAGCGCGTGGTGATATTAGCTTTATCTGTGAGGGAAACGCAACTTCTGTGGCCGCCAAAAAACTAAATAATCAGCGCTGTGCGTTTTCGGAAACCGTGCGAAAAAATACCTGGCAAAGTTGTAAAAATCGACGAAACGAAAGTGGGAAGCAGCAAATACAACTGTGGCCGCATAGTGGAAGGTCATTGGCGCAATAGAAAGAGACACCAAACACTTTTTAATGCAGAATGCCAAAACCGCAGCCCCAATCCATCGAGCGGCTATGGCGTGATGTTAAACATGGCATAGATGCTATAGAGCTCGTATCGGGCCATACGGAGTAATGGTTTCGACGATTCAGATCAGGTTAAAATGACACCATGGATAAGCCAGCAGGCGGAAGGCCTGTGACGACGAATATCGATCAAATAATGGTATACATCAAGTTAGACCGGCATGTGGCATCTGGTGACATCGCCCAGGAGATGGGAGTTAGTCACCAAACCATTTTAAATCATCTCCAGAAGGCTAGATACGAAAAGAAGCTTGATGTTTGAGTGCCGCATGATTTGACATAAAAAAACCTTCTCAACGCCTGTGAAACGGAAAGAACTCGACCCATTTTTGAAGCGGATGGTGACTGGCGACGAAAAATGGATCATATACGGATCAAGCGAAGGCCGGGGAATCGTCCCGAATCGTGATCAAGCCCGGATTGACGGCCAGGAAGGTTTTGCTGTGGTGGGGTTGAAAGGGAATAATCCACTATGAGCTGCTCCCATATGGCAGAACGCTTAATTCTTCCATCTACTGCAAACAGAAGTGGCCAACAAGAAAGGTGTTGTGTTCCACTAGGACAACGCCAGACCAGCACTTCATTGACGACACGTCAGAAGCTACGAGAGCTCGGATGAAAGGTTTTATCGCATCCATCATATAGCACGGAAATGACGCTAAGTGATTAACACCTGTTCCTGTCCAGGGCAAACGCCCTTTGGGGTGTAAAGTTGGACTTAAAGGAGGTTGTCCGAGTTCTTCGCAAATAAGGAGGGTGGTTTCTACGAGGGGGTATTATGAAGTTGCCGTCTAGATGGAGACACAATATCGAATTTAAACTAGGAAGGAAAATATTTTACATTTTGAACAGGATCACAAACCAATTTGATTAGGCCATGTCCGTCAGTACGTCAGAGAGATTTTATAGGAACATGATTTTAAATGATTTTAATAATTAAAACTCTTATATGTCAATCGATTAGAGCTATTAAAGTTATTAACGAACTTACTTACTTTAGATTCATGTCCAGATGATCCCAATTCTCCATTCTCATTCTCAATCTTATACTATTTTTCGTTTATCTCTGTAATTGCTTGCTAAGCTGCAGCTAAAGGAAAGCAGTAGCAACCTCTTTAGATTGTGGAAGCAACGACACAAAGACCTAATGACTGCAGAAACGCCAAGATAGGTGCAGCTGCTACTATCTGCAATTTCCAAGAAAAGCCAAAGGCCTGGCGAAGTACCTGCAACTGCAACACCTCAAGTCGTGTACAGGTAGGGGCACAGACGTTCACATATAAACAAATTATAGGCACTGCAATGCAATTTATGGCGCAAAAGGTCGAGTACATGCGAATTCCGTGGAGTATTTACTTGTGCCCGAAGTATCAACAGCTGCAGCGGGATTACAGCGGTGACAGCTGTAATTGCCTAGGAAAGCGAGAACCCGAGCGCGTATTAGCGGACCATCGGATTAGCGGAATATGTCACAGGCACGATCCCTAAAGAACGGTTAAATGCGAATACCGTTGCACACTTTATTTGCCTAAGTGACAACAGATGCAGCGGGATTGCCTAGGTAAGGGAATTAGTGGAAAAGTCAGCTTCTTCCCAGCTACCTGTCACTGACCCGACCCACATCCCTGTGCAACATATAAACTATAGCCCCTTGAGGATTGCAAAACAGTTATTCGACAATCATCGAACCATCAACAACTACTTCAACTCATATGCTGAATATGCTGCAAAATATGGATGAAGAGAGCATCACGTTGGCGAATTCAGTACCTCCGAACTACATTGACAACCTGCACGAAGACTTCTTCGTCCAGATCTTCGAACAAATCGATTGCCTGAAAGATCAAGTGAGAATGGCACGTGCCTATCCACAGTTTTTGCCGCAGATAATCAGGATCTGGGAAAAACGTTGGTACTATCGCATTGTCGGCCCCAGCACAGCCTTCCTGGGCATACTGGACATTCAGGACTACATTTTTTTCACCAGACACATGGCCGAACACTTCACGGAGCTGCATGTGAACGATGACGGCAGTGACGTCTTTCTCGAGTTCTTTGACTATATCAAGCATCTCCGCGCCCTCAACATCTCACGCTTCGTGAGCGTTGAGAATTGTGTACTGGCTGGAAATCCCTACGCCATAGTAGACGAGGATATACGAGATTTGTCATTCATGTTGCCCAATCTAAAGCGCCTCACAAGTTGGATGAACCTGTCCGGCGTCTATATAACTGGCTTCAAACACTTGCAGGAGCTTGTCCTCAAGTCCACGTATTACTCGGTGCCATTGGACAGTCGCTGGATGCAAAAGATCTGTCTGAGTATGACCCAGCTGCGTATGCTAGATATCACCAACTCTTACGACAGCAGCGTACGACTGTATGACATCAAGCTACCCAACCTAGAGGTGCTCAAAATCAATCTGAGCACAGTGGAGAATATAGTCTCGCAGGTGCTGCAGGTGCCCAAACTACGTAAGCTGGCCATTCGCTTCGACAACTCCCGCCAGCTACTTGCCAACCAGGAAACCATCTTCCAGCAGATCATTGTGGCAAAGAGTGAAAGCGTCACCAGGATTGCGCTCAACAACGAAGTGGTCCTTCTGCCAGTACGCTGGCAACACAGTCTACTCCTGGAGCTGCCTAACCTTCGTTCCTTGGTCTGCTCGAACTGGAGCCATGACGAACCATTCCTGGATCGCCGCCACATTCCCTGCGCTCAGATGCAGATGCTCAGCTTCAGCGGCTGTCAAGTGTTGCATGAAAATCAGCTCTTTGAACTGGTCACCGAGTGCACCCAGCTTACCCAACTGGGACTCAATAGCCACAACAGCACTGTCAATAAGCTGTGCAAATTAGCACACATTCGCTACCGCGAGAGCAACAACAAGTACCTACATGTGTACAGCGATGCTATGTGGACCAACCTGCCTTCCGCCGATTTCATGCACTGGCAATGCAAAGACAAGTACATCAGGATCACTTGTGACGGAACCGACTTCGAGTATCAGGACGATGGCTTCGAGCTCGACTTTGTCTAAGTCCCCCACTCCAGTCGAAAATGGGTCTCGCTTGTCTCGTCATTGTTTCATAAATATAACCCTCTGCATATTGTTTTGTAAATATTTAAATATTTAATAAAGAACTAAATAAAAACAGAATGGAACTGTCTTTCTTTTCCGCACATTCTTTAGCTCTCTCATTTTATGCACCTTGACCAACAAAAAGGGTATACCAATTTAGTGCAAATGTATCTTACTGTAACGAGAAGGTGCTTCCCTAGTGTTGCACATCTCATACGAGCTGGCGCTGGGTATATTGCAATAATATGCTCAGGCGTTTTAGCCCCTTGTTCGCAGAATCTTCATTCCTATGCTTAATTCAATCATAACTATGCTTAATTTGATGAGGGTAATTTGGGTACTAAGCCCACACTGTATGGTGAGAAGTCCCTTTAGTATTCGTAGAGAATTCTTCTTTAACTTGATTATCTGATTATACCTTTTAAGGTTGTAGCAATCGTGAAGAGACTTGGATTGCCGTAAGCCTACTGTATTTGTCCCGTCCTTCTCACGAATCTTTGTGTGCTTCTGTATACGCCATTGAAAGGCTCTGGCCGTATCATTAAACATTCGGCTCCTGCTTTTGCAAGGCCGTCTGCATTCTCGTTTCCCGGTATGTCTTTATGTCCCTTTATCCACCTCAGTGGGAGGTCGTTATCCCTCCCTAGTTTGGTTCTAACCTCCATCACTAACTTGTATTCTTCGTATTTGCCTTGGGTGATTATAACCATATCGTCAGCGTAGCCTTGACAATGAATTCTCCTGCCGGCCAATCTTCGCAGTAGGTCATCCACTCCTATACTCCAAAGGAGGGGAGAGAGCACACTCCTTGAGGGCACCCTCTTTTAGTGTTGCCCATTACTGTGCATTCCACAATGGTAAATGTTGCTTGCCTGGATCGCAAAAGCGACTGGATTTATCTGCTGATAGTGCTGTTCGTGCCTATTCTTACAAGTGCATTCTGACAGCATCACTGAGAAGTGTTGTCAAAGACTTCCTCGATATCAAGAAAGGCAGATATGGCTACCTCTTTGCTCTGCAAGGTCTTGCATATTTTCTTCCGCAGCTGCTATAGGCATGCTGCGTACATTGCAGAAGGTGTCCTTTGAGCGTAATGGTCCATCAGCTTTCCAACATTTTCAGAAATATCGATGGCAAGCTTCCAGCTTTTGGAATGAAGAAAACCCGAGCTTTACTTCATTGACTTGGTATGTTCCCAAGTGCAAGGCTACTGATTAGTACAGTCCAAGAAAGCAGCTGCTATCCTATCGAGACCGGGGGATTTAAATTGTTTGAAAGATGAATCACATTCTTGTTTTTGGAAGGGAAGTCGCGCAATGAAATCAAAGAGCCTTTGGATGCTGTATACGGTGACTCTTCTCCTCCGATGGCGACCGTCAAAAATTGGTTTAAAGAGTTTCAACGTGGTCGCACGTCGGTTTTTGATGAGCCACGTCCGGGTGCCCCGAAAACGGCTAGCACGGAGGATAACGTAAGAAATCCGCTATCTCGTATTGGCAGACCGCCGATTGAAGGTGCGAGGACAACAAGCGCAACCGTAAGACCAACGCCAAATTGGGCGAATTGGGCTACAAACTACTGTATTCTCCAGATTTGGCCCCGTGCGACTTCTTTCTGTTTCCAAACTTGAAAAAGTCACTCGCCGGACAGAAATTTCAGACAAATAAGAAGCAAACGCCGCCACGGAGTAACATATTGCAGACCTCGAGAAAACGTATTTTTCAGAGGGGTTAAAGAAATTGGAGCATCGCTGGGTCAAGTGTATCGAGCTAACAGAAGACTGTTGAAAAATAAATTAGAACTTTTCCAAAATTTTTGTTTTTCTTTTGTAGGCTAAGTACTTATCGACCACACTCGTAACTAGATTGCTACTGATAATATATTCAAGAAGGTACTTATCATTCCTATTGATGTCACTGCTTTCCCACAATATGTGGTATGCATGGGCCTCGCATGACAGTTGTTACTCTGCACAGTGTTCACCAGTCGGTCAAGCTCTTCTGTAGAACAGGCATCATCCCCTGCGAAGTAAACCGAAGCGATCACTGCTCTCTCGGCAAAGCCGAGTTGCGTGTTGGGCACGCAATTACGGGACAGATGATTTGAAAGAATAAAGAAGTTATTACTTTTCCCTGGCATAATGCAGGCTCTTCGCGTGGTCTTTCTCTCAGATCCAAAACTACTTTAGTTTTTTTTGTGAAGAGGCCTTTATGCCATGATTATACTATAGTCCTAGAATTAAAGATCTAGATGGTGTTTTGTGAACATCCGGGCCAAAACAGACGAGGCTGCCTTGGCCTTGTGGATGATCACCTGGACTAGCCTTGCAATAGTGACTTCTGAGAGGTCCTCATTCTCAGGCAGGTCGTTGGCCACGTCCATGGTGCTATCCTACAGAGTATTTTAAGACAAGTCTTTCTTATCCGCTCCTACCACAGAAAGTGGGGACATACAATTCTCACTTTATCTTTTCGACAGTCGTTTCTCGTTTAGGTTGTCAATATAATTGGAAGGTAGTGGGTCCGCGAACTTGATGATCTGTTAATCCAGATCGCGCTTATAAAATTTCATGTTTTGCAGCATTTTCGCTAGTGGTAAAAGTATAGATTGGATGAGGTAGTTGTTGATGGTTCGATGATTGTCGAACAAGTGTCTATAATAACTGGTTATAGCTTATTATAGTGCATAGGTATGGGGTCAGGTCAGTTAGAGGTAGCTCTAACCGGTAGGTAGATAACAATTCCGCTAATCCGCGCTCAGTTCCTCGCTTACCTAGGCAAGTCGGTCGAAGTCGTAATCCCGCTGCATCTGTTGACACTTAGGGCACAAGTCAAGTGCGCACGGAAGTTCCCGGTCTTTTGGGATTGTGCCTGCAACATAAATGACATAAATGACAGTGCCTATAATTTGTTTACGCGTTTGTAATTGTGTGTGCTTATTTTTTTACAATTATCGCAATCTAGTTTGTATATTGCTCGACTCGAGATAAGTAAATTTCACTTTCCTATGTCTTCTTGGGTATTAGCCATGGTTTATTGCTGGTTATCATTAACTACACCATGCAAGATCAGGACTAGAGATCTCATTTCACTCGTTGCTACTCCTTCGTGCTTCGCTATTCCTTAAACCGTTTCATTGGATTGCTTTAGGCCACATATTGTAAAGCTGTCCATGTTAGAAGAACTTTTAAGACACACACTTGCAATGAGAGTTTGTTCGACCTCGGCGTATTTGACGGGAGCATATGACTGACATTCTAGTTACTTTGCAAAATCGTGGTAGATTAGGTTAGGTTAGTCGAAACTATTCATACTTAAAAATACTCAATAAAGCTATAGGAGTGCTTGGCCTTATAATGAGATAGTCAAAAATAGTTTCACGATCCTTATTTAACAAAGACCCTCTTAACTCCCATGTTTGCGCGTTTTGTGTCCTCATACTTCGATTCACAAATTCATTAATCCTCCTTAAATATGTTAATTTAAGATTTTCTTAATTTTCTAAATATTTGTTAATTTACCGTTCGTAGCTAATCGTAGAGCCTAACATGGTGTAGTTATTGATTACCATCAATAAGCTATAGCCACTACCAAAGATAACATTGACAGTTGTCGAGCCGCCGACAATATCCAGGTAATACCTTAAACAATCATTGACCGCCAAATATACATCGAACAAAAGAAGGGCGGAATGATGATGAATGATTCTATTGGGAAGTAATACAGTTTGCAAGGCATTATAAGATATTAACCTTAAATCTAGTCCCATGTCTATATACCGCAGTTTCTCTTCCCTTACGATATCGCCAGACAAACTGATCCGACGCGCCAAGCATATCTTAATTCTTAGTTAAATCGGTGTAACCAATTACAACAACGATAAAAACGCATACAATAAAATACTAAATCTAAGTGTCCTCTATCGGTGACAAATTACTTAACTAACTATCGATAGCCAACTTATCCGTTCCGCGATAACAGTGTTGACCTAAAACGGTTACACTCATCTGTCTCCTGTAAATACTTACCACTCGTTCATTCTAATAGAACATTAAAATATGTTGCGCATATGCAATTCAGAGCATTTGTACACCATTACTATTATCTATAAATTAGATAATTTTACTTGAATTCTCTGTATTATTCTTCATATATCTCAATGCTTGTATCCTCTGTTAGCAATTTTCAGTCATTCGTTTGCGACAGTTCCTTCATGCATGTCTTTTACTAACTTTTTACTAACTCTCCTTCTGTGTTTTCCCCAATCCGCTGCAACAAATGTTGTCTAGACTAACTCTTTATTATCTCAAATAAAATATAGAAAAAAATTAAAATAAATGTATAATATATATTTATTGTTAGCCTCTTATCTTAATTAATTTTTCACAGATCATGATTGTATTTCTTTTGGGAGATATTCAAATATTGTTCAGGCTTTTTAGGTTAGGTCGAAGTCCTGACGTGATGCCGAAAATCCCAGGATGCGGATTCATAACCCCAAAAAACCCACGTTATTACTGCATACTTTATCACAAATTTCCATATCATGACTCATGATTAAATTTTAAATTTAAACTGAGTTATAAAAATACAAATTTTAAATTTTAAATAGTCAACTGTCGTTGGTCGACTTTAAATAAATAAAAAATGACAACATTTGAGGTGTTGTGTAATTAATAATCACAAATGATTTCATTAACGGGGATCTCATGATAATAATAACCTTTGCTTTATTATCGCAGGTAGATCAACAAAAGCAATGCAAGTAAACTTTTCGTTGTGTTAGTGAGCAGTGAAAAATAAAATTGAGACTCTCAACTTAACAAAAAAACTTGGGATTCACAAATATTATTAGCATTTCAATAAACTCAGTCTAAATCGATAGTGCAACAGTGTGGAAGCATTTGTGCAAGGATTTTTAAAAGTAATACGAATAAAAGTTTTAACCGATTGTGTGAATTTAAAATGTTTTCCACATTCCCACCACAAATAACGTATATAAAGTAATTTATTGCGCCGATTCACTATTGGTTTTTATTGAATTAAAACGATCATCCTCTCACTTATGCTGTTTAACGAGATACAGATTAAAGTGTTTAAATGACATTATATATTATATATGTATGTGTGTATGTATGCGTATGTATGGATATACTCGAATTTTTACTTTGATCTTTATATTCTTAAGTTGATTAATATTCAATACACAGTAGTTTAATGAATAAATGTTGCATTTTTACTTGAGATTCTAAGCTACTGTTCTGTTACTGTTACTGTTGCCAGATAAAACAAATATTCCACGATCGAAGTGCAAGCCCCTTATAAACAATTTACGATATATGTATGTATGTATATATTCAGAGAGTTGTAGTTTGAAACATTATATATTTTACTTGGGCTTTCGCTATTAACTAACATTGATGCACGGCTGTTCATCTGAGTAATATATTTCCTTTTGCTAAGGGGTGTTGTCGTGAGAGCGTGACCTTCAAGTATCTTTGATGTACAATACATACATTTCTGTTAATCTACTTGCTTCGACATATGTATGTTTATCCCTCTCTATAGTTGCATTTGTAATGTTATCCTTCTTTTTGTTGTTGTTGTTAAAACATCTCGTTCCAGTTTATTTATAGTATAATGCAATCATCGGGAATATTCAAAAATGAAATATGAGGATACTCTAAAGTCTGAAACATTTCAAAGTTCTTTTGCATGTGATTTTCTTCTGACATTCTCCTGTGATGTAAGAACAAAGCACGGAGAGCACCCTGTGAACTTATTTTCTTGTTGGGGTCTTTTTTTCTTTCTTATTTTTGTCCCTTAACTTTATTTGTTCTCTGATGACTATTTGCTAACCCACGTCGCTTTGATTATTACGACAGTCCAGTATTGCCGATTGCCTTGTTATATTTGTCTGTGACGGGCTTCCCTACCCGCTTTAGTGGTACTGGCGATGGTGTGGTCTTCATTAGTTGTTTGCTAAGTCACAGACGAAGGTCAAATGCAATGCGCGATGCAATGTTTTTAAAACCAATACTTGTACCTGCAATATTAAAAATAAAAACAATAAAATTTGCTTGTTGTAATTAAATAATTAAGGAATACTTACCAGAAATGCGTTTAAAGCGAACGCCGTTTAAAGAAAGGCGCGGCAACTTGCAAACCTCAATCTCCCACTGAACCAACGAATCCGTATTGGGATCCCCATGCACACACCATAGAACGAATCTAGTGAATATCAACGTATATAATTATTAAATGAATTATAAAATAACAGATGTATTCTATTTACCGTTCTCTTTGCTCGTAGTCGCAATTATTTTGATCCAGCACCTCGCGTATCTTTTGCATGATTTGATCGGGCATCAAGGGCGATGTTGTCTTCATGGACCATGTAAAACGCAGAACTCTTGGCTTAGCTGCTTCTTCCGTGGTGGAGGTTCTACAAATATTTCAGTTTGTTAGAGAATATAAGCGTTTCTGAATAAAGTACAATAGTTAACTCAAGACTTGTGCAAAACCTGAAAACTTGCAATGCGTAATATTAATTAAGTATTTATGCCCTCTACCCGCAGGATAGAAGGATATTAAAAGTTTGTGCTAAACGAAAATGTATTTAATAGCTTGGATGGGGCATCTCGGCTCTACAAAGTAAAGGGTGATTTTTTAGTTATTATCTTTATGGCAACACTGGCTTAAACAGCTGACGCACGTTTCCTGTTTTATATCATTGTCAGATGTCTTCAGTTTGGTCTATAATTTAACCATGAATCGTCGTACAAACGAACAGCACTTGCAAATTATTGAATTTAATTATGTTATGAAAGTT
Source organism: Zaprionus lachaisei (assembly GCA_018901815.1). Taxonomy (NCBI): domain Eukaryota; kingdom Metazoa; phylum Arthropoda; class Insecta; order Diptera; family Drosophilidae; genus Zaprionus; species Zaprionus lachaisei. The sequence goes on from JAEIFI010000128.1 coordinate 292,097, forward strand.
CATCGCGCGCTTCTTCCATTTTATGGTCAGTTTAATCGACCCACTGAAGCGGATATTCGGTCTATTGTGCCTGAATTTCGCAGCAAATTTACATTGTTAGACATAAAACCACCAACACGCTTACGTAGACTGCGCACTGAAGAAAATATCGCAGATGTATCGGACAGTGTTAATGATGACACTATCATTGGACCGTACTTTTTCAATGATGATGCAAATCGTAACGCAACTGTAAATGGTAAGCGCTACCGTGAGATGATATCAAACTTGTTCATTCCCAAAATGCAAGAGCTTGGCTTGCATGATATGTGGTTTCAACAAGACGGTGCCACATGCCACACAGCACGCGTAACAATGGACTTATTGAGAGACGAGTTCGGTGAACATTTTATTTCACGTTTGGGACCTATAAATTTACCGACTAGATCGTGCAATTTACACTATTTTTTGTAGGACTATGTTAAATCTAATGTCATTACGGACAAGCCAGCTTCAATTGACGGATTGTAGGAGAACATTCAAGCATTTATTCGTAAGATACCGGCCGAAATGTTGGAAAGAGTATGCCAAATTGGACTAAGCGGATGGACCATTTGAGGCGCAGTCACGGTCAATATTTGCATGAAATAATCTTCGTGCATTAAGTTATATGGACCTTACTATCGATTCAAATAAACTTTTCATGAATTTTTCTGAAATGTATGTGTTCTTTTTTTAAAAACTTTCCTATAGCTCTTAAAAAATCACCCTTTATATATATGTACATTAACTATCAGTGTCAACAACCGATAAAACAATGTCCGTTGATCCATGTCCCCCCTAACAGGTTCTAATCACCTCCGATCGTTTCAATACTAGTTTTATATAATGGTGCAGAATTTAATGCTATCGTGTATATTCAATATTACGTCTCACTTTGATTGGCAATGATAAGTTATTTTCAAACTAAAAACTGCTTTTTATACAAAAACCTGCAGTTCGCCCGTTTGTTCATATGGCAGCTATATATTATAATGAACCGATTTCGATAAAATTTTACATGCATTTAATATATATAGATAATGTAGTTAATTTGGTTGCAATATCTGGCAGTACGATATATCGGTCCAATCTGGCTCGATCTCAATTATTTACAGCGTCAGACAGACGGACGAGCAGACGAACGGAAAAACGGATAGACAGACGGGCGGACAGACGGAGGGACGGACGAACATATGGAGGAACAGAGGGATGGACGGTCAGACGGACGGGCATGGCTATATCGAAAATAAATCGGTAGACGTAATGAAATAAAAAATGTATACGCCAATTACCATTTATCTTTAATTGAGACTAGAGATGGGCGCGGGCCTGTTTTTTGAGGCCCGGCCCGGAACTTTTTGAAGGGGGCCCGGCCCGAACCAGACTCGGGCCTCCCCGGCCGGGCCTCGACAATTTTAGGCCCGGGGCCCGACGGTAAAAGGCCCGGTAGCTGGCCCCGGGCCCAAAATTGTCGAGGACCGGCCCGGCCAGTGCCCATCTCTAATAGAGACTAATAAGTCAAATTATTTGGAAAAACAATACTGGTCTTCAAACCTTCAACCTTGCGTTCTTTTAAATCGCGTGACATTGTCTTCTAGGTTCTAGTCCTTTATGGTGCGGAGAATGTCGTTTTTAGTAGTATCCGGTCTGCCTGTAGTCTCCGGTCTGCCGGTGACCCTTTTAGGGTTCGACAAGTTATGGGATACCTTAGTCGACCCTTCCCTATCCTAACTTTCCATGTTTTCACTATACACAGTTTAAAAAAATACTAACGCTACAGTCAGGTGCTGACTGTATAAGGCCATGGATTATCATATTATACCGTAATAAAAATTTTAACGGTATGGAATCGCCGCCCGAATATTATTAGAATAAAATAAATAAAAAAAATAAAATAAAATAATAAATAATTAATAAATAAAAATTCGAACCCGCCTCACCGGGAGTTGAACACACGCATTCTCTCACAGCCGTCCGCCACTCTAACCACTCGGCCATTGCCCCACTCCTTGGCCCATCGACAAAGCTGCATTGTCAACCAATTTTGTTACCATACAATGCAAATAAAAAGTTTAAAATGTTGTGTGTCTGACGCGGTATGGAATCGCCGCCCGAATATTATTAGAATAAAATAAATAAAAAAAATAAAATAAAATAATAAATAATTAATAAATAAAAATTCGAACCCGCCTCACCGGGAGTTGAACACACGCATTCTCTCACAGCCGTCCGCCACTCTAACCACTCGGCCATTGCCTCACTCCTTGGTTCATCGACAAAGCTGCATTGTCAACCAATTTTGTTACCATACAATGCAAATAAAAAGTTTAAAATGATGTGTGTCTAGATTTGAACTTCGGTATGCTTGCGTAAATTAGGTCTGCTTAAGTATAAATGTATGTTCAAAGTGAGTTTAATTCGTATCATATCTCACTTATTAATAGTCCGATTTAAATGAAATTTTCACATAACGCCCGTGGCAAAGTATTTGTCATGTAAGATATACAACTTCGGTTGTTGAGCTAATATTGTAGTTTTTAAATAGTTATTACTGATTTACGGAGGCGGGAAGGGGCGTGTCCAAATTTTAAAAAAACTTTGAGACACTGCAATATATACGTATGTTGTCGCAAAATTTGATGATTCTAGCTCTATATATACTTTCTGAGATCCAGGTGTTCATACAGACAGACAGACGGACAGACAGACATGGCTCAATCGACTCGGCTACTGATACTGATTCAGAATATATATAGTTTATGGGGTCGGAGATGCCTCCTTCTGCCTGTTACGCACAATTCCGTTCCGACAAACACAATAGTCCATGAATTTTTTTAAAATCCATGGCCTAATGATACCACGAGGGGCACGGATTTCTCCTAGGCGTTTAACCGATGGAGGTTTATTCCCCCTCTACTCTGACACCTCTACTTTGGCACCGAATTGGTCTGTCCACGACCTTAATGTCATTCACCTTTTGTGTCATTCAGATAACTAACAATCCGACTATGAAGTTTCAGTGAGTCTCTTCAAGTAGTTCTACGAACTGGCAAACCCACCCTTAGTTGGCATCAACTGCAGTTTTAAAGATAGAGACTTGAAACTCGTGGTGTTATACTAAAAGGATGACTGAATTTCGGTTTTGTTTAAGTCCACGTCCGCTTTATATTTATGGCGATACAAATAAAAACAAAAATATTATTGATAATCTTTCGTTCGAGTTGCGGTCCTGCATTCGTGTAACTCAATCGTATTCCAACATTTCTCGTGCATTTTATTTCTAGTAAATTAGTATATCGATATGTGGTACGCAAGCAATTGTTAATTCATTTTCTTGAAGAGAATGTATCTCATTTTGGTCATTTTAGCCTAATGTAAAGACGAAGCTGCTCTATTTTGTGTTATTAAATTATGTTCTTTATAAAGATGCTCCTAAATAATATTTTCCCAATTAATATCTATAAAACGTTAAATACTTAATAAAGGATATTAACGCACATTTTAGATCGGACTAAAACGCGCTAAAATACCGAAAAACTCGTAATTGTGCCCAAAACAGGCATGCGGCTGCTTTAAAACCTTAGACGCATTTTTCTCAAAACTCCTTTTTATATATAAGTCGGTGCGTAACGAAACTGAAAACGGTAATGCTCCGATCTAAATGAAATTTTGCACACTTCCTTTATACAATAAATACTTGCGGATGAACGAAAGCTTTTATATATATATTTTGTTTCTACAGGCAATAATAGGTTGATTTTTATTCCCACTAAAAGGGTAAAATAACTTTGTGCAAACCGAAAATATATTTAACAGGCGTGGCAGACCCAACAAACTATATACATATATTCTGAATCAGCATCAAAAGCCGAGTCGATATAGCCATTTGGCCTCTCTGTCCGCTTGTCTATCCCCCCTCAATCGTAAATTCCAAACGTAATTTCAATGCAAGACACTTCATTTTTGGTAAACACAATAACTATAAAGAGCCAAATGGATTCTTAAAATTTGGTTGCAATCGGAAGTTATTTATAAAATTTTAAACATGTACTGATTTCGAAACCCCTCCCTGAAAGTATGCAACACAAAATACGAAAAACATACAAGTTATGTATTTAAGAAATCGTTTTGGTCGGGTGTATAGCTGGTATATCACAGCGACCACACTTTACTATAGCCTTTACGCTTGTTTTCTCTGAAAATGGAACCTCAGAAATAGAAAGCGGGCCAAAAAATAATAGTCGCATATTTTTTAATACGCGTCATCAGGTTAGCGCCCCCCTGTATATGCTTCTTTGCTGTGGAATATTTTACAGACTGCTTAAGCTGATAGTTTCCTGATAATTTCAATAATTGTTTAAATGAAAAGATAAAATGTAATGCAATTGGTTTTAAATAGATTTTTATATAAATAACAAAGCAAAACAACTTATTAATGAGTAAATCAAATTTGGATTATCTGAATAGCGCCCCCTACGATAATATGAGTATAATCCAAAAAATATTAAACTTAACAATTTTACATAGTAATTAATATATTTTAGAAGCTTATTAATAATGTGTCGTTTCTTCTTTGTTAACAAGGACTTCCTTCACACATTCGATTGGAATGTGACACAAATGCGAGTTTTATCCCGGTGATCAATTCTTCTTTAGTGGAATATTGTTTACCACCCTCGTACACCTTCCTAGCCAACCATCCCCATACGTTTTCTATTATATTAAAGTTTGGGGAGTACTCTAGAACTAGAACTTTCAGTTTTTCTTTTTGAATCCATCTATCCCAGAACGGGCGGTATGGATCGGGGCATTGTCGTGCTGAAAATGCCATTCCAGATTTCCAAAAAGGTTTTTAATACGCAATTATAGTCTTTCGCATTGCTTTTCTGGTGTTAAAAACTGAAATTCACAGTGACCATAATAGGATACGGCGTCCCACACCATAACACCTCCGACCCGACTGTGTAAGCCATCCAATAGATGCTCCTCTTTACACAAATAGTGGTAGTAGTAACAATAGACGTCTAGCCCCTCCAGATTAAATTTCTTGTTATCCGAAAATACGACGTATTGTCACGCCTTCGAGCATGTCATGTGATTTAGTTTTTGTTTCTTTAAATGTTCAGCTTTTTTTCACTTTTTTCATGGATTTTTGAGTTGTGGGAGTTGGAAGCCTCTCCGGAGTATGGACCTGCGATCTGCCTCGGTAATGACTCGGTTATTGCCACCTTTAAAGTTTTTTCCATAGGCATTCTTGTTATGAAGGAAATTGGCAATCGTTTTGCGATGTCTACCGGTTTTTTCCAGCGATTTTATGAAAAGATAGCCCGCATTCATAGTTAGCTTTAATTTGGCATTTTTCCTCCAAAGATAGAATCGTTCCTCTTCCCATTGTCCCAAAAAATTATATCAAACTTTTCAATTAACCACCGTACAAAATTTTATTGCCTTGCCTTTCAAATTAAAAAAGATAATCACAATTGCATTTGCAGGCGCTAATCTGATAATGCAAAGCACGTGTTAGCTTTTGCATCGAATGTAAGACAAAGCGGAAATAAATAGATAACGGTTCTTCTCACGCACTCTTTTGTCATTGAAAAAAAAAAAACAACAACATTGACAAATTTGCGTGCAATTGCATATTATTTAACAGAAGAAGAAATAGAACAAAGCAGAGGGCGCTAACCTGATGACGCGCAGTGTATAATTTTGTTTATACAATAATTATATTTTGACAAAAAAAATTTCCAGATGCTCTTCAAATATACTCATTAATCATGTACAAATCATCGCATACCATCCTGGCCCTTTAAATTAAAAATTAACCACTTAGAAAAGTCTATTTGTTTACTCATGGCATATCTAGTTATGATGATCCCCAATTCATAATTTTTCCAAAACACTCGAACAATAATAATTATGTTTGTGACCGAAAAATGTTCGCTCAGAAAATAATGATGATTTATTGAGCATTATTTTTTTCGATACAAATATAAATGAACCGAGAGTTATTTATTTCAATTATTTACGTGCGTAAGTAGCTGTTAACGAATACATGCATACAGCAATGTTATAAAATTCTGTACTATTGCATTTAACTACACTGAGATAAAAGCTAAAATCTGCAAAGGTATAAAACCTTCGGCATGCCGCAAATAGCCTTGCTTTCTGGTTTTTCCATTATCTTGTCCGACAATCACCTTCTTGCATTGCACAGTATCGCATCGCCCAATTCAAAAAAATATATCGTTGAATTATCGTGTTCCTAATTTGCCAGAACGATGCAAGAAATGCAAGCAATGCGATATACATTACTTCAAATAACAATTCTCCTACAATTAAATTTATATTAACACCCCTAGTATACAGGACATGCAAGGATATTTGGCAAACAGTACACTATTTATCTAACGCATGCCAGATTCTCGCCAGTTTGACCCAGTGTTATTCGACAATCCAAATATAGGGTGCTATTTTAGAAAGATATAATTTTCCTGTACTGTGAGAGCTTATACTTTGACTGCATGGGAATACACCCTGCTCTTGAGTAAGTTCTATAATCTATCATCCCATACATTCATATTAAATTTGATTCATTCATATATAAGATATAAATGTTCCCATACACGCAGATAATAGCTCCTTCAACAATTAAATGATTTAATTCTGAATCTCGATATACAAAAAAGGGTAAAATCGTCTCAAATGTCTGTACGCCGGTAGAACAGCAACACATCTAATGATTGTTTATTTATTTCTAGTTAATAATTTGTTGGTTTATTGTTGCATACCGGCATGTACAAATTTCAATCATTACTTTTGAGTCGAAGCTGTCTTATCTTATATCTAAAGAGGTCTAAAAAAATACAATTTGAAATGCAAAATAAAATAAGAAATAATAAATTGAATAAATTGAAAGCGTTGATATTTGCTAGGAAGTTTAAGTAATTCATATACATAACTGATTAAATGTTAATTACTTATTTTATATGTAATTCATAAAATAACATTTATATAACTTTTGTATAACTAATTATATAAGAAATATATAAAACTTTCCGATAGAATACAACCATTTTTCAAACAAACAAGACATGCATTAATTATAATTCATTAAATGTTAAATCAAATATAGTTTTCCCTAAGGTATCTAAGCATTTTTATTTTAATTGTATTTATGCTTTGTTGGGTGTGCTTAAAAATTAATGTTTCCTTCTTTTTTTATATTAATCCAGACAGCGACAGCGCGTCACGTTTTCGAAAGGATCAAATACAAATACAAATACTCTCATACATAACATAAATATACAAATTTTGATTAGTTAGTTCATAGTTTTATAACTTGCAACTGCGTTTGGTAATTTTGACGTTTGTATGTAGCAACTAAATCGGCATTTCGTACTACTTAAATGTAGCACCAGTCGGAAAGATTAAAACAAATGCCAATATTAAATATAGTTATATACATATTTTATTTTATTTTTCTATCTTGTATTTTGTGCTTGTTTTTTTTTATTGTATTTCCAGGTTGTTTCAATAAATCAAATAAATGTACAAACAAAGAAAACAAAGAGCTGTTGGTTTCTGTTTGTTTTTTGGGTATTTTATATTTGTTATTAATTTGTATAAATGTGTAATTATAATTAGTTCATAATTATAGTAAAACATAGATGCATTTTGAACTTCTATCAACGTAACGGAACTCAACGTTGTCAACGACGTTCATTTAGAGAGGGTACGAATCGGAAGAATTAATCTGTAATCTGTTTGATTTTATTCATAAGTGTATCTCTCTCCGTCACGCGAGTTTACTTAAGGGGGAATCGTTTGTTTCAGTTATAAGACTATTAACAAGAAGTAGGTTATGCTTGTTTTGTTAATTACTGGTTTGGCCTAAAATTAAAGAAAAAATTTTAAACAAATTATTCACGGCTGGAAAAAATATTAATAATGGGTAAACAAATACGAGGAAAGAAAAGAAAGAAGACAGATAAGATAAGATAAAAATGAAGTAGAACTAAAAGATATTTGTTTTTATTGATATTGGAAAAGGAAAAGAAATGAAAACGTCACATTTTGATTAAACGGAAACAATATCTTTAAAAGGGCATTACTTTTAATTATAATTGCAATTGAATTGTTGTTTATAGATGTGAATGCTTTGAAAATGAATAGAAAACACAAGAACAAAAAAGAGTAGAGTGAAAATGTATGCATATTCATACATGAATACATAAATTAATGGTTATACACAGAGGTACACAACAAGTGGGCAAATGAAATAATGGTCAAAACATTGTAATAACCTTATTATGTACATAAAAAATAAAGTGACGGAGAGGGCAAGAGAGTTACAAAGGAATAGACGGTTTGTGGCACAATGTGGCCAAGCAAATTGATTAAGTTCCATTAACATGTATACATTGCACGTAGTTACATATGTATGTATGCGTAGTTTTGTATTTGTTTTGTATCCGAATCTATTAATTATTAGTTTCAACAAATTAAAAGGTTATCCATTTCAAATCTAAAATAGTCTAGCACTTTGTTCCATATTTAACACAAACTTATTTATTTAGCCAAGTACTTAGGTATATTGTCGAATATTATTAATTTACCCAACTGATACCACAAATTCATTCAGTTGTTCTTTTTTTTTGTATTTTGTTTTTGTTAGATATTTACATACTTCCCTCTTAAAGTACAGATAATTTAAACAAAATTAAACAGGCAAAAATCAAAACATAACAAATGTCATACACGAAAAAACGAATAAAAATTATTTAAATGATAAATAAACGAATACTTGAAGTGAAAACAATTAATGTTATCAAATGTTAGAGTATGATGTTTTGTGGCTTCATGAGTTTTATAATTATATTTTGATTTGCAACAAAGCGCAATAATAATGTAAGTGAAAGTTGCTGTCGAATTTATTGCCGTATTCTTTATTAGGTTTGTGGTAATTCTTTTTGAGCTAATCTATAAATGGGAAATTCATAGCTTTGCAAGTTAGCCATATAAGTATTGTCATATCATCCTCAGCCCACTCAGAATAGATTGAAAAACTATGCAATAATTCATTCTATCGTAGAATCAGTTTCTATTTACGATTCATGTTACACTGTTTCACTTTCATCACTTTCGTTCGTTGAATTCAGCTAATCCATAATATTTGTATGAAATAATAATTCTTAATAATATGTATTGTATTTCAGTTATTTATATTCATAAAATTATAAGTTCTTATCCCGCAGATTACACGATTTTTGATGACGCTTGCTTGGTTCTGGTTATCTTAAAAATATATAATATTCTCCTAATTAATACGGATTTGGTACAAAACATAAGCACATACATATGTACATATGTGTATGTGTAAATATGCAAAAATGTAGCAATAAATTATAAACATATAAAGAGAGAAATGAGAGAAAACTAAATGTACAAAAATGAAGTATTTAAATTAAAAAACATTTCAAACAGCGTTTGCTTTAATTGCAATATTAAATAACAAAAAGAGGAATAAGTGGATATTATTAATTAATTATGAACGAAACTTACCGTTTGCTAAAACGTGAGGAAAGTTTTGAAAAAAAGCTCATTCGACCAGGATGCGGTGAGTCACCAGAGGTACCACTTGTGCCAGAGTATTCCAGTGCAGTATTGTTTCGTGGTCTGGTTTGACCTATAATAATAATAGCACATTAGTTTATTAGAATCTTGTCCATAATACTGCATATTTATGTTTATGTATAAGAGGTTGTATATATAAATGCTCAAGCTACAAGATAATATACAAATTATAATTACAAAATTGAGTGTATGAGAACGAGAATTGTTATATACACGACAAACAGTATGTATAAATATGATTGTTCTGATGTAAGACATTAGTAGCAACGATGAACTACACAACATATAGACTGCAAATACTTCAATATTATTTTAACATCAAGCAAAAGCCAATAACTGAAACTACAGTCGACCGCCTATAGTAAGATAATTTTCGACACTATTTTATGAACTTGTTACAAAAACAAATGAATTTCCTCCGGAGCCCATTGCATTCTCACTCTCAAATACACATCGTAAGGGAGTTCGCTTTTAAAGTTGAACACATTTACAAAGATTAATAAAAATTCTAGAATCGACAATCTTTAATTGATTTAACAATAAACTTTATTAATAATATAACAATAAACTTGACCTGAACTTATAAGATTATATATATAGATTTTTAGAACTTTAAAACAAGTGAAAGTCAAGTGTTTCAGGTTTTAATATTGTTAAGTATCGAAATAATTCAAATTAAAAAAAAAAAACAAAGTTTGCTTAGTTCGTGGCCTTCGCATCACGCACTATGGTCTAAAAGTCTGAGTTTTTGCTGTCAAGTCAAATTTTTAACTGTTATAAATAATATTTTTTAAATACTGAACTGAAATAAACATTTAATTGCTTCGAATCTCATCGATTTAATTGGCAACCTGCCGCCTGATTTTGATTATTTATCAAGATTCCGCAACTAAATTAACCACATTGCCCTATTTCTGTATATGTTGGCAATATTTTGTCTAAATTTTAACACTATGACATGCAAACCAAAGAAACAAACATCTAAAATTAAGGTTCTTGTAAAAAATCCCTTTTTTTGTTTGCAACTAACATAAGTCCGTCGCATGTTACAGAGAAATTGTGCGATTTTTGTACAGCACCCTTGCAGTGCAAAGTGAAATAAAAAAAACCGTGCTAAATTGCATACTTGTATATGTTATATATTAAAAAATAAATGAAATCTTAAAAATTGGTTTAATGTAAATAAATTAAAGAATGTAAAAAAGAATATGAAAACATGATGGACATGCCACAATGACATGTCAAACAGTCAATCAAAAAGAAGGTCGTGCTGCTGGGTGCACTAGGTGTCCAATTGCAATCAGGAATATTAAAGTCACCACTGATAACAGCATAAAAACAGACTTAATTGCAGACAAATGTTGTGAATAGATTGACAATTCCGATGAAGGCGGAATATAAGAGCAGGTTATGTATATATGTGTAAGAAGAAAGAGAACCGGGAAGGTATAGTTTCACACAAATAAATTCAATATCATATTGAACCTCCGGTTATATAATATCCAATGTAATGCTGGAGTCAACTGCAATAAGAACGCCAGCAGCACGTCAATCAGGCCTGTATATACTGTATTTACTTGGTAAAACCTCGGAGCTTAGGATCTCCGGTTTTAAGTCTTAGTTAATACCAAAAACTGAGAACTAAAAGAAAGACTGTTTAACTAGAAAGAAAGTAAAAAGTTTGCTATGAAGGTCTCTAACATTTTGATAAGAGAAAGAAAGATAAGAATTTATTTTTTTTCGTTGTTATATTTGTTTTTATACCCTTCGACCATTGAAAATGGTCAAAAAAGGGCATACTAACTTTGTGCAAATGTATGTAACAGGCAGAAGGAGGTGTCGGAGACCCCATAAAGTATATATATTCTCGCTCAATGTCACTAGCCGAGTCGATTGAGCCATGTCTGTCCGCCTGACGGGATGAACACACAGATCTCAGCTATTATAAAAGCTAAAGTTACCAAATTTGGCAGGAAGACTCCTGTGTACTATAAGCTGATCAAGTTTATTTCAAATGTTAGGTGCCACGCCCACCGCCCCCGCAAAACAATAATTACATTTTTGAACTTAATTTGTAAGCGCTGTATAAAAGATACAACATTAACTAAGCTCATTAAAATATCTACGTATTCTTGAAATTGCAATCCGATCGGACAATAAACACAGAAGTTATTTAAGAAAGTATGTGAATAAAACCAAGTGCTTGTATCAGCTAACAAGGGAGGCGGGTGAGCGCCATCTGTCGGCAATCATTTAAAAGCATGCGCATTTGTATATGTGTATGAATTTAGCAAATTAAACTAGACCAGAACATAGGTCGAAGGGTATCCCACTGTCGAGTGCAGCGCGACTGTGATTTTTTTCTATATTTTTTTTTAAATTATATTCTTGCAAAGAAGATATATTCATCTTGTCCAGAATTTAACAACGCACAGTCAGCCAATTTTTAAGACAGCTTAATACAATTTTGCACTTATCTTCTTATTTCTGCTTGTTATTCTATGTTATTTAGCATTTCTATTTATATACAAATTATGCTAGCAAAATTTAATAATAGTTAAAAGAACCATAATAAAATGCCGCCATGAGAACATTCGTCCGAAATGAGAGTTTTTGTATGAATTGTTTTTCAAATTGTCGTATTGTATAAGTGAAAAAAAGTTAAACAGTAACCTTATACGGATTCTTATATATTTCATTGGTAAACATAGGAGGAGGATCAGTCAGAAATAATGATTTTAAAGTTGGAAAGGCCAAAAAACCTTCGCCATGCCGAAGTTTATCTATCTGTGGTTCAAAGTCATATTAATATATATTTATGTCATCAACATGCAGTTATTAAATGAGTTTCTTAATATCCATTAATAACACACAATAATTTTCGACAAAAGACTCATATCGCATATGATTTAAACAATTGAAATAGTAATCAATCATTTATGTAGATGATAGGGATTAATAAAATAATAAAACAAATAGAGTAAACTATACCAAATTATACTTTATACAATTTACTTATAGTTATTATTTAAAAGTAATGTAATTGTTTTTAGTTCTGTTATTCGTGCAGCAGATTTGCGGTGGCTATGGTTGCATAACAAAGCAAATTTGTAAATAATAAAATATATAATATAATTTGTATTGAACAAAAACCGAATTACGTTATACAGTTGTTGCAAGGTGTAAGTAATACTTTGAGTAAAAATAAGTTATTTTACTAAAACTAATAAAAATATAAGTAAACAGAAAACTCACCAGAGTGAAAGGTTGAACGTGATGGAACATTCCTTGGAAAGTGTCTGCTTGATTTAACAGCCGATGCCATTCTAAGTCGGTTAAACAGACTACATGTGTACAAGTACAAAGTATGTAGGTACACGGTACACATAGGTAAATGGATATCGAATCAGTGTCAGTTCGTGGAAGTACATTAAGGTCCAATGAATTGCATTTTTGGAAAACGATTGTTTTTATCAGTATTAAGTATTTTCATTTCATATTTCGATTGGTGCAATGTGTTATTATTCGATTGTTCAAATAAGTGTTGGTGGTGTTTTTGATACAATGAATGTTAAGTCGTAGTCGATAATCATAATCAGAGTACGTCATTATTCAATTGTTGTTTTTTTTTTAATTTAATCCAATCATTTCAATTGATTTCACATTGTTGAGTTGATATTTTTTATTTGATGGCAATTGATTTTTTTTTCCCGCAATAATATTAAGCGGACACGGGTATCAAGCAGATTTTGTATTGGGTAATGTGATGGTGGCAGTGTATTCAGACGATTATGGTTGTTTTTTATATCAATATCGTGGGCATGTTGAAGACATTAACAATGAAAAGAAATATAAATAAAACAAATTAATAAAAATGCTTATAAGGATCAAATAATGTAGGATAAGTTTATAAGTAAATAACAACTTTTCGTTCTTGTTCCTTTTTTTTTTTTGATAGGTTAAAGTTAAGATTATGTGAGTTCTAAGCTCAATTTATACGAAATAAGTGTTATCATCTAAACATAAATCTCATAATATTGTTTTTAAATAACAGGATGTTTAGTTTTGATATTTCCAGACAACCTAAAAATACATTTTAGGCAGAAAATCCATACAAAATCAAAGTCGGCTGACTAAATTTTAGCTTGCGAAATACTTTTTCAATTTCCAGCACGTAATAAGTCTCGTACAACAATATCGATCATTTTTAGTGATGGAACTGAAAAAAGTTATTTAGGCAAGCGAAACAAATGAAATTCAATAATTTCGCTTACGAAATGTAAGGTACATAGTTTTAATAGATTTTAAAAAATATTTCCACAAACTGCACAGACGGGAGTTGAACCCGGGACTACTGTTCTAGAAATCCACAACGCTAACAACTCAGCGATACAGCATAATTTATGTTTACAAAGATGGCCATAGTTGTTATTGGGGATTGTTTGTTTCTATTTACAGTGTGATCAGTATTTTATATTTCAGCCTGCCCAAAAAAGGGCTTACATTCTGACAAATCAAAGTATGTTAAAACGGTCACACTGCGTGCCGCAATAATGTTCAAAATGTAGGCAAGTAATTTTAGTTAATCTGGAGACAGGCCTTTAGATGATAGTTTTTTATTCCGACCGTATTACTTTTTTAGAATATTATAGAGTTTTGGCGACCTTTATGTTTTACACTCATTGTAGCTGACCTCGAGCCAGCTTGATAAACTTTAGCATTAATAGTGTAGTTTTTGGAGTAAATTTTATCCTGATAATCAAGTTTTCGTCAAAAATAGATCAAAATAAGACAATGCACAGAAAATTAAATATGAAGTAAAAACAAAAAGGATGACGAAACCTAAAAGTGAGCAGACTTGACAGTATGATATCTGTGAGGGAAACTGAGATTCTTATCCGTTTTTTGTGGACCTCTATAAATGCAACCTATATAGTAGATATCTAAATTTCATACTGCACGAGTCTCAAAGTATCTTTCAAACACGTTTTTTAATGCTTAGTGTACATAAAATATATTAATCAAAATATGTTTAAAGTAATACCTAAAGTTGATTAGAAATTAGCCTAGCCTTCATAACAAGAAAGTTGAACAAACAAACATTCGCGTGTGACAATGTGACAATGTGACAATAATTAAAACAACAAATTTGGACTGTGAACTTTTTAATGAACTTAATGAGAATAGTCATCATACTAATTATAATGCTTGAAACAACAGAACAGAAGAGCGTCAAAATAAGCATCGTATATATGCGGGACAACAAATTCATGTTAATATAATATAAGTGACTGATTTCAAATGTCTGTTATATCATGCATAATTCAAATAATTAAATTTTTGTATATTCTTGAAAACACAATTAAATGAATTAGTTGTTCACTATGTAGTTGCACATATTTAAATGTTAAAATTCAAATTAAATTTTAATAGTATTGGGAATACTAATAATTTTTAAATAGTAACATTATTTTGAATATTTTGATACCGCGCATGCCAGAGATAATGTTTTGCAATTAAAAATAAATGCGACAGAATTATATATTACTTAAAATTGTAGGGCCGTGACATATATACCCAGTTATACTATATACACTTATTTGTATATATATAAACAGTATGCAAAAATAAACCACAAACTGTCTTAACTATTTCAGTAAATGGAGCAAAAGGTTTTTTTTTACATATTTTGGGTATATTGCTACTTCCCGATGTGAAAGGACAGAACCAAAAGCTCTTAAAATATAATATCAGTTTCACTCACCAAAGATTGCACCAAATCCAAAAAGAATTCGTTTCATTTGAATCGATATCGAGATTACGCGTCAAATATATTTTCAATTATGATTGCAACATTATTTGTTTCAGTTATTGTTTTGTTGTATTTTTGCAATTTGAAATTATCGTATCGAAGACGATTATCGTTGCAAAATTATCGTAGTTGGTGATGGTAATTGTTATTTGTAGTTTCGGGTACAACACGCCACAAAATATAGTTGTATGTGTAGTAGTGGAGAAGTTATCAAAATTATGAAGTCGGGTTGTAAACAGTTAATGTTCAAATTGTATAAAACATGAAAAGATAAGAAATTTGCATTATTTTATCGATCAAGTTGATAGAGTGCTAAAGTAAAAGGACAATACAAATTTGAGTCTGGATAAATGTATATATATATAAATTAGCTTTAGAGTTTTATAATTAAATATTTAAAATTTAAATAATTAAGCTACAGTCTAGTGTGCTCGACAGTGATATACCCGTTACCCAAAGTTTCACATATTTGCTCACTAGACTTATTTCTGAAACAAGCCAACGAACCCTTGGAACATTTACATTTCGCTAAAAACTATCTAAAATTGACTGCAGATAATGCGCGTATGTGCGCTGGAATTAGTTTAAAGAATGGTTTAAAGATTCTATTATTTACAAAGAACAAAGTCATTGCAAATATGCTTTCCTCGTGCATTACCATACACATATCTCTCTCTTACTTCATTTATATTTAAATGCTCATGTCTACGTGATCGCAAGCCGACAGTCTTGCGACAGAATTCTACTTAATGTTTTCTGAGTTTTCCCTACTGCTAATCTGTTAATTTTTCTACATACCAGATAAAACATTAAAAATATGTTAAAATTTTCTCAATCTTAAAACAATTTATTTTTAATTTTATTTACATTTATTTCTTTACTTTTATGTAAGTCGGTCGTCTTTTTACACGCGCGAATTCCAATGGGTATTATTAACAGCGAATTGCAAGAAAACTAGATACGACATTGTAAATAGTAAGGTAACAGTGTAACTATAGATAAGAAACGGGCACTCGATATATTGTCACGATCGAGGAAGTGCGATTACTCTCTCGAGAAAGCGCCAGATGAATAGACGTGAATGATTTAAAATAAAGAAAATATAAGTTTTAGAATATAATGACACGGTTTTTTAAATTTAATTTATATGTTCTTTTAGCTATATATATATATATGTTGAAACATTTTGAATTTTGTATGTCTTGACGCTGAAAAAACTTCAACCATCCGTCTATGAAAAAACAAGATATGCGAATTTGTGGCAAGTTTTCTCAAGTTTAAAAAACCAAAACTTCCAAAAAAAACAAGTAGTCTATGTTACAGTTAAAACGGTAAGGTTTCTCCAAAAGTTAAAATTGTATAAATTATTGACATTTATGCAAGAAAAACCGTATTTTCATACATTTAACTACCTTAAATTAGCTAGAAATAGAAATTTGAAAGAACATGACTTTTGAGTAATCGCATTTAAAGTTGAACAATTAATCGAGTATGCAGGGCGAAACATAGTGGTTAAAAAATGGCTATATCTCGTGATCGAATATGAACTGGCTGAAATCCTCTTAGGGGTACATTAAAAATAACATATAGTTTTGAAATATGTGTAAAAACAAATTTGATTTTGCAAAACCTTGTAAGTAGACCCCTTTTCTTTCATCATCATTTTCGTGAAGTCGACTGGCTTTAGTTTTTATAAAATAAATAGTATCAATAACCGAATCGATAAATCAATCTATCTGTCCGTTCGTGTCCATTATGAGCGCCTAATACTGGTTGACAATTAAGTTATCGGTCAACTTTAAGTTATTTAAGTAAACAATTTCAATGGGCGCAACACTACACCACTGTCAAGCAATCTATGTCATTATACAGTCATAGTTTGACTGTAGCCGTTCTTATTTGTTTTAAATAAAACAAACTGCATAGAAATGATTGGCCAAAAATAGCGTAGTAGGCGCGATACACACTGTGAAATTTAATGAGCATCGGGTTTCGGTTAGAGTTGCAGAAACATCGATGATACATCGATAAACCTAAGCAAACAGCGATAAACCTAAGCTTAGATCGATGTTTCTGCACCTCTAGTTTCAGGTTATCCTCATCAGCATTCAAACAAAATTTATGAACTTCGTAAAAAGAGGAATGATCAATTACTGCTTTAATTCATATTGTTAATAATAAGAAGTAGTTTATAATTATATTATAATAGAAAAATTATAATTATATATTTATACATGTAAATAAATATATAATTATAATTATACAGCAAGCTTTTTAATTTTCATCTATATTTCCACTAATCTCTGAAGAACCCACTTCATTCATTCCTTCACATTTTTTAATTTTAATATATCTATAATTTTGACATTTTTGCTCTGGCACTGGTACAAATGTGAAGGAATCAACTGGAATCTTCAAGGGATCGAGAAAAAATATATAAAATATAGCACTAATGGTGATATATTAGTGCGTTATTTTATCTTTATTTTTCCGATTTTCTACTGACACAGTCTATAGATGATAACATAACATTTATGATAAAACAAATGATAAAATCATTTAGAAGAAATGAGGCACAACGTTACGAAAATCAACTGTGTTGAAGAAGCCCCATGGTGATTGTTTTGTGGTACCCCATGTGTTTTTTTCAATAACTTTATATTATGTAGCCTCTCCCAGCTTCCACAACATTTTTCCGCATTTCTTGGCAGAATTTATGATTTCTCCTCGAGGCAGTTTACGGCCTTAATTTTGTATTTGATTTGTACCTTAAGTATATATCGATAACATTGAATATACCAACTATCGATAGTATATCAGCTCTACTGACCAGGCAATATTAGTCGTAATGTCGATTTAGATTAGCTAAATAGCACTGTTTTAAGATCATTGAAATCTTTGCAGACGTTGTACGTATATTTTCGGACCAAAGTGAAATTTTAGGGGTGGACGGGATACATCAGACCGGCTGTGTAATAACACCTCAAAAACAACTTTCGCAGTTAGTTTTGCCACTCCGAAATTAATATTCGGAATCAAGTTGTTTTTTCGTTAAAATGTAGATTGAGGTCATTCATGAAATGCAACCTCAGGTAGGTGCAGGGAATATCTCCGCCTTGCCATCAGCATGCCGAAGGTCACAATTATGTCTTATATGTTTGCATATTGAAGTTTTGTAATATTATCAATAAGTATTTAGTAATAATTAGTAATTAACATGAGAAATTATTTTATTGGGTTGGCCGAAAAGAAACCGGTGATTTTGCATAAAATTTTTTGACAATATTTTTGAACGGCGTATGACTCTGTTATTGCATTCTATCTTTGGCAGTTATCAGCTGACACTTTTAGCTTGCTTTAGAAAAAAAGCGCACGTAATTTTGTTTATATTTGTTTGTTTGGCGGCAATTTTAAAATGGAGCCCACAAAAGAGCATTTTCGTCAGATTTTACTTTATTATTTCCGTTAAGGAAAAATGCAGGTCAGGTTGCTAAAAAGTTACTTGATGTGTATGGTGACAAAGCCTTAAAAGAAACACAGTGTCAAAGTTGGTTTCCGTTTGGGAGATTTTTCACTCAAAGACAAGCCATGTTCAGGTCGGCCAAGT
Source organism: Zaprionus lachaisei (assembly GCA_018901815.1). Classification (NCBI taxonomy): domain Eukaryota; kingdom Metazoa; phylum Arthropoda; class Insecta; order Diptera; family Drosophilidae; genus Zaprionus; species Zaprionus lachaisei. The sequence continues at coordinate 311,173 of JAEIFI010000128.1, forward strand.
GCAGTTGATGATGACGTTATCAAGGCTTTACTTGAATCGGATCGTCATGGAACTGAGCGTGAGATTGGAGAGAAGTTAAATATACCACAATCAACCATACATGATCATATACGACATCTTGGACTGGTAAAAAAACTTGATAATTGAATACCACATGAATTGAAAGAAATTAATTTAACAAATCGCTTCAACGTTTGTGATATGCATCTTAAACGCAATGAAAATTATCCTTTTTAAAAGCAAATCATAACTGGAGATGAAAAATGGATTGTTTACAAAAACGTCAATCGACAACCTGAGCTGAATTTTGCCCTTTACGGAAATAATAAAGTAAAATCTGACGAAAATGCTCCTTTGTGGGCTCCATATAAAAATTGATAACAGACAAAAGACAGAAAGCAATAACAGAGTCATACGCCGTTCAAAAACTTATCAAAAAATTGTTTGTAAAATCACCGGTTTCTTCTCGGTCAACCCAATATATTAATATTATACTTAAATATCTAGTTAAGTTTTGATTAAAAGATAAAATAGCTAAGATATAGTAGACACAATGGTTTAATGATATCTTGAATTAATGATATCGATCGTATTTTATATTCAACTTTTGACTATAAAATAAATCAAAATACCTTTATACCATGACTTTGTAAATTAAAATACATAAATATAAATGTGATATCATCATTAAAATGCTGGTGTTAATGCTATCCTCAAAAATATATTACATATCCTTGCCGGAAGTTTGCAATGCACAAGGAAACCATATACAAATACTCCTTAACCTTAATTTAACATTGATATGGGTACACATTATTATCATACTATATATCATTGGCATAGTAACAAACTGTAAAGAGTTCTGTACGCTAACTTTTTGTTGTACATTTATGAAAATTATATTTTGTAAAAGCAAATACAAATGAATGTCTGTAAAGAAAACCATATTTCCTCAATAAAGTGCAACAATTTTATTTTAAACTACATTCTATAAGCTTTTCTATCAATCAAGGTTAAGTCCTATACTATTTGCTCTAGAATTGAATTTCAAAATAAATATTTGATGAAGAAGTCTTTTAAAAGGGCTTTGATTTGGTTTGTGTATACCTTGTTCCAAGGGGGTCAATTGATACGGAAACGCATCCATCTGTGGATGCTCTAGGGGATGAAACAGACGCGCTTTTAGTGTGGCCCTTTCCAGCGCTAGCTGCAGATCCACTGCTGTTTTCGTGTGTACATTTGTATGTGTCAAAGTTAGAATTGTAAATAGGTAGTGCATTTGTATATTTGTTTTTGTAATTCAGTAATATTTGAGTAATATTCAAATACTTAAAAAAAACAATCAAATGAAACTTTAAAAAAGGATAACACAAAAATTATAATATTAATTTTGTATACCCGCTACCCATTGGGTAGAAGGGAATAATAACTTTGCGCAAACGGAAAATGTATATAACAAGCAGAAGGAGGCGTCTCCGACCCCGCAAGGTATATACTTATATATTCTGGAATAGCCGAATCGATATGATCATGTCCGTTAGTGTGTGTGTGTCGGTATGCAGACCTAGATCTCTTATAGTAAATTTGGTGAACCTTACGGATCAATTGAATTGCAAGCTAATTTCAATGCTAGAATATTAATTTTTGGGGTACACATAATAAACATAGAATTGAAACATTTAAGAATAAGAAGAATAATTGTTGGACGATCTGATGGGTAGCGGGTTATAATAGTCGAACACACTCGATGTAGCTGTCTTACTATTTTTGTATTTAACCAATTCAAATAGTTTATATGATATGGGAAAGTCAATTGGGCGATTGAATATACTAAAATACTATTTACATACAGTACACAGTACGTAGGTATCGACCTAACTACCATTTGATAAAGATATCTAATAATTATGGTATTTCCCTGTAACTATCGGGAGTGTTAAAGTGTGATACTAATAAGGTCAGAGGTGGGTCAGGTCAGATATTAATTAAGTTAAGATTTTATATACAAACTAGAAGGAGGAATGATGCTTTCTAATTAACCGACATTACATTATAAGCAGTTCTTAGATCAACAAGATCATTCGCAGCATATTGTATTTAAAGCAGACAAGCCAACTAGTCTTAGTTGGCTTGTCTGCTTTAAATACAATATGCTGCGAATAAAAATAACTAATACATAAGTGTGAATTGAAAATAAAATAAATAAGAAATATTTGATTCACATAACCAACAATAATAGAATTTTTTTATATATCTCACGTACTTTGTCTCTGCAGGAATAACATTTGTTTTTTCCGTTGATGAAGTCTTTTCATACAACGTGGTCGAACGGCGTGGTATAATGCCACTTGTGCCGCTGACAGTCCGATTACCATTGTTAGGATCAAACTTTGTAGTTGTCCGGGGCTTAGCTGGACTGTTTAAAGCTATAAAAGAAACATGAACAAGTTTAGTTATTGTTGTCCTAAATAAATTAAGCATTCCATTCTCATTACATGTATCTGTTGTAGTAAGCAACTTTTGTGTGGCAGATGCAGGTCTCTGATTCTGTGCTGCAAGTCTTGCTGTATTCTCTTTAATTGTTGCTGAGTCTATGGTATTTTGACGCTTAAAATTGTTTCCGCTGTCAATAGAAAATTAAAAGTGGCACTTATTAAAACTGGAATCTTTTTAAAATAATTAATGTAAAAAACAGAAAGATGCGAGGCAGACTGGACAATCAACTTAATTATTGATAATGATCAAGAATATACTTTATTCTTCTTCTTAATAAAGTACATACTTTATGGAGTCTGCCATGCCAATTGCTTTTTAATAAAGATTATTATTTTTATATTTTGTAGTTTAAGACTTACACTGACGCACGATCTGCAGTTGTTACGACGGTGTTATAATTATTACTTGGTATAGCAGATCCAACGCCGCTCGCAGCTGCCGTAACGTTTGTCGTCGCATTTGCTGGTCCAACACCTGCGCAAGTATAAGTATATATAAATGTTGTTACAGATACACAGTTTTACAGATGCCCCATAGCACACTTACGTAACGTTTCCGCACCGGATGATGCACGACGACTAGGTTTGGTACTCGACGCCGATATGCTCCTGTGAACGCCACGATGAGTGGGACTTTGTACAGCTGCACTTCCAATATTGGCCCCAGTTTCGTTGACTGGGATATTTCGCAGTGACAGAGAAGATCCAGATCGAGAGCCATCACTTTCCGGCTAAACAACAAAACACACACAAAGGAAACCACAAAAACAAATCAATAATGGAAAGCCCTTGAAGACAATTCGACTCACGTACATCAGTACTCTTACGCCCCAACAACAAGTATGTGGCGAACACGTCATCATACCGCACCTGTGACAGGGACGCTTCAATTTCTTGTCGATTGTAGCCCATTGCGACTAGAGCTTCTGTTGTCAGAAAGAGGGATTGAATTTTACACGGATAATGCATTAATATACTTGCCATTATAAATATAATATAGGTTAATATAGTTAAATATGTATACATTACATGCAATTCATTACAATTACATTATAGTTGGATTTAACCCGTAATTATGTACTTTACAAACATGCAATTACTTCTTCTTTTTATTGATTATAAAAGCAAATATAACATCACACATAAGTACTGTATTTAAATTTGTGTCACCATGTTAAAGAGACTAAAAATGAAACTCTAAATTTGAATTAATATCAAATTAATTGCCAAGAATACAATATATTGTATAAAGCCAATGCTTGCTGGATAATATATTTATAAATTAATTGAGCCTCTTTTTCCGGTAGTTCTGTTGTTAAAATTTAAAGTATACAATAAATATGACAAATTAGTGGAAGAGAAACAAATACGTTTCTTCACATTCGATTCATACATTTTGGTACAGAACTTTCCTTTCGCCAATTAACAACATCACCAATAGCATCATGTTTAAAGCATTTCGATGGATTAATGATGAGTTCGAGTACGTAATGTTGAGCTCAAATGCCGCTGCTTTCAATTGAGAATTCAATTCAAATAAAAACATGGTTAATTGGAAATTGATATTCGAAACGAAATAGAAATAGTTAAGTCAAAGTGCATACTTATGTATGTGTGTGGTGTACAATATAAATAATAATAAACAGGCAGATGGAAATATCTGATACTTTATATCGTTTTAAATATTTGGGAATTTCAAATAATAGACTAGACACTTAACAAGCAAAAACTCGACACAGAATCCGTTAATTATATTAGTAATGAATGTTTGTATACAGTACCCGTCTTACCTATCCTCTTGGGATCGGCTAAATCTTGTTTTGGTTCTATATATGGTTTTAGTTCATCGTCCTCAAACCCCATATTCATCCACTTATCGCTCATGATTGTTTCAAGACTAGCACGTTTTGCAGGATTCAGTACTAGAAACTTGCGCAGCAAATTTTCGCAATCAGTAGACATATAGAATGGAATTCTGTAAAATAAAATATGTTAAACAAAATTACGAACAATATATCGAAGTACTCGTTTCAATAATCACCTATATTTGCCTCTTAGTACACGTTCACGCAGCTCTCTTAAAGTGGAACCGTCAAATGGCAGAGATCCGCTTACTAATGTATATAATATAACTCCTAATGACCAAACATCCACTTCCGGTCCATCGTATTTTTTACCCTGGAACAGCTCAGGCGCCGCATACGGAGGACTGCCACAGAACGTATCTAGCTTGGAGCCAGGTGTAAACTCGTTTGAAAATCCAAAATCAGCTATTTTTATATTTAATTCGCTGTCTAATAATAAGTTTTCAGCTTTTAAGTCCCTGTTTAAAAGAATTTTTTACAAAAATATTAGTTTATATTTTTATACATTTGCATGCGAATTAATTAAAGCAAATCTATAAACCTTTAAGTCTAACTTTTAAAAATAGAAATACATATACATATATAATAATATATATATACATACATAATAAAGTTAATATTCGTATGCCTATAGATTGTTTTGAGTACGTTGATGTTGATCAAGCTTATAGAATATTTATTGATATATTAGGTGATAGTAATACATAATAGATAGTAGAAATAATAAGCTTCTGTACTTTACTCTAGTTCTGCTTTAATATAAATGAGTTTGATGTTCTCGCAACATCACTAACGACAGTCCGACTTTACCGATCGACGTCTTTATTTTAAAAAGTAAACCGACTGGTCTGCTTTTTACAACTTCTCTTCCACTGCGATACGACAACTTTATCAACGACTCTCTCGTTTAACTTCTCGACATCAACTCTTCTTAAATTGACTGGTTCTATCGATAAGCGCCTGCACCGTTGCCACCCGTAACATCACGCTGCCATCACCCCCATTGTTTTCCTTTTGGTGTATGTCACGCTTTTTTTTCTATTTCACTTACATGTGGGGTGTAAAAACCTTAACAAATACTCATTACTTTCGGATTGAAAAGATTTTTTACTCATAAAATAATCATTAAAATAAATCATTTCATTAGAAATAACTGGCATTTAATTGAATTGGGTTAGGTTTACTTGAAATATCTCAAAACTCCTAATCCAATGAAAATATTAAATTTGTAATTAAACTTAATTAGAATTCAAATTCGGTTGACTGATCAAAGTCGACTTTAAACAACGTATTAGGTATGCAACTAAGTTCCACCTGTTTGTCATTAGATGGCTCTAGAAGTCATGATTGATTTTGAATTATACAAAACGTTGTAAGCCAAGCTTAGACATGATTTTGTTATTGTATTATATTTTTCTGGTTGTGTGGAAATGACTAATTTTAAGCCAAATAATCGTTATTAGCGGGAAGAGATTTTTTGCCTGTGAACAATTGCTCCTGTGGCACAAAAGGAAGACTTTTCTTCATCGCATCGTAACGGATGATGAAAAATGGATTCATTACAGAAACCCAAAGTGGAAAAATCTTGGGGACACCTGATCATGCTTCCAAGCCGTTGGCGCGGCTTTATATTCTGTATTTGGTGCAACCAGGATAAGTGTTTTTTATTGTGAGTTGTTGTAACCATCATTGGGGAACGGTATCGATCCCAATTGATGGGATTAAGCCAAGCACTGCGTGAAAACAGGCTATAATACGAGCAACGGCAAGATAAAGTGATTTTACAGCATGACAATTCACGTATTCACGTTGCGAAGGCTGTTTTAATTTAAAATGAGAAGTCCAACCTCACCCGATACATTCCCCAGATACTGTGCCGCCTGGTTGTCACTTTTTTCGTTCGATGGCACATGGCCTGGTGGATCAGGAGTTCCTTGAAGTATAAAGACATTGAAAAATGGCTAGATTCGTGAATAGCTTCAAAAGACGACACTTTTACCACCAAGGTATTCGAGCTCTGCCAGAAGGATGGCAAAAAGTTGTGTCTAGCAATCAATTTATAATAGTTCTTATTATAATAAAGTTGAATTTTCATCAACAAAACAGCGAGAACTTAGTTGCGGACCTAATAATTAATAAAAAGTCGGTATATTCAAATTTATATTTTCAAAGAAATAATTATAAAGCGCTCCGTAATGTTCAACTAAAAATGTTTGTAATGTAAATAGTTTAAATATAATATAAGCTAAATATAAGGTAACACTGTAACTATCGATAAGAAATGGGCACTCGATATATTATAGTCGACCGTGCACGATCAAGGAAGTGCGATTGCGGTCTCGAGAAAACGCCAGACGAGGAGACGTGAATGAATTAAAATTATAGGTGGAAATAAATCGATGTTTACTGAATCGATTTATTTTCAAAAAAAGAAAACAGTTTTTTGGCTTGAAATTATAGAAAAAAACGTGTTTTTGGCTTGAAATTAAAGAAAAAATTTTGAAATATAATGAAGATATCATAGACATTTTTACTTATTTAGTTATAGTAATTTAGTACCATTTTCAAATGTTCGATTAAATCGATTCTCAAAAATTAAATCGATGCATCGGAGAAAATTTAAAACATCGATTAATCGATTTAATTTTTAACCCTAATTAAAATAAAGAATTTATAAGTTTAACAATAAATCCTGCTTAAAAAATATATACAAATATCTTAATAATAAAAACTTGCTTAAATCGTACCATTAACAAGTTAAAGAAAAATTGATTTTGTTTGTACCTGTGTATTATTCTCTTCTGGTGACAATATTGCACAGCCGATACAATTTGTCGAAATTTGACACGCGCCTCCTTCTCTTTCATGCGGCCATGAAGTACTAGATAGTCAAAGACTTCGCCTCCCGATGCATATTCCATGATGAGATATAACGTCTTTTCCGTTTCGATAACTTGAAAAAGTTTTACTATGTTGGGGTGATCAAGCATTTTCATTATTCTAACCTATAATAGAACAAATAAAAAGATGTATCAAATTAAATTTAAATCGTGGTTATCAGTCCAAAAGGCAGCACAACTTACCTCTCTAAAGAGTTTTTGAAGTGACCCAGCATTGAGCTGAGTTTTGTCGATTATTTTAATTGCCACTTCCTTGCCAGTGGGCAAATGCTTAGCCAGTTTTACTTTAGCGAAATTGCCTTTGCCGATGGTCTTAATGAGCTTATACTTTCCGATGTGCTCTTCAGTAGCACGCCATCGCATGGGAGCACTGCTCCGCATTTGCAGATTCGGAGATCCCTGAAACAATACACAATACATAGTACAATTAAATGGATTGTCATAAATAATATAACAAGTGTGCTTGGTTCAACTATTACCCCAGCCCATAATTTTAACAAAATCCTATGCAAATATCTGAGAGAGTTTTATAAAATATTGCAATGGATTTTTGCAACATGAAGGTTAGAGATTTGTTTACCTGACCAACATTGTCGCCGTATACATTTGTACGAGTCACAATGGTATTGGGAGTGGCCCGATGATGTCCTGATCCGCCTGAAGGACGGCCTATCTCAGTGCGATTTGCGTTGTAAGGCGGTATAGCAGCTACAACAGGACGTTCTATGCGTTTCTTTGATACACTTGTAGTACCGGGGGTAGCAGCTGTAGCACTACTTCCAGTTTTCAGGAGTCGCCGTTCGGCGATTTGATTGCGATTGCGACCTTTGAGCTAAGAGTGCCTCAAATTGTCGCAGATTCTCCTCTTTCCGTTTGGCAGCTGATATCGTAGTCGCTGTTAATTGTGAAGATGTCACACCGTCCACAACACTGTTGCTACTATTTCCTCTGCTTGCCGTAGGTTTGGTTGCAGGAGTAGAAGAAGTTTGCCATCTTGACTGTTTAGTTTCATGACTGCTGAGCTGCTGTTTTTGCTTGAACGTTGATCGTCGAGCTTGCACAGTTTCTGTGTTCTTTGTATCCGAAGCAGTGCGTGCCAACTTGGTCTTTAGCGCGCTTGAGGCATCGGTGTTAGTACCTGAATTCTTGGAGTAAGCACCAATTGAGTTACGGCCATCGCTGCCGCGTTGAAACTCGCTTAAAATCAACTCGCTCTCATCCAATTGGGAGCGACGTCCACCTAGATATTGAAAATCATTCTCCGAAGACATATCGCTGATACCCGGACGGAGTAAATTTTCCGTTTCGCCGTAGCGTTTGCTCTGCTTGCGAACAAGGTCCATCTTCATGACGTTAACGGAAGACTGCGACTGTTGTTCCTCAATGAGGTGCTGCTGTTGAAAGCTCTTCTCCACATTATGTATATGCTTCTCAATGGAACCGAGTGCAAAAGCAACTCCAACATCATCCTCGGCAGATATCTGAACTCTTGGTGCGGCCTTTGGTTGATTTCTTGGTAAGTGTAATGCCGGAATAGCGGAAACAGCGTCCCGTGGTAGTGCAGACATTTGTTCGCCTGGCCTTCGAAGCTCAACAAGTCCATCATAGTCCACAGTTTGCGAATGATTGAGATCTAAATCCCCAGTGGCAAGATGAGTGCTGTAATCCTTTAGGCTTTGGTCTTCAATACTATTATTTTTATTCAATTTGGAGTTAATGCTGTTTTTTTTGGTATTCTCGATCAAACTTGTGTTGGGCGGTGCTGGTGCCAGACCTTTACGTGCTGCATAGAGCCGCACGCTTTTGCGAGAAGCATCGGCCCGATTCAAGTCAGGTGTCGTTGATGTATCCATGACTATCAGAAACTCAATTCGACTTTTTGTTGTTGAAAGTCAACTAGTTTCTAACACAATCTTTGTTTTTAATGTCTTTTAGGTGAATCTATATGAAATATTATTTACACTTTTTTTAATTATACATTTACTGTTCATTTATATCGTCAGAAGAATTTGTTGAACTAAGCCAATGCTCATTCATCACTTTATACATACACATACATAGTTATTGGCATAATTCACTGTTCATTCGTACACCTTATAAAACATTTTCAATTTCATTTTTGGCGTGTTCTATTGTGTTTGTTGGAATGCGCGTAACAGGCAGAAAGAGCTATTAGGGGTATCCCACTTAGTTATTTATTCTGAATCACCATCAACTGTGGTATCGTCAATATCTATGTCGGAGAAGGAGATGTTGTTTTAAAAAGCGCGCCTTATTGGAGTTTAAGTATGACTTATCGATAAGAGAACCAGTGTTGTATTTGAATGTCGAATCTTGATACATATTAAGATCGAGTGTGGCCCTAGTATATTTACCAGAGTTTAACACGCGCCTATAACAATAAGAAAAAGGCAAAAATAGGGAGTCACTACACCACACTATACTTGTTATAAAACGCGCCTATAACAATAAGAAAAAAAGGCAAAAAAGGGACTCACTACACCATTCAAAAAAGACGAGATTTAATTATGGAAGAAGATAACAAATAGGTGTCCGTCATATACATTTAAGCTTTAAACTAACCAGTCTAGTCTGTATAAAAATAATATGCTGTCTAAATAACATGCAAGTTCCAACACCATAACATGTTACTATCGATAACACTATGTTGTTGAAATTTGTTTGTGTGCTTGTAAGGGTTTTTAAATATCAAATCGAAAATTATTTATCAAGTGAACCCTAACAATATAAAAAAAAGCTTAGATTGAACATCGAGTGCTAAATCAACGTTAAGATATCAATACTGTAATAATTAATTACTGTAATAATTTATTTACCGATTGTTGACAGACGGACGGACGATAGATTTATATAGGGTCGGAAGATATGTCTCCTAAAGTGCGTTGCAAACTGCTGGGTAATGTGAATATACCCTCTGCAATTGTATACTGAGAATTTGATTGGTGCTGCCATTTGCACGTTGTCTTTAATTATGCTTACATTTAATTTAAGAAGTCGCTGTTGCTGCGTATTAAAATTTGCACAATGAATTGTAACACACAGTAATGTACTGTATATGTATTAGGTGTAAGAAGTACTTATACAAGTGCACACAGTATCAGTACCCTGACTGGGAAAGCAACTGCACACAGTAACAATAAAGTGAATGCGAGAGCGAACATAATATTTATAACGATAGCTAATTCATAGACAAGAGCTAATCTGACTGTGGTGACACTGAAAGAAAGAAACTAGAAAATATATATACATACATACATATGTATAGAGCACACCCCGTATCACATTGGTAGTGGAAATGAGAGGGAAACCCAAATATAAATTTCAAGAGAAAGGTGAGGAGCGCAAGAGAGTGAACGCGCGCTAGAGAGAGTGGGAGAGCGAAGACAGACATGAAGAGAGTAAACACACACCTTTACTGATTTACTTACACATACCAGTGCAAAAGTAACTGCTTCCAGTACTGGTTTTATTTATTTTGTAAGCATGTATGTGTTTAGTATTTGCTGCTAACTATGTATATGTACTATATATGTATGTTGGTTATTGCTCACTCTCACATTCATTTTTACAATCAAATTAAACCAACTGTTGCACAAGTTCAGCTCAGATCTCTCTCTCTCTCTCTATCACTGTCTCTGTTCTGACAATTTGTTTAAGTTCATGAGCTGCATGCTCTTTTCCTCTTCTTTCGACACTTTTTAAATAAATTCTTCATAATAAAACGAAGTTATGCAATTAAACAAATTAAATATAACTGAAACATTTATATGAAGAAGAAACCCGATTTCTTTTTAGATTCACAAATGAAGACACAAATTTTTGTATATTATTTTCACATATTTGATAAGTCACAATCACTGGTAGTGGTAATTTTTGTATATTTAAGCATATTTATGTATATATATCAATATTTATATAAAAATATTTGTATATATGTATGTTTGTACATATTTTCACAGATTGTAACGCTGACGTAAACACTGTCTACTAACAATCAAACACAGTCAACAGTTAACAGTCAGACTGTGACAGCTCAGCAGCTAACAGCCACTAAGGCCCCAGTAAGAGCAACAACTGGAGTACAAGTACTCCCTGTCTCTGTATCTTTACCAGCAACATCAACACGAATACACACACATCATGAATTTCTACTAGCAGCAGAGCGGCACAAAAGTCGGCCTCAGTGGTCTCTCTCTCTCTCTCTCTCTTGTATTAAATGGCTCACGGCTTCTCACGAACATATAACAAATACAACTTTAGGAAAACGAACAAGCACACGGTCATTTACAAAAAGAGTACACACACATATACTCACAAAATGATTCGTTCAGTCTATTCTGGACAAAGAGCCCGTTTAAAGCGCTGAGTACGTATAAATCTACCTTGTACATTTGATTGTGTAAGGGTAAAAATATTCGAGTAAAAAGTAAGTGAGAGATAGTTTAGAGAATACAAAAAAGAAACCTATACTTATGTATAAACTATCGCATAAAAAAGAAGAAGGAAGAACTATAATAATACCGTCGACAATCCATAAGTTGCGTACCATTGAAAGCTATGACAAGAGCTTTTTACTATAGTTTTTATGCTATTTTCATATTACAATATTTTATGAATAAGCTACCTTCTTATTAGCGGAAAATACAAGAAAGTTTTCAATGAAAGTCGTAGTTTTTAACCGAATGCTTCTCTGAATATTTATTTATCTCCATTGCTTCTATGGCAGCCCAATGTTAAAGTTGTTCAATAGTTTGTTAAGTATTGAGTTGTACCGTTTAGTTCAGACTAAGTTCGTTTGAGCTAATCCGCAAATTAAACTAACGAACTAAATCCCTGATTTTAGTTCATTAATATTTTGTTCTTTTGGTCTTCCAAGTCTTTTAGTTCGTTATATAGTTCGTTCATTCAACTGTCGATCATTCCTTTTTAAGTAAATGTTTTAAATAAAATTGTGGTAGTGAAAATATATTAAGCTTAATTTTGTTTAAATTTAAATTACAAATAAAACACTGATTTTCAAAATAATGATTGACAGTTGTCAGTTGCGCGGAGAATAGCTAAATTCAATGAAAAAAAACCAAATTTTGACCAACGAAGACACAAGCCTCGAACGAGCGAACTAAAGATTGAACTAGAGTTCATCGAAAAATGAACAAATGAACCAAGTCCCTGAAACGAAGCCCAATCAACAACTCTAGTTAAGTTATACTCTATTATGTTAAGTCATATGTTGTTAAGTGTGACCTTTGTCGATACACTATCGTAAGTTTATTTAGTTATCGTAAACGCTATCGATAGGATAGTGTTGAATAACCCAAAAGGAGCAGGAGAGCGTCACTATCGTTTGAGAAGGCTAAGGGAACACATTGTTAAGATTAAAAAAGAGCGTAATAAATAATTAAAACATTATTGATTTGGATGATTTGGAGGTGCGGAAGGCATTTAAAATACAAACACTTAAGCCAAATTGGATGTGTCTAGCTCCTAAAGTTGCCGATATCGCGACATTCAACTGTACTGAAACGGATACAGATGGACATGGCTTTATCGTCTCGGCAATTGATGCTGAACAAGAAGATGTATACTTTGTAGCGTCTGCCACACTTCCATTTGTTCGTTACATACATTTTCAGTTGGTCAAAGTTATAATACCCAAGTACCCTATAGAAACCCAATAAAAAAAAATTGTATTTAAAGAATTTATGATACTGTTCTGTAAAAAAGCTAATCAATGAGAAGTGTGGAAAAAATTAGATATTGCGTAAATAACTTAGGAACCAATATCGTTGAAGTGATACTGCATTAACGATTAACTAGGGAATAAAAAAAAAAAAGAGAATTAAGTTCTTATAGAACTGTAGGAGGAACACAGAAAATCTGAAATAAAACAGAGATAATAATCAAAATAATAGATCTAAATTATTTAAAATCAATCCCAAAACCAATGACAATATTGAATTATTTTGTGGCAAGATGTAAGGACGTGTATTACAGTTGGGACAAATACAAATTTAAAAAAATGAAATTAATGTTGTGAGTAAAATTCTAGATTATGTAACACCAATTTTAGCTTTCGTGAATGTGCATTTGAAATAAAAAAAATCTTGTATATATGCAAACCTTTTCTTTGACATATATATGTACATAACTATTGTAGATGTATTTGCTATTCGAATTTTACATTATTTATTTAAGTTCTTTTGAATGGAATCCCAGATTTCCTACTCTACGATCGCAATGAATTTAGGTAAAGAAGTAACGAAAGCTACAGTCGACCGCGCCCAACAGTATAATACCCTTCAACAATAATTTATAAGTTTAGTTTAGTTTAGAGCACAATAACAATTCTCAACTACAGATTCTGAACCAATTCCTCTGAAGATTTATCACTGTTAAACTAACAGCATCAATTATAAGCTTTAAATAGAGCTAAAAGTCTGCGCTCTTAAAGAAGTCGGAAAACATAATATAGAAAATAAAAAATAAGGTTTTTAAGTAAAAACAATAAGTCAAAGGATACTTTATAGGTTTTTACTAAAGTTTTCTAAAAATTTCGTATGTAAAAGAAACCGGTGATCATACGATCATATGATCATGTATGGTTGATTGTGGTATATTTTACTTCTCTCCAATCTCACCCTCAGTTCCATGACGATCCGATTCAAGTAAAGCCTTGATAACGTCATCATCAACTGCACTTGGCCGACCTGAACGTGGCTTGTCTTTGAGTGAAAAATCTCCCAAACGGAATTTGACAAACCAACTTTGACACTGTGTTTCTTTTAGGGCTTTGTCACCATACACATCACGTAACTTTTTAGCATCCTGAGCTGCATTTTTTCCTTTACGGAAATAATAAAGTAAAACATGACGAAAATACTCCTTTTTTTTTTACACGTAGTAAAAGAAGTAATCCGAGTTTGATCAATATTTTGATAAAACAAAATAACGCCAAACAAATAATTATTATATAGTAGTAAACAGGATTCAGCGATCCAAAATATATAAGGTAGAGTTGTTGATTTGGATTCGTTTCAGGGACTTAGTTCATTAGTTCATTTTTCGAAGAACTATAGTTTAATCTTTAGTTCGTTCGTTAAAGTTTTTTGGTCTTCGAGTATTTTGTTCCTTCGGATCTTTAGTTCGTTGACAGTTGTAAACATACGCGGAGAATGGCAAAATTCAATGAAAGAATAAGATTTTTACCAACGAACACCAAAAGAACAATAGACAATAGAACAATGAACTAAAATCAGGCATTTAGTTCGTTAGTTCAGTTTGCGTATTAGTTCAAACGAACTTAGTCTTAACGTCGTAAACGGTACGACTCTAATATAAAGAGTTTCCCAAAAGGGACGACGCATTTTTCCGGTAGAGTTTTGTGTTTTTCTTTCTTGTTCAGAAATGTTTACCATTACATCATGGCAACTTATACTAATCCACGACACTTACAAATACTTAAAATCTACTCAGAAAATTCGAAGTCGGTCGCTTCAACTTTATGACTAATTACTTTCAGGTATCAGCTGATATGTGCACTGCTGCAAACGTGCCGTGGTGGACTTATAAACGATATTAAGTTTCATTCTTAAATGGTACTTTAACATAAAATACAAATTAAACATAAAATAAAAATTAAATTACTCATAACCGTTCTATTTATTTAATTAGTTTATAGTCGGACTAAGGTCAGTCGACTGTCGTTTGAGTATATTTAATTTTTGTATCCAGAAGTTTACAACGCACCTTAGGAAACATCTCTGACTATATAGAGTATATATAATTTGCTACATCGGTATTTGTCTAATCAAACTTTACATAGGACCACTATAACATATAGCTACCATACAAAAAAAACTGCATAAATAACAGTTCTTGAATGAAGATAAATATTACCAGTATTATACAGTAACCTATGTATACTTTTCTCAAAATCTGACAACTATATCCTATATCTTGTATAGGCACAATCAGTTTAAAAAGAAAGTTCATGAAAGAAATTATTAATGTACCGAGATTAGAGTTATTATTGCTGCTAACGATTATATGATATGGAGAGGAGAGGAGCTGAAAGGAGCGGAATTTGTTGTCCAAGGCCTGTCTCCAGATGAACTTAAATTACTTGCCTACATTTTGTACATTATTCCGGCACGCAGTGTGACCGTTTTAACATACTTTGCTTTGCCAGTATTTAAGCCCTTTTTTTGACGGGTAGAAATTTAAAATACTGATCACACAGAAACAAACAATGCAAAACAACAATTATGCCCAACTTTGTTTACATAAATTATACTGTATTGGCTGAGTTGTTAGCGTTGCGGACTTCTAGAACAGTAGTCCCGGGCTCAACTCCCTCCCGTCTATTCTATGCAGTTTCTGGAAATTATTAAAACTATGTATATTGCCTCTGTTGTTCTATTGAAAGCGTACATTTCGTTAGCGAAACATTTGATTCTTTTTGTTTCGCTTGCCTAAATAACTTTTTTGAGTCCCATCATTAAAAATTATCGATATTTTTATTACGATATTCATTACGTGCTGGTAATTGAAAAAATATTTCGATATCTAAAATTTAGTCAGAAGAGTGTCTTTTTCTATAATAACAGCTGAGATTTGTGTGTTTATACTGTTCACACGGACAGACAGACAGAGAGACATGGCTCAATCGACTCGGCTTGTGATACTGATACCATTTTTGACCATTTTTAATGGTCAAAGAGAAGACAAATAACAATTTTTAGTGGTCAAAGGGAATGCAAATGTTTGTTATTTTCAAATACAAACAAATAACCAACTAACAGTCATATACACATTTGTATGCGGCAGAACAATATCCTTCGTCTTGTTTTGAAAAATAGTAACAAATTACGGGTTGTAATTTAGAGAAGAGGTTGATACTTAAATATGGTTAATCAGCGCAGAATGTTTCACATGTAATAACATTTAATTTCCGTACAAATATAATTGAACAATCAAACTATTGATTTTTATTAAACTGTATTGTATACAGTAAACATTATGCCGACTTTGGTGTCTCTATTATAAGAGCTGATAGTGCTGTGTCTTCACAGAGTTGAATAGACAGAGAGACCGACATGGTTCAATCGACTCGGCTACTAATGACTCACGGTCTCTCTCTCTCTCTCTCTCTCTCTCTACCTGTCACAATCAATGCAAATCGACAGTATTTATAGGAGTAACTGATTTAAACTTGAACTGAGTATGGAACGCAGAAACCTTGAAGCCTTACAGGCGGATATGTTGAAATTTACTCATCAAATATTATTACATCTTAGTTTCTAGGGTTTCCATGCCTGCAAAATCAAATAACATTATCGATGATAAAACAAGGTGTGGCAGTCTCATTAGATCGTAGAAGTGCGGAAACATCGATGCTAACATCGATGTTTTCCAAACATCGGTAGCATCGATGTCATTTTTCCTAACATCGATGTTTTTCCACCTCGAATTCTGAATATCAAAATTCGTGGTAAAACGTAAAACGTGGAAATTGTAAATATCCAAATTAACTTAGGGGAAAACAAATTCAAATGAAAAATGCGACCCTTTGCAATACTGGAAGGAAAGATCAAGTGCATATATGTATACAATTTCCGATAATGTTTATGGTTTTTTAGATGAGTAATGAAGACACAGTGCGGGTGTATTCAGCAAGGCGGGCCAGCTGATCTCCGACATGCGAACGAGACTTTCTTCAAATGTGGTACACCAATTACTGTTCCTAAACAAAAAGAATGATCTCAATAAAGTTTAGGAATTGTTTTGTCTATAAAAAATTAAAAAGTTGTATTTTCCAAAACATCGATGTTTAATAGATGTTTACTCTAAAAACATCGAAAACATCAATGTCCGCAGACATCCATGTTTTCCCACCTATTACATCTATTACATCGCGAACAAGTTGCGCCAATCGATAACTAAAGCGATGACAGTCCAGCTGCAATCAAGCTAGAACACACACCACTAAGAAAGCGACGCGCCACAATTAGCGTATTTCAATTACTCAAATTAAATGTACAACTGTAGAATTAAGTGAAATATATAAATAAAATATCATTCGTTACTAAATTCCAAAGTCTTCTTATAGGAATTGTAAAGTAATAGTTTACCATTATCTCGAGCTCATTTTAAAAAGACAGTTTATAACATAAATTTGTGTAAGCTGGAGTGATGTGGGAATAAATATAAAACTGTTAAATGCTTAAATAAATATTCCCCGATAACTATGTTACACTATAATATAAGTAACTGTGGTTCCTTGGTCAGTGTACATACCCTTGAGGTACAAGCCTTTTCAGCAACAACGGGTGTACTGTCTCTGCATTTTGGCCGCTCGGCCTTGCTGGTGGCCACAATTGGAAGTCCTCCATTTTCAATCATGGTTACCACAATTTTGTTGTTTGGTGTACATAATTTGACACCTGTTGCTGTTTTAGACTCCGTTTTTTGTCGCATGGCGATAGTCGATAGTCGTTGCTTGCGCTCGAAACGTGATTCGTCCTTATCCTTTTGTATTTTCGAGATCGTGGCGGGAGTATGACTCTTCGACCTTTTTAAAAACTTCAATAGGTGTTTCTTAACGTTGTTAGCACCTGAGCCCATTTCATTTGTCTCAGTACAAGAAATATCTTCGTGTTTAGATGCGCGTCGTGATATCTGCTGTTCTGTTTTCGATGATGGAACTTCAAGGCGACGGAACACTCCGTCGGGCATTCGCACAAAGCAACCCTCGGACATTTTGTGGAACGAGTCCGTGGGCAATTTGTGAAAATTTCCATTTGGGCCTTTATAATAACAATATTCCGTTTTGTGATACCCATCGCCGACAATGTAAAACTCTTTTCGATTTTTATTCGATTGCCCATCAACGTCCACTTTGGTGCTGGCAACAGGCAACGTGAGGCTCATCAGATTACAGGAACTGCTAACGTCAGAGCTGGTAACACCATGTTCTTCCAGGCTGATAACACCATGTACCGGTGTCTTCAACTCACTAAAAGTGTTCGGCCTTAGCTGAGGATCATTTGTATTCTTACGCATAATACTGCCGTTACGCAGTAAAGAATCTCGTAAGAGCGAAAGCTCATCTTTATGTATTGAAGGTTGCTGCTGCACTACCGCCGAATACTGTTGCTGTTGCTTTGATGATGTAGATGTCGACTTGCGTCCGAAAGCACGACGACTTGAAAAGCCTGACGACGTCGTATTGCCCTCAGTTAGACTTGAGTTATTCTGCTCTTCTTTGCTATTGTTGTTGTTGTTGAGGCTGGATGGATGAGTTTGCCGATGACTTGATGTCTGACCCATGTTGTTGTTACTTAATTAATATCTTCTTTTAATTGCGAACTGGTTATAAACAAAGTGTCTCACATTTCCCGAGTATTGAAGATTTAAGTTTTTCAAGTGCTTAAATACGTACATTTAAGCAAGAATCTTCATAAACGATACTACTGCCAATTAACGGTAGAGCAAACATTTAAAATATATTTAAAAAATGTTTTTTTTAGGTATATATATATATATTTTTATATATAAAGGTTCACCCACAATTATGATCAGATTTAATGTCGCAGTGCAGAGTTACTAGTTAAGATGAGATAGGCTCACTCGCGCACGCCCGAACGTATTAGTGAGATAAATGTGAGAGAGAGAGACAACGCAAACGGAAACAGAAATAAAAGCAGAGACACGATAAAGCCTCAACTCACACACACACACTCAGACACAGAGCCGTATATGTATTGTGAGTGTGTATAAAATCAAGTTTAAAAAGCTCGGCACGTTTTGTTTTCTTCTTTCAATTTGCTTCGTTCACTTATTTGTATTGTTGTTGTTGTTGGTTTTTCTTCTGGTTAGCTGTTTGCTTTAAAGCTCTACTTGCTCACACACAAGTCATATGTACATATATATACACACACACACACATATAATCGCGTAACCATCGCACACTTGTATGGGTACTATTGCGCTGGAATGTGCTGTTTTTTATACATTTTATCGGTTCTTCTTGTTTTACAGTTCGTTGCAGCACCCTTGTTTGCTTACTTATATACTTATATTATACACTTTATATACACTTATATTTATGCACGCTCTCTATATACGCATCTCTCTAACTGTATGTACTTTATAATTAAATTAAGTTTTCATTCGCAATTGATTTCACTTAGATCTGGACAGCTAAGCTTGTGCTGGAATTACAGTGACTGTCAAGTCTAAACAAATATGTTTTTGTGTGTATGTGAATAATTACTCAACTACTGAGTATACATATATACACATGTATAAATTTGTATTTGTGCCGATTGTCTGTGTGCATTCGTATACACAAACACATATGTATTGAATTTAAGCACTATTTAACTAAGGATTTTTTATAATTAATGACTCAGAAAAGAGAATGATATAATTTTTAAGAACAACGTAAAGAAATTAATGTTGTTAATTGAGTTTATGCTCAATAGAAATATTTATAACCTAGAACTATATATTATATTCAAAGTGATCGAGTAAAATCAATGTCAACAATAATCGTTTGTCGAATATAGTACTGTTTGCGAACGTGGAACAATAACAGCGAACCCGAGAGAGCGCGACTGACCACACCAGCGAAGTGAAACTTAATACTAAAACAAGCTTTCGACCAACGACTGTCTCGAGAGCTACATTCGATAAGTTCATTCTAACCCGCATCGCTCAACAAATTTGATGTTATTAGCAGCTGAGACCCGGCAATATAAGATATTATATATTTTCATATGATGATCCCATCTTTGCCGTATATCAATTGTATTGGAATTACTTTTGATATCCACTAAATACTAGTCGAAAAATAGATAAAATATATTGACAATATTTAGTATATTTTAGTATATTTTTATAGTATATTTGTATACATACATACATACATACGTAACCACACTACAGAATGTGTACATACGTATTTCTTTCATGTGACACGAGCACACCATCATTGGCACAAATAATCAACAGTTTAAAGCTTTTTTGTTGAGAGAACCTGAACGAGCTTTTTAACACTGCTCTTCGTGCTTTTTGGCTTTTGAACCAACAAATCAAATGTAACGATCCAAAGCTCTTAGTCCATAAACCACCCACTAATCAACCAAAAACTAATTATACCCGTTGGATTTAAAACCAGTTACAATTAATATACCCTCTGCAAGGGTAAACAAACTATAGCTGACCTGGCTTTTTAAATACCCTCTGCTAACTTTTCATCACGAAAATATTGAACGGAAAAATATTATTTATATCGGATATTAGTTACGATTGCTGTCTTTCACATCTTATATATTTCATTATACCTGTCGCGGAACGAATAAGTTGGCTATCGATAGTTGGTTAAGTAATTTATCACCGATAGAGGGCACTTAGATTTAGTATTTTATTGTATGCAGTTTTTATCGTTGTTGTAATTGGTCAAACCAATTTAACTAAAAATTAAGCTATGCTTGGCTCGTCAGATCAGTTCGTCTGGCGATATCCAAAAGTAAAGGAAGAGAAACTGTCGTATGTAGGACTAGATTTAAGGTTAGAGTCTTGTAATGCCTTGCAAACTGTATTACTTCCCAATAGAATAAAACATCAAATAGGTCCATGAAAGAGATATGGATCGAATAAGGAAATTATCGCAGAAAAACTTTAATTTTATAAAAAGGGATTAGACCAATTGCGTTTCCAATTGGATAAACACCCCCTCACTTGGCTCTGAGCGAATTTCTTCTGTTTCCAAATTTGAAAAAATAAGTCCAGGAAAGAGATATGGATCAAATAAGGAAAATATCGTGGCAAAAGGAGCACGTTTGAAACCTTAATATTTAATTTAAAAAAAATAGATCAAAATGTTCAAAATGTACATCGCCGTCAAAAACAACTAAGTTGAAGAATACATTTTAATTTGCTCAAAAATGCATTGTCGAGCCGCCGACAATATCCAAGGCATGCCTTAAACAATCATTGACCGCCGATGGCAAATGTACATCGAACAAATAAAACGCTGAATGATGCTACATACATATATACTTAACCACCATCAACAGCCGAGTCGATATAGCCAAGTCTATCTGTCCGTATCTAAAATCTAGATCTCAGAATGTTTAAGTTGTATATCGATTGAACTTCGGTATTAAGATATCGATATAATGCAGCATTCAAGTTGGCAGCCCAAGAAGAGAGTAACACTGTGGTAGGAGAAGTACTATAGAGAGTCGAACAAGAGAGAGAGAGCACAAGTGCGGCGCATCGAGTGAAGTGTTTTTAAAATTTTGTTTATTAATTTAAATTTACTGTTAAGCTACAGAAATAGGAACCATCCATTAAATATATAATAATTGTGTGTATGAACACTTTGAATAAAATACCACATATGTATGGTTAACAAATCATTTTGGTCAGTTGGGTAGCGGGTATATCACAGTCGGGCGCACTCGACTGTAGATCTCTTGCTTGCTTTACCATCCGCAATAATCCTAGCTTCATTGAGCGATTCAATTGATACTGTTCTTTCAACATTTCCAATGTAAAACGGACTAACGAACGGAAAGACATATGGGCATACGTTAATCGAATAGGCAATTGATCCTGCGCAATCCTGGGTCTTTCACGCCACCCTCTGAATGTAACATTTTACCCAAAGTGGTGTAGTCTTTTATGACCATTTACAATGGTCAAAGGGTAAAAAGTCTGCGGCATTATCGAATGTAGGCTTGCTTTTTTTCTATGTATATTTATATTGTTAAGCTATACTCCATTATGTTAAGTCGTATGTTGTTAAGTGTGACCTTAGTCGATACACTATCGTAAGTTTAGTTATCGTAAACTCTATCGATAGGATAGTGTTGAACAACGCAAAAAGAGCGGGAGAGTGTCACTACCGTTAAAGGGAGCGAAGGAAGCAGATTGTCAAATTTGAAAAGAGCTTAATAATTAACCATTAAACAATCATCTCCACAATATGTAAGAACAGTTAAATGAGTTTACGCTTACACAAAAACGTAGACGTAAACTTATTATATGTATGTATGTATAAATGTAGTGCTGAAGAAATAATGGTAGATTTGAGTAGCCAACCCATTAGAAAAGATTACAACGGACAATTGGCCAAAATCCAACATAGTACAGATAAATATATATGAATATATAAAGCTTACTATGACAAAATGGGTGTGATAACAGTTAACAGATAACAGTTTTTTTAAAATAATCAAATAATTAATGATTTGTAAATAAAGTAAATGCTCACCTTTGCGGACGATGTTCGCTGTTTAATGGCAGAGGTGTGAGCCGATTGTGTAGATAAAACGTTTTTATTAACTGATGGTACCCCCCCCACAACATTAGTAGGAGTCTGGTGGAGGTGATGGTGATTTAGCGCAGGTGCTCCAGGAGCAGCATTGCTCGAAAGCCGACTACCATCTGTAGACATGTTGTTGGCTACATGATGGTGATGTTGATGGCTGTGCTGCTGCTGCTGCTGGTGCGTGTGGTTTGTATTCGACGCTGCTGCTGGAGCGGCTGCCACAGTCACAAGGGTGTTAGTTGTGCTATTACTACTAGTCGAATTCGAAGATGAAATTATCGGCAACATTGTCGTATTCGCGGCTGAAGCTGTTGTCGTTACTGGCAGTGAGACAATGTTCGCATTAGCAGAGTCATTTTGCTGCTGCTGCTGCTGTTGTTGCTGCAGATCCTTAACAGAAATCGCAGATGTACTGATTGAATTGGTTGTATAAGAGGTTGTGCTTGCAGCCGTGGTAGCAGCATTTGATGCCGTTGACGACGGTGTTGCAGGCGTTGTCGTACTGCCGTTTGAAACATTTTCCGCGGGCAGAACTTCAGGAACTGGTTGCAAAGTTGTTCGCATTGTAGTCGACATATTTACACCAAATATTAATTGCGCAATCTTTCAAATCCTCTAAATACGCATTTAGAACAAATTATGCACAAAGATTACTTAAGAACAAAACAATTTTCCTTCGCTTCCGTTGTTTTAAAGTATTTTCCGTTCTCTTAATTATATAGATTTTCCTACTTAGATGCTATGATCAGCAATTCCACTTCACACCTGAAAATAGATAAAACAATAATTGCACATAAGTATTTTTCTGATTTATAGAAATAATATCTACTATATCTTACATAAGAAAACATAACCTATAATGTACATATATTTTCAGAGTTTACCAGTGTTAAAAATGTGATAAACAAACAAAAAAAACAATTATAAAACTGAAAGAACGACATCGACTCGGCTTTTAATGCTGATCAAAAATAAATATATTTTGTGGGGTCTATGACGCCTTCACAAATATCTTTTGGTTGCCATAATACCCTATGGTAAAGGGTATAAAATTGAAAAATGACCAGTTACAATGTAGTAGATCTATGTAATGTAAATTTAAACATGGTAGGCATTGTTGGAATAAATGTATATGTCTTGATCTGTAATGTTAATTACATTAATTAATGTCAAAAAGAAAAGAAGTGCACAAAGCACAAGCACAATAAATATATATAATTAAATAAACATATCCAGTTTATTATTAACAAGTATTATGAATACTTTAAGTGAAACCTCATCGTTATACATAATATTGATTTTACATAATCTAAACCTAACAGACAGAATAGCAAAATAAATTGTTCCTCTATATACTGAAGAGATTACTTTCATTATATTACACAAAGTCTAAGGATATACATAGTATATATATGGGAGTGATTGTCTAAGAATAGAATCTTGATGCCTGTTTCACAAAAATATACTAAATAAAAATATACAATAATCTAGAAAGTGTTTACATAACATATGTCTACTAAATATTGAGACTTATTTCAGACGTGAATTTTAGTGCATATACTAACAGACAGATGGCGCTCAAGTCACTTTTTAAGTCCAACAGTATTTCTACCGAAATGTCATACTTATTTTAAACTGCAGTTTTTAATCAAAATGTCAAATAGGCTGGATTTGCATAAATCTGTTGCCAATTTGTTTGGACGACTCAGTACCAGTGAAATTGATTTTTTTTAAAGATAAATCAATCTCTTGTGCGCCTTTTTTCCGTTGCCGCAATGGAAAATAACCCAAAAATAAAATTATACCTGGTCGAATATCAAAACAAAGAAAAACTGCTGTCAAGTGCAAAAATCAACCCGTAAATTAGCACGAACATTTTGAGTTTCAAAGTCTGTCTGAAGTAAACGTAAGCGAACACCAAAATATACAGCACCACAATTCGAAGAAATACTAAAGTGCTGCCGTGTAATTCGTTTTGAACATTGGATTGGCTAAACCGTTAAAAATACCATCTGTGCCGTAAGGACGACACAGGCACATAAAATCGAAATTTTCTGGGCACTTCTCAAAAGAATGGTGTATAAAAGGGCTGAGAAGTACAAAACGAGCAAAGCGAATTCGATATAAGCACCGTCCAGAACCAAAATTGAGACATTCGCTCTAAGATACGAAAAATTGAAGACAATAATCCATGAAGTGGACAATAGACTTAAGTATCAAATAAATATATTTTTTTATTCAACTGCTATTTATTAAATAGCGTTAGCCAAACATTAGTCTCAATGTTTAGTGGACATATGTTAGTAAGGGGAGAGATAAGTCTGGAACACCGCACGACCAATGCATATGGCAAGAGTCTTATGTAATGTTAATGCTAATGTTAATGAAAGGTTCTGGCATTGGGTATCTCAGAAAATAGCGACCTAATGCACACATCGTAACTCTAATATAATATATATAATAATATAATAATATTTATATTTATAATATTTAGAATCAATTGATTATTTCAAGTCGCTAAGACAATCTTCTGGTTAAAATTAATTAATTTTCATACTTGACAAATAAAAAAAAGGGTATGGACTGCATTCCATTCACATCATAGTTTAAAAGCCTTCTATTAGGTTTAAAATACGTCTATTTAATGATCAGCATTTGAGGTTTAATGAGTTAAAAATAGTTTTACATTTAAAGTGTTGAGAAATCTGACTTAGTGTCTTAACAGTGAATTTGTCTGTTGTTATACTTTAACATTATGCTATTTAAAATAAATTTAAAGTAAAACCAAAGTTAAGGTTGACTATACACAATGTTTTCTAGCCCAATAAAGTCTAATACAATCACGCGTGTATGTAGATAATCTGTTTCTCATAACAAAATCGAACAAAATACAAACAGTTAACGAAAGCCAATGTCAATAATTATAGAAGAACTGCTGTTTCTAAAGTTCGATGGGATTGCAATATGTTACAGTAGTTAATATACCCTGTGCTAGGTTAAGTTATCATCCGGGTATAGTACATACGTAATTATTCCGTATCTAGGCTCGTCGATATTAAATTATTTGTCGTTGGGAGAAACTCATCTGGATATAGCAAATTTGTTAAATAATAAAAAACATTGTTATATATTATTGCAAAAACAAATTTCTATTTATTTTGGTTTGTATGTAGTAGGGGAAAAGGAAATCAATAATGCTTTCAATTTCAGCTTTCAACTGCACTTTCTGCAGAGTGCACAATTCGTGTCTAACACTCGAACTGATGTTCTTGCGACAAAGAATGTCAACGATTTTTTTATTATCATTATTTGTAAGTGGAATATTAGTCTTAGAAATACTGCGAATTTCAGATGGATGAAGACCGATCCACCGTATCAAGGGCGTAGCATAAATTTGCGAACAAAAATTCATTGATTGCGAACCGTATTGGTAAATAAGCATTATTTCAATTCCAAATGGATCGGCGTCAACGAGAATATACGCTGGCAAATTACATTCAAATGCCAATCTGTGCACGATTCGACGGGTAATAAAATCCGGATATCCTTTTCCAGTTAGTAGAACGCAACGCAATTCAAATGCACTGAAAGACTTACGAGACACTAAGCTCTCGAACACGGATTCTTTTTCAACGATCAGTAGCAACTGAGCATTGGTTATAATGCGTTCCACACTCTCCATATCAGTTGGTAATGCGATTGCCTTGCTATAGAGGTTACAGTCCACTACATCGCCGTTGTTCATACACAGTTTAATGTCTCCTACAAAATATAATATTATTTTTTTGCATGAAAATAACGTCATCAAGAATTGGAAACACCTGATATAAGTCCCTTGCATGATGATAATATACCCAAATGTACTGGAGTTGTATTCAAAATGCGACAGACATCAATTCGGGCAGCCGCAATGTATGATTGCGATATGATCATTTGGGTATCGCGGTAGTAGAGACCTCGCAGCGTAGAACTTCCGCCAAACAATTGCAAACGGTGAATCTCGGCCAACAGATACATAATTAAACAAAACCGATGACGGCTATAGCGACTTTTATATGCAATTTCGCGAAGATTCATTTCTTTCTTATTTCCCATTTTAATCAGGTCTGACCAGCACGTCATTTCTTTTGGCACTTTTATAGTAATGTTAACGTGGGAATTCATATTCATAATTAGTTGCATAATTACATATTCTACATCCATCAACAGGTCTTCTTTGTTGTACGCCATAATTCGATGATATTATAATCATGGGTTCTATTGAAATTTACCAAAGAATGTCTCCTTTCTCTCTAATTGGTTACAAAAGAAAATGTGT
The DNA here is from genome assembly GCA_018901815.1 of Zaprionus lachaisei. NCBI lineage: Eukaryota > Metazoa > Arthropoda > Insecta > Diptera > Drosophilidae > Zaprionus > Zaprionus lachaisei. The sequence goes on from JAEIFI010000128.1 coordinate 338,112, forward strand.
TTTTTTTTTAAGTAATTACAATTATTTGTATACCCTTCTTTTACTAAAAATTGTCAACAATTTGTGCAAATGCTTGTAACTAGAGATGGGCGCGGGCCTGTTTTTTGAGGGGGCAGGCCGGGGCCCGGAATTTTTAAAAGGGGCCGGCCCGGCCCGAACCACACTCAAATTTTTAAGGCCCGGACCGGAACTTTTTAAAGGGGGTCCGGCCGAACCAGTCTCGAATTTTTGAGGCCGATATCGACTAAATTATCATTATATTATTTGCTTTCAAGCAGGCCGGGCCTTCCGGGCTTTTACCCCAAGGCCCGCGGCCCGACGGTAAAAGGCCCGGTAGCTGGTTTTAGGCCCTGGGCCTAAAATTGTCGAGGCCCGGACCGGGAGGCCCGGGGCCCGGTCCGGCCCATCTCTACTTGTAACAGGCAAAAGACGACGAAACAGAGCCCACAAAGTATGTATGTATATTCTTACTCAGTATCACTAAGCTGAGCCTTGTCCATCTGTCTATCTCTCCGCCTGTCTGTCGTCGCTTTGAACGTAGAGTTATCAGAAAACAAAAGCTCGAAACGCCAAATTTGACATGCAGGTACCTGTTCAAACTTTTGGATACCACGCCCACGCGACGTTGTGATGCGTCGTGTTAATGATTACGAGCGTATATGCTGATAATGTATTTGCAACGGTTTTTCAAATTAGTTCAAACGAACTTAGTTTAAACTAAACTGTACAACTCTACTGGTTAATAGTTTACCGTATTTTGAATCAATTTTTTATTGTGATAAACCTAGCGCATCATGGGACTATATTATTGAATCGAAATTAATAATCAGTCATTATCGCTAAAATACAAATTAAAATCACTTGTGAATCGCTAAACAGCCAAAACCCGAATACATTTGCTTTTCAAGCTGCATATTTTAAAATACCAAAAATGACCATGACATGAATTTCACGAATTTCTAAATATAGAAGAATATATAGGGCTAAAAAAATACTGGTACATACCCTGCACTCAAAATCGAAGCCATTGGGATAAAAAAGAAATCTGAATGAAGAAATATGAATAATAACGAGAGCAACAGTTGAGCGGCACGCGACATATCGCCTGCTATGGCGATATGAATACGTCATTAAATGTTAATAAGTAAAACGCTTTATTCTTTATAATGTGTCGAATGTTTGTGACATAAATAGGGCGCGAGCTTTTACAAACTCCTAAGAAGAAGAACTGAAGTGAAGTGAGTTCCGATAGATATCGATAACTAACAGGCTGTGTTACTTAACCAATAGATGGCTAACAGGGTTGCCACACTGCCAGCCTTGTTAACAGACACAAAAACATGGTGTAATGCTGAAATTTACTTTAATTGTTTATTGTTTGATCGGATTTAAATTTAAAGGAATATGATAGATATTATATTTAGCTAACTATAGGTCAAAGTCAGAAAGTTGTATCTCTTTTATGTCGCTTACAAATCCCCTTAAAAAATTAAATTATTGATTTGCAAGGGCGGTGGGCGTGAAACACAACATTAAACTTGATCTGCGCATAGTATACCCCCCTTTATTCCAAACTTTGTAACTCTAGCTTCATACAGGACAGACAGACTGATATGGCTCAATCCACTCGGCTAGTGATCCTGAGCAAGAATATTTACTTTCTGGGGTCTCTCATGACTGCTTCTACCTGTTAAATACATTTGCACAAAGTTAGTATACCCCTTTTGAACCATTTTCAATAGAAGGGTATAAAAAGTATATATGCAACATTAAGTCTGTTATTTTGATTACCAGCCTTAGCAGCCGAAACCGATATCTATGTCCGATAATACGGCTCTATGCGCACCAAAATCGTAGCTTATTTTAAACATAGAGACACCAAATTTTGTATGTGGGCTTGTGAATAGCAAAACAAATATATATATAATATATTAACTTGATTTCACGTTCACCGTGTATGAGGCAGGGCAGATCCCATAAAGAATATATCGCGGTTCACTGCGTCTGCACGCGCCTATGCTTTTATAATTTATTTATAAAAAAACCAAACTTCTGAGCTTAACTAATTTAAAAAAAAACGTTATACCGTTTATTTCAATTTAAATGGAAAATTCAAAACTATTTCGAATTTGTTTACATCTTCAATCAAAATCAAAATTTGTACATTTTGGAAAAGTTTCAGATAACCTACGTTACCCAGCTACGAAATGTCGCACTGTTTTACACAGTTTTTGTTAGATCAGAGTGAATTTGGTTCATTGTAATAACTATTAACGCAGTTGTAATGTTCACTAAATACGAGACAATACGAGAAAAAGATTATAATCCAGTACTTATTGTTTAAACCACTAGTGTATAGACTGTCTCTGAAGGGGTCTACTATGTCTCTTTTAGCCAATTAAAATAATATTATTTGCAAAAAATAAGTAAAGCGCGTTTACAATTTTCAAAGTGAGAATTGTATGATTTTTGCTTTGAAACAAGAAAATGTTTGTTTATTCTAATTGGACAGTGAAGTCTACACACTTGTATGTATAACTAAAAAGTTGTATTTCCATCACTCAAAACATAAAAGTTCCTTATTTTTGTGAGTTTAATGACAGGTGTTAATACAAAAGCTACTTTCCAGAATACCTATGCCAACATAATTATGTACATATATCAAAGCACAATTGTGTATTTTTTTTTTTTTTTTCATATAGATATTAGATTTATGATTGAACAGTAAGGTTCACAAAGAAGAAACAACAAAATTAATACATCTTTAAATTTCGTTATTATATCTTCCTGGCCTTTAACATACGTATATGTCCAACAAAAATGTACTCGTTATTACAAATCAACCAACTTAGTTTCATATGGGACTGAATAGCGGAGGTGGAGGTGGGGACAATGAGAGCAGACATCGGCAGCGAATGAAAGAGAAAAAGAGAAAAACTAGCGACACAGCGAAAGAAATGGCAGGCCCCTTAAAGTATTGATTGCTGGTTCTTTGTGGCTATACAAAGTACTACAGTACTTACCAATAATATAAATTACTGAACAAACAATATTAGGTCATTGTTGTTTTAGATATACTTTAATAAACTGACACGCTTTTAATTACCTCATGGCTTTTCCACTCATAATACACATTACATTTTGAATATTTCCTACGTCAAAGTGAAGCAGAAAAAAATACCGACTTTTACCGAGCAAGCGACGACACTAGGAACGAAATGCAAATGCGTACGTACATACATACAGATGTACATACGTATGTATGTATCTTTTACACTCGTTCCACTCACAACCAGTAATTATTTATTATATTTTCAGTTATCTCGTTATTAATTTAGGACATAAAACAGATGTATAAAAATATTTATTTCACAAAGATATTTTGTCCAAATTTAGTGTGAGAGAAACTACATTGTCACTTTTTACTATGCGAAAGTCGAAAATTGTGGTACATAATTTGAGTAACTTAATATTGGGCTTGAAACATAAATTCCATTAGTATGTCATTGACTGGATAAATGCACCATTAATGCGCAATAATCAATACACTTATTATTACTTTTTCTAGCCACATACACTATAGAAAATCCGCAGCATACGTCGTCTAAAAATGCACATTAAAATTAGGCAGCCATATTGCAGTGTTGCTAATTGTCTATCGATATATATCGCCACATACATTTAGTTACGTTCTCAACTCCATTTCAATATCGCTTAAATTTTATTGCGAATTGTCGAAAAATGATTAATTAGTCAAATAATATGACCGACTAAAATTATGATAATGTATTCACATTGCATCTATCGAAGAATAACATAAGTTTCAGATGCTGGAATAAATAAGTAAATAAATAAGAATAAATAATAATAATAACCATTACTTGGATACATTTTTATTTACGATCCAAAAGAAAAGGACATACTAACTTTGTTCATTTTTACAAATGTATCTATGCATGTATGTATATACTGTCTATATTCCAATGTTTATGTTATGTTTTCTTAAGTTGTTCGGAAACAAAATTGGAAAAGGGCACTTTACGATCGTACTAGCTTGACTGTAGTTTTCGTTTCATGTTTTCAAATCTAACGATGGTCTTTATTTTTATTCAAGTTTATTTTTTTTTTAAACCAAAATTTGAATTTACAGTATCAAGTACAAATAAACAATATATATATCAAATTATAAGGTGCCTAAAAAAAATACTTTAAAAACAAGAAAGAAATGCCTGTCGTTTTTGGGATTAGGTATCTAATTGTTCCTGGGCTAATTTTATTTAATAATACAGAGAAACATGTGGCTTGTTTAATGAGGATAATTTTATTTTGTAGATATATTTATGTATTCAGAATTTTTTAGTTTTGATTCATAAATTTGTCAAAATAAGTAAAAATATAAACAAAAAAAATAAAAATAAAGTTCTCGCACAACAATTTTTATATTATAAATTTGATATAAAAAATATAATACAATTATGAATATATCTACTCAATAAATTATGAATACACATGTTTTCAGATGTTAAAAGTTATTGCCGCCAAATACCCATTTTGGCTCACTGTAATTCGGTCTCTTAGCTCTCGATGACAAAGACAAAAACAAACACACAGTTGATTTCACGCTGGCCAGGCCTGTAGCTAAAAGTGCGCAGGGTGTGCGGTACAGAAGGGCTCTCAACAGTCAGGGGCTCACGGTTACCAAACATAAAAATGCTATTAATGGGGATATATTTGTACAATTTAATTCCTTTGGTAAACACATATATATTTATTAATTAATGTAATTTAAGTAGGAGTTCCTGATAAGTATTGCACAGGGGCCCGTAAAACCCAGCTCTGACGCTGACATAGAGACTTCACTATGTGTTCATTGGTTTAAGTTATCTTCATATTTTAAATAATGAGAATTGTTGATTTTGTACAAAAAAAGTTACAAATAACTATTATTTTTAAAATTTAATAATTATATTTTTAATTTTTTGAAGTCTTCAATAACGGCTACCCAAGACTTAAATTATAAATTATTTAAGACATTCATTACAGGCCAAAACCATTTTTTTTTAATTTTCTCAGAAACAAAAGTCTAAAATAAAACATTATATCAATTTTTATCATATAACTTTTATTTTACAATTTATTAGTAAAGGTTATAAGAGACTTTTAAATAAAAGATGCACAATAAAAGTTGACAACATAAGTTTAAGAATACGGCTATAATAGGTCTTTGGTGTACTTGAAAAATGTATAAGATGATACATCTAAGCCAGAGCCAGGCAGAACGTCGCAAAGCGTAAGCTGGCGCGAATGAGGGCCGTGGGACCGAAACGCACTGGCCGAGAGTGCAAAAATAAAGAGCGAAACTTCTAGTAAAATTTCAACTTCGGTCGAATCAGTCGCTGTGCCGACTTCACTGAGGCAGGACTGCGATGACCAAAAATATACACTAAACAAAATGTTTTCAGATATTTCGTTAAATAGATGTTATTTTCAACACAACGAAACGTTTACCTGTATCAGTCGTGCCAGCATCTGCTCTAATCAGTGAACACATAGATACCTCAATAAGCGGTTGAATTTGAACACATAGATACCTCAATAAGCGGTTGAATTTGCTGCCGCTGCTTTTTGATTCAGTCGCCCCAGAGTCCGAAGCTTCGAGACTTGGGCGGCTGCATGTTCGGCTTTCTGTACAAACAGCACATAGCATCAAAACTGCTGCAGTCGCACAACGCCATCGGAACGAGTGTACTGAGTGTGTGTGCGTGTATGCATAAACAAGCTCGCATATGATTGAATGCATTCCATGTGAAGTTTGACAACAGCAAATGCTTGGACCAGTGCGCTGGCAGCGTGAAGTCAATTTTGTGTATCGGGCTTATTGTCAAATCGCGTTTTTAAATCAAAATGCAATGATTTACCTAATATCAAATAAAAACTGTATGACGGTTAGTTTATAAGCATTTAGAGTGCATAAATAAATTCAAAAAATTTAGAGATTGTATTTATCACAATAACACTCTTTCAGCCGCGAGGCGTGTCCTCACCCAATATTAAAGATTTACACAGAATTTGTTATTGCTATCGGAAAAAATGAAGTTTTTTCAATTTCTGCGTATTATATGTTCAACGCCTAATACATATTCCGGTGGCGAGATGCGAATATAGTAGTTTTATATTATAATGTTAAAAATAAGTATTTTTGATTAATAATATTTTATATTAATGTATCGATGTGTAGAGCCTTTAATCAAGCAGACTAACTGACAACATAAATCACAGCGACTTTCGTTGTGTCTAACAAACCATTATTTAATTATATATATAGAAAAAAAGAATTAAAGTGACGGCGAACAAGTTTAGAAAAGAATTTAAGCCCTATGAAATAGATCGATATTCGCAATTTGCATGGTGGATACCAATTATCGATTATTGAAATAGTGGTGGAATTTCCTATCTTTCTATCGATTTTGAGTAATATCGTTTTATTCTGTGACACTGAACTGTAACTCGCCTCTTTCCTTTCTTTCCTGCTTACCATTATGACGGTAGGGTTTAGAAATTTTTTGTCAATAGAAATTAATTAGAGTTGGATGCAATCCCACATATTTTTAAAGAACTTGAAATAAAAATAACATTCCCAAACATTAAATGTGACTATTGTAGTGATATTTTGTAAACATGTTTTATTTATGCCTTTGAATTTCAATAATATTTTCAGGCTGTTGCTAAAAAGGAACCCAAAATTAAGCGCGATCCCGCGAAGAACCCTATGCGGGATCTGCACATCAGGAAGTTGTGCCTCAACATCTGTGTCGGTGAATCTGGTGATAGGCTAACCCGTGCAGCTAAGGTGAGTTGATAAATAACTAAACAAGGTGAAAAAAGTTAACCGGAAATATTCCATTCCATTCTCAGGTTTTGGAACAGCTTACTGGACAACAGCCCGTGTTCTCCAAGGCTCGGTACACAGTGCGTTCCTTCGGTATTCGTCGTAATGAAAAGATTGCTGTTCATTGCACTGTGCGCGGTGCCAAAGCAGAAGAAATCCTGGAGCGTGGCCTGAAAGTGCGGGAATATGAATTGAGACGTGAAAACTTCTCAGCCACTGGCAACTTTGGCTTTGGCATTCAAGAACACATCGATTTGGGAATCAAATACGATCCCTCGATCGGTATCTACGGTTTGGACTTCTACGTAGTTCTGGGTCGTCCAGGTGAGAATTACTATAGATATTAAAAACTTCAAACGTAGATTGTGCATATAATTAGGTATCTCTTTCCGACACGAAACTGATGCTCAGTAACTATGCAAATAGTATCGAAGTAGTGCTTAAATTAATTTACCGAAATGTAAATTATTACGGTACAATTTCCACAGTTGCTCCATTAATTAGGACAGTGCAATTAACCGGATTGATTTTCGAAATTTAACTTTAATTTAACATTTATTGTTTGTTATAGGTTACAACGTTGCTCACAGGAAACGCAAGTCAGGCACTGTCGGCTTCCAACACCGTTTGACAAAAGAGGATGCCATGAAGTGGTTCCAGCAGAAGTACGATGGTATAATCCTCAACAGCAAGAAGTAAACACACAGTGGGGGATTTTGATGTACAAAGTTCTGTAATAAAGCTGGCATTTGTCATAATTGAGGAACTATTCTATTGAATGCATTTTGTAATCGCGCACTACAGTCTTTAACTTAAAAGTGCGTAATTTTATACTCTTGCAGAAGGTATATTAACTTTGCAACGCACCTTAGCAGACGTGTCAAACAGTGTAAAGTATATACAGTATGTCAAGAAACACCTTAAACATATGTATGTATGTATGTACATAACACTAACATGTGCATATGTGTAGAGTTGCTTGACTCACTGTATGTATGTATATTCTGATCAACAGGATAGTCGACCTAGGCAAGTCTGTCCCACCGTCTGTTTGTTGCAAGGCAAACTAGTCTCAACTTTAGAGCCATCTGGATAAAACTTGACATACATTTTTCTTGTTGTTGCTTCTTGCTGCACGCTGCAAGTAATTCGGATCGAGATCGACCGATTTCTATTATTTATCAAGATATTGCAACCAAATGTACTTCATCGCACTTATGCTATATAAATGAAATGGATGTAATATTTTATCAAAACTGGACCACTAACATGAAGCTGCCACGGCTGCTGGTAGAATCGGCCGAATGGAATAGATCAAAACTTCGTCGGGGCAAACGAAATGAGTTCGGCCAGTCGATTATGGGGAATTTGACCAGTTTTTTTTTACAACAATGTATTTTTGACAAGTATGCAAATTTGCAGTACTTTAGTATTAAAGTATAAGGACAAGAACGCAATTTTACAGTATTTTAGTATTAACATATAAAAGGAATAGATCAAACTATCATCTTACACCCTGCAAATGTTAACTTAACAGTCTAATGTTAAAATATCAGCTGTTGAAGTCAGCGTTTGCAAGTGAACATAACTTGGCCTCATTGCGCTCAATTTTGAAGCTGAACTTTAAATTCATCAGTTTTCAAAAAGCCAATTTAAAACGTTGAAAATTGAAATGAATATTCATTTTTAGGGTTTTTACTATGCGTTGTTATAAATATATTTATTATTTAGTGCGTATATTTCTATTATTTTGTACATTTGGCGAGTGGTGTTTACATGTAGTTTTAGGAAAGAAATTTCAACTTTGAAAAGAGCTACAAAATATTGTTCAAATTTGTTCAGCGAGTATCTATATACATATTGTAGAGTCATCAATTCTTTACTCAGAACATTCAATCTCAAAGTGCGCTTTTTGCGGTTTTTTGAGAAATTTCATTTTTAAGGAAGTAACAAGAGAAAACAAATCCAATATTCACTTTCATTAGTAAGATATTAAAGTGAAACTAAGCATACATACTTTTTATTATTTATCATTTATAAATAAGGCGGATCGGACCGATATATCGTATAGCTGCCATATAATCTATCTGCCGATTTTAGTTATATTTCAATATGGCTTTCAAACTTATATAATCTTACTTGTATTTGATCCTTAATATATCTTAAAATTTTATCAAGATCGGACTACTATAACGTGTAGCTGCCATACAAATTATTTGTCAAATGACGGATTTTGGTGTAAATAGACTTAAATATTTAGAAAGGCTCATTAAAAAAATGTAACTTAGATCAAGAGTTATTAATTAATATCAAAAAAACAGGCGAAACTCCCCATACAGCAGTCCAGAAATTATGAGTTTAAAAAAAAAAAAAAACTGGTCAGCATAAGGAACTTTAAGCTTAGCAGGTTTAATAGATCAGCAAGGTCTCAGTACATCTCCCCCCACACAAATAATAATTTTATAAACAAAGTTACTCAACTAAGTTAAAGTTATACAGTACCCTCTGTACTCCTTGTCATCAAAATCGGACTTATATGGTATATCCTATTGCTTTTAAAGCAATAATCAGTCCAACGCGCACAACAGTAAGATAATCAACCTTCTGTTTTAAAAAATCTTTACAAATCCAGCAACAATTATAGTATTCTGCTTGACCTTGCCCTTTTTCACTCAAGTTGACTTCCATACGTCCTTCATGACGAAAATTCAAAATCAAACGATAATAATAACCAACAAAGCTATCAAATGTTTTATTTAACAACCAGAGACTGTTTTAAGAGGTCTCAACGTGTGCTTTTTTAAAACTGTCTATCAAAGCAAATCGTGGTAACTTCTGTCGTACCTTGCCCCTTTGTTTTTTTAAATTTATTATTATCAATCATCCTTTAATACTTCTTCACTCTAATATCGTATGCTGATGACGTGAAACTCTGTTCGACGTATAGTGATCCTAAGCGTAGCTCCTTCAAACAGATCTTGCTTTGCTCTTTGCTTGCTGCAGGCATAATCTGCTGCATCTAAACTGTTTGAAGAGCAAAGTTAGGTCATTTTACAGAGATAGCTATCAGGTCTTCAACTATACATTTTATTTAAGCCGCCTTTCAAGAATAACCGATGCAAATGATCTAGGTATTCTCTTTGATCGTGAACTGAAATGTGATCGTATACAAATTGTCAATAAGGCATTTTGAGTACATGGTTATATCAAAAGATAGGCCAAAGAATTCAAAGATCCTTATACAACAAAATTACTTTACACTTCCCTTGTTTGTCCAATCCTTGAATATGGTTCTTTCGTGTGGTCGTACTAGGCTTACTACCTTACTCTAGTAGACTGCTTCTAATTAACCTAACTTCTCTTACTAATCGTCGTACTATGTTAGATGTTACGTTTCTATTTAATGTAATCAAGGTTGATATTGATTCCCCTACTCTGCTTAACCAAATCAAATTCTGTATTCCTTCTAGAGTTACTCGTAATGTTTTCACCTCAAAGTCCTCCCTTAATTCTGTCAAACTGTCCATACTTTACTACTTAACACTGTCTCCCAACAAATAACACTAACCTACCGATCTGATTGTGTTAAACAGGGTTTTCTCCAATCCCTCGGCAAATGTTGGATCGCTTTCTTATTATTATCCCAATTTAAATTTTTAAATTTAATTTTGATGAAATATTAATAATTTTAAATTTTTTAATTCATGAACGCAATTTTAAAAATTATTATTAAGTCCAACAAATAAACTTAATTTTTTTCTTAATTATTTTTAGTTTTAATGTAAATTCTTTTTCCAGTCGACTGCCATTAGTCGACATTAAATAAATTAAATAAATAAAATAAAATTTATTTTTGCAAAAATACTTTTATAAAGTATAATAATTTTATGTTACTGTTTTTTTTACATGCATCATAACATAATTTTTAATTTGCATATGTACTTTATAAAATCCATGGCTTTATAATAAAAACCTAAATTTTAATAAAGCAGATTAATGTTTAAGATTGAAGATGTCGCCAGCCTGGCGAAGTTCTTCCGTCCCAGGGGTATTGAGGCTAACTTATTTAGCCTTCGAAATGTTTTTTATTTTGTCTCCCTTGCCGCTGCTTAAGACTGTAATTCGTATTTGTTGAATTAACCACTGTATGCCCTCATCCAATCCCTCTCCAGAAATGGCATTGCTCGAACATATATTCCATGGTTTGCCTTTTATATTTTCAAGGCCCAATGCTAAAAGATAGAATATTATTACTATTAGATTAATATTATTATAAGTATATTTATATTGAAATTGTCGATTTTTTTATGTGATGCCTTTTTATACTAATTCATAACTCTACTGTGTCACTTCCGGGGTTTGTTGAGATAGACCTATCAATTTGGCTAGTAACCTCAATAGAAATATTCTTGATCCGTATAAAGAGCTGAGTCTGAGTTAACATTATGTTATCTTATTATGTTAAGTGTTCGCCAACTCAAAATATTTCTTAAATAACTTCCACGCATAGCGTATTTTGTATTGCATACTTTCAGGCCGTCTCTGCAAAATATGACGGGAATGACAATATCAATATTTATTTTGGTATTTTACTGTTGTATGGTATATTATTATATGAAGTCTAAATGTTCGGCAAATTTAACATACTTATAGGCGAAAATGGGCTAACCTTTATATTTGTTTTTAAACAGCACCATTGAGGTATCCCTATTTGACATTTAAATTTTCTTTCTAAACATATTTAAATTTTAAAAATAATATGACCAATAACTTGAATAGAAAAAAATCGATTAAAAAATATGATTATTTAAGTCAAATACCTATGTTTATTTTATCTAATAATATCGCCGATTAATTTTTGGTTTTATTTATTTTCTATTGTTTTTTGCTTGTAAAATAAATGTTATGTACCCGCTGCAATTTTGACGTTGGAGAGAGAATCCTCAATATCCGATTTGTTTCCATAAAAGAGTATAGGTACTGTCCGATTACAAAGATCAGGATGTTGTTGTACAAGGTCCAACTCTTCTTTGACAACAACTGAAACACAAAATGTATAAACTGTAGTTGTCAATCGACTCTTCATAATAAAAAAAAAATATATAAAAAGCCACAGTCGCGCTGCACGCGACAGTGGGATACCCTTCGACCTACGTTGCTATGTATGTAAACATACACATATGCACATGCATTTAAGTAATTGCCGACAGATGGCGCTCGCGCGTTGCGCGTTGCGCTCGCCCGCCTCCCTTGTTAGATGATACAAGCACTTGGTTTTATGCACATACTTTCTTAAATAACTTCTGTGTTTATTGTCCGATCGGATTGCAATTTCGAGAATACGTAGATATTTTAATGAGCTTAGTATATGTTAAAGTCAGAAAATTGTATCTTTTATACAGCGCTTACAAATTAAGTTCAAAAATTAAATTATTGATTTGCGGGGGCGGTGGGCGTGGCACCTATCATTTGAAATAAACTTGATCAGCTTATAGTACACAGAACTCTTCCTGGCAAATTTGGTAACTCTAGCTTTTATAATAGCTGAGATCTGTGCGTTCACACAGACAGACGGACAGACAGCTCAATCGACTCGGCTTGTGATCCTGAGCAAGAATATATATACTTTATGGGGTCTCTGACGGCTCCTTCTGCCTGTTACATACATTTGCACAAAGTTAGTATACCCTTTTTTGACCATTTTCAATGGTCGAAGGGTATAAAAAATACTTCAACAACTTGCATTACCGGAAAAGAATGAAATTACCAAAAAGGAATCAAAGTCATATTAAAAACATACCAAATCTCATCCTATCACTTGAGTCAATGACAAAAATAATCCCTCTGCAATTTTTGAATTGGTGTTCCCACAAGTTTCTATACCGTGGAGCTCCAGACATATCAACTGCTTTAATGCTTACACCCATACCTGCAAAAGAATATATTACACAATAGTTGGAAAGAAATGTTACCATGGCTATAGGAAAGTTTTGCATCATTGCTGATCATAAAATATGTATGTGTCGTGTTTTGATTAATTTCGTCCATATTTCACAACTTAAGCACTTGATACGGTAGAATAATGTGAAAGGTGCGTTCGTCAGCTAGTTCTCGAATTGAATGCCGAGAAGGTTCAGTTTATGTGCAAGAAGCGAATGGTTGACTGAGTCTTATGCCTTACTGAAATTAGTATAAATGACATGAAAACATTTAATAGCAAACGATGTCAGCTCAAGCAAATTTGTCGTGGTAGAGCGACGTTTCGTGAATCCGTGCTGAAAAGGAGATATGACAGATCTACTAAAATGTTGCAAGTGTAAAACTTATATATTCTTTATTTCCATTCTTTCACGTCTATTCGTCTGGCACTTTCTCGAGAGACTGATCTAGAGCTGGAAAGAACATTGACGATCTATCATACATCGATGTTTTCCAATTTTTGAAAACATCGAAGTTTTTAAACATCGATGTCCGATGTTCAGCTGAGAATTTTATATTGGAATCAGGACTTTTCGAAGGTTATGTCTTCTAAACTAAGCCGAAAACAAATATTATTACTGAGTATTTTCGTCATATCACGTCGAGATTTATAAGGTTCAATCGTCAGATCTTGGCTTCTTGGTAACTGTAATCTCCCCATCGATGTCTTTTTATGAGAAACATCGAAACATCGATGTACGTAAATATCGATGTTTTTCCAGTTCTAGACTGATCGCACTTCTATCATCGTACACGGTCGATTACAATGTATCGATTGCCCGTTTCTTATCGATAGTTACAGTGTTACCTTATCTTTACCTTATATTATATTTAAACTATTAAAACAAATGAGGAGTTATATATCATTCTCGCTGAATTTTGGCATAGCCAATAATTTAGAGATATTCTTGGCGGGAATTTTGAATTGGTTACATTATTTGCTTGCAATACATACGACTGTTGTTGACTTGACTGAGTCTCGACTCGACTATTGATGCTTTTTAGGAATACATGTATATATAGTTTTTGACGTAGCAGATGTCTTCTTCTACCAGTTACATACTAACAAACACTAAATAAATACTTACAGTAAAATTGTTCAACCAAAAATCCAATTGTTGGTACTGTTATGACTGATTGCTCATTCGATTTCTTAAAATGGTTTATTATGGTTGATTTACCACTGTTATTCAGGCCGAGCACTAATATAGTCATTTTATCTTTTTTCACTTTAATAAAATCAGTTAAATTGTGAAACATTCCCATTTTAGACTCCAATTATAATCTATCCCACTACATAAGTTCTAAATACATAAAAGAATTATCGACTTTTCACACACAAATCTCGAGTGGGTTTCTATAGCAACGTCCATACAACAAATGTCACTTCTGGTATGTATTGTATGCATGTATCCTTTAAGTTGTAGTCCTTTGGGAGCACCTGTTATGCCGTGCAGCACTACTCTTCGGAGGGTTTCCTTCAATTGAATCGGGACTCGCCTTCTTGCCTGGCAGCTTCGCGCTTTATCTCCGAAGTCAAGGATTTGCCGACGATGAACATTATGATTACCAATTACCTATTCAATACGTTCACGATGGGTGTATTTACTGTAATAATAACGTAATATTAAGTCAAGGTCCTGTAATAATATCGTATTATTAAGCTGAAACTGCTGCAGAATAATCGATAAGAAAAATATGTAAAATATTTTCATCAAGAGTAGAGTTCTTCTTCGTTATTTGACCGCCAAATACATCAGAATCACAAAGTGGTGTAATTAAAGAACTTACATATAATACAATACAATATAATACATTACAAGCACGAAAGCAGACTCGACTGTGATATACCCGCTACACACCCGACTAATACGATATTTTCCGTATTTTGCGTTGAATACGTTCAGTGAGGGTTCAAAGTTTTTATATCATACCCTTCCACCCTATGGGTAGAGCGGGTATAAAATTAAAAAGCACAAAAGCTACAGTCGATATACCCTCTATACACTTGACCAAAAAATATTTCTTTTTTAAAAAAACTTTTTTTAAATATATTTTTCTTTTATCTTTATTTTTTTTAAGTCATACGGGGAAAATCTAATATCCCCTTTGTGTCCTTTTTATCTATTAATTCTGCCCATTTTAGGCGCGCCGGCTAACTAACTATAGTTAGCGTTATCTATTGTTTTTATGTTAAATCTGTATTTTTAAAAACCATGTCCTCACCCGGGTTTCGAACCCGGAACCCCTGTATAATAAATATTTCTTTAATAAATGACTTCTAAAAATGTTTTGCGTACTTTGTGTTGCATACTTTCAGGGAGGAGAATTTTATAAAATAATTTGGCTGTTGCTAGTGATGGCGTTTCCAAAATTGAGCTGTGCAGATTTAAAAAAAGAAACGCTGGCAATTCTATTTTTAATTCGATTTAAGGGGTCGAGAGGGAGCGTGGCTAAAATCTGAAATAAACTTCATCTGCGTGCAATAATAACAATATTGAGATAAGTAGCTAGCCCTTACCATTATTGACTTCAATAACTTCTGTGTTTATTTTCCGATCGAATTGCAATTCGAAGATGAGGTTATAATTTAATTAGCTATCTGTATACTAATACAGAAATAAACTTCAATGCTTTGCTAAATAGTCGAATTTTGTTTATTGTATATGTAAATAGTTTAAATATAAGCTAACACTGTAACTATCGATAAGAAACGGGCACCTGGTGCATTGTAATCGACCGTGCACGATCGATGAAGTGCGATCACTCTCTTGAGGAAGCGTCAGACGAATGAACGGGAAATAATTAATAAAGAAAGTATAAGTTTTACATATAAAATAAACTTGATCTACGACATGGCTCACTCGACTGGGCTAGTGATTCTGACCATGAATATATAAATACTTAGCACAGTCTCATTCCTCCTTCTGTCTGTTACAAACTACACATATGCAGAAAGTTATACCCTTTTTACAATTTTAAATGGTGGAAAGTTATAAATATGCAATTTAACATTGCAATATATTGCTATAAACAAAAAAAGACTTTTTTCCACAGGAAAATAAAATTTATTTATTCAAAAACTTAACAATCTAGAAAATTAGCTGCCATTAAAAGTTCTAAGGCAATCTCTGGTGCAATCGGAAACTCTGGTATTTCTGTTGAACTGTTGGTATAGCGAACCTTATAGGTGAAATACATGCACACCTTCTGTAAAACGTGTGATCTGAAAAAAAAGAGACTTATCAATATGTATTTAAAGCAATTAGCAATAAATTACAAAATTATGGAAAATTACCACAATGCGTTTGCCAAAAGTAGCTTCATTCAAAAATGTAATTTTACGATACTCCTTTAGTTAGCAAAAAAAAAAAAAAGGAAAGTGTTGCAGGTTTTATATTTTTGCAATGTTCACCCTATTAATTACGACCAGGAGTTTGCAACGCAAACTATTTTCTCAGTTTTATAGCTATCTTGATGAATCTTGACACACATGCTTCTGCACGATGGATTCGGATGGGGTCCAAATATCGTATAGGTGTGATACAACCTATCGGCTGACAGGCAACAGACAGACATGGCGAGTTAGACTTCTCTTTTGACGCTGGCTCAGAATATAGTATAAATATCAATCACTCAATAAGTCCCTGGACTGACATATACCATACCGATACCGCCATTCGATAGTGCCATCTTTTATAAGATATGTATCGAAATTTCATGACAATCAATTGGCGTGTTTTTATTTTACAGCTCTTATTGTGCAACAACTTTGTTATTTTTGTGAAGTATGGAAAAAAGTGAATTTCGTATTTTGATTGAGCACTGCCATTTGGTAGCAAAATATACGACCGAAGCAAAACTGTGGCTTGATAAGTATTACCCGGCATTACTCTGCACTAGAGTTGGAAAAACATCGATATTTACTTACATCGATGTTTCGATATATTTCAGGAAAACATCGATATATAGAAGTTTCTCCGAGCGCAAGCTGTTAATGTTATATATAAAATTAAAAAAATCAAAGGGGAGATTGCATCTTCTGAGGCGCCAAGATCTGACGATTGATCCTTAATAATCTCGACTAGATAAGACGAAAATAATTTATTGTTTTCGGCTTAGTTTAGAAGATATAGCCTTCAAAAAGTCCTGATTTCACATATAAAATGCATCGATATTTAAAAACTTCGATGTTTTCAAAATTTGGAAAACATTGATGTATCGATATATCGTCCAAATTCTTTCCAGCTCTACTCCGCTCTCAACAATGGTCAAATTGAATGAGTAAGGCTTCGAATTGCAGCCGCAACCGAAATATTCGCCAGATTTGGCCCCCAAAAACTATTGCCCTTCGCAGATCCCAAAAATATGTTCCAGGGAAACAGATTCACGTCCGAAGACGAGGTGATCGCTGTTGTAAATGTCCATATATTAATGAACATAATTGTATACATAAGTATGCATTTAACATGACTATATCTGGACATATGCAAACGCATCATTGATATGCTAATGCTAGAATGAGATGGCTATAGCATACAATAAGGATAACGGGACAATTGTAGAATTCAGGAATTTGTCTTTTCTGCCTGCGTTCGCTTTGCAACGCTGTGCTGGAGGTTAATTGCTTCTAGACGTCGAGTGCGTACACATTGAAAAGAGAATAAATAGACAAAATATAAAAGTACATTATTTGAATATTATTTCTGGATACATATACATAAATATATGATTATATTGCATCATACAATTCATATTGTATATACTTCAATGTCTATATAACAATAATCGCGGCCACAGAAGCATATTTTGAGTCAAAAAATAAAGAGTTTTTTAAACATGGAATCGAAAAATAAGAGAAACGTTGGAATGATTGTTTGACCTTAGATGCTGAATATGTGTATAAGTAAATGTTAATTTGGCTAAAAAAAATGTGTTTTTCTACGAGAGTCCGGAAACTTATTGAGTCACCTGTTATTTATTTTTTAGAGTCGGATAAGTCTCTTCAGATGTTTTGAAACTTCTGACCAAATTTAATGTACATTCTACAAAGAAATCATTTGAAGTTTTGTGGCACCGTGAAAATTTATGTACGCAAGTTCCTTTCCTGGCAATCAACTCAGCTGCGATTTGTGTGGCACCCCTTTATATTTTTATGTATAAGTATGCCTTCTGCTGTGGAAGTTTTATACACTCCTACTTTAAAGCCACCTGAAAATAGGAGGCTCTTAACTTTATTCAAAATGAGATTCTATGATTCCATAAGCCAACTCACCAGCATACTGACTGAATTCTGCGGAGAATTAGTAGGCAGATACACTGACGCGAAATGGAGCAGAGGGTTAAGGCCTGTCTCAAGTCAAACTAAAATTTCTTGCTTAAATTTTGTACATTATTCCGGCACCCAGTGTGACCGTTTTAACATACAATACTTTGCTTTGCCAGAATTTAAGCGCTTTTTTTTTGAGCGGGCCGAAATATAAAATACTGGTCAAACTGTAAATAGAAACAAACAATCCACAACAATAACTATGGCCAACTTTGTAAACATTAATTATTCTGTATTGGCTGAGTTGTTAGCGTTGCGGACTTCTAGAACAGTTTGTGGAAACTTTTTTTTAAATCTATTATTAAAATTATGTTAATTGCTTCTGTTTTTATAATGAAAGCGTACATAGCACTCTCATACGCAAACGTGACCCACCATTCTGGATCCAATGCAAACAAATGTAGTAGGAATTCCTTAACAATAACCTTCTCGGAGTTGAGATTGGCTCAACCAAACTAGAACAAATCTTGTTTTTCGCAAGAAAAACTGGATTGGAAAAGGGACTCTAAGCTCAGTACAGTTAAAAATAAACGATTATCAATAGTTTACCTTAGTTAAGAAAATGAAGCACTTTGAAACTTTACAAATATTCGTACTAAAATTGATCTCTGCAGCTGTTATAATAGTTGAGATCTGTGTGTTCAACAGCTACCAATGTATATAAATATGTATGTCCATAGAATACATACTTAACGGGGCCTGCCACAGCACCATCATTTTCAATAGACTCAGGGATTATCAGTGTTTCTGATGAATTCTAAGGTTTTTCCCGGGGCCTACCTAGATTTGCAAATCTCATACGGGACAATGCCGTACTGTGTGAGTATGTAGTCTGGTGTTTCAACCCCTAATTCGCAGAATCTGCAGGTCGCATTGCTGACTACTTTTCATTGGATTCGTGGGTTCTCAGCTTAAAATGGACTGTGAGTCGTCCTGTGCGAATTGCTAGAGCTCTTACTTCTCTATACCGCTTTGAATTGTAGCAGGTACTTCGATTGGTGCAGGCCTGAAACCTCTGTTCCCGTTCATATGCATGGAAAAGAACCGAAAGATTTTATTTTATATTCACAATAGCCTCGATAATAGACAACTACTATTTATTCGCATTTGCATGAAATTAATTATTATGTTATTCTTGGAATGATTGTTCTTGTATGAAAATAATATTCTGGCCTATGTATGAAAAGCAATTTGTTTTAAAAACTTCAATTATATTAGATAGTTACGTTAGCCATACTGGAACATATTTGTCTATTCTGCTTATTCACCGATCAATAGGTCACATTTGTTATACATTATTATTTAAGTCATGTACATATGTACATACATTCAAAATGTAAATGTGTAAGTGTGATTCAATGTACATTTATTAGTTCTAAACCTAAGTATAACTTACGGAATCTCCCGGAAGTGTACTTCATTAGCTTCGTTTTCAGCAAATTGTCCTGGACCAGATAACATAGCCTTTATTGTGCCAGAGGTGAGAGCATGTTCCCGTTTTACAATAAATTCGTGGCCATCTGAAGAAATTAATTTCACGTACATGGCATCTGGTCCCTCGCAACCGCCATAAATCTTGTCACTTCGTTGCTCGTCCATTGTTAATGCCAGTTAATTTTATTCCAAATCTCTACAAAATACTATAGCACATTTACAGCAATTGTTTTTGTTTTACTTTTTACAACTTTGTCCGACAAATCTGAACTTCTTACATGTATGTATGTGCCAATGTACATATGTGCACTTATCAGGGTGACCGCATCGATAACGATAACATTTATAGTCCGGCCAACAAATATACACTAAAAAATACCATTTCATTTTTAAAATATACCAAAAAGCATAACAATTATGCAATCGTTTTCGTAATATGATTGCAAATATAGCATGCTTTCAATCAATTTGTTATTCGTTTTGATGGTATGTTTTTTATATGTTCATCTCTTGCGCAATTTTTTTTAACCAAATTATTTGAATAAAATACTTTTGAATTAAAATAATATTTTTCGTAAACGGTCACCCTGGTATTTATGTCCAGTGTTGAGTAGGGAAAACGTAGCATAGCTTATTTATACTTAAATGTGACTTCGATGTGAGTCACGGGTTATTTTTACGATATTCAATATTGTTAGAACTTGCAGTAAAGTCAGTCAATATAACTATATTTGATGTATTTTTATACCAAAATATTGAAATTCAAAAAATGGATACATCTTTGAAAACATCATAACGTGAGTGTAATGAAAAAACTTGTTACAAATGTAACTCAAACTGTAAATCAAACATATATATATGCATAAATATTACAAAACACGAGTAACTATTTAATAGATTAAGACAAAAAAGGCCCAACGTTGCAAACTGCGGAAGTGGAAAAAGAGCCAAAAAAGCAAAAATGGAAATAGCTCATAAAACAATTTTGTATTTTGTTTGATCTCAGCTCTTTAAAAAAGAATAAGGGTTCCAAATTATGTACTTTTTTGTTTTGAAGTATTTAATAAATCCATCCATGCATGCATTTAAAATGATCAAAAGTACATTTTTTGAATAATGCATTTCTCCGCCCATTATATCGATGGAATAAACTATCAACATCGGAAGCAATCGATGGTGGCAATTATCGATGGTTTTACAGATCTGTTAGAAACAGTCAATTGCTTATCAATTACAACATTTCCGCTCAAGGTAAGCTTTACTTTTTTAATTTATCAAAACCTGGTAACACTTTGAATATTGCCCTGCCCTAATGTATACATGATATACATTGCTGATAGGGCTATATTTATCATGATTTTAGGTGAAAGAATTATTTGGCGGTCGCTTCTAGTTTTTTTTAATTGAATTTTGAAAATAATTAAATTTACATGTATTTTGTTGTTGCATTTTTATGCAAGGCGCCAGTCTGCCTGCAACATTTTGTGACGGTACAGTGTCCAACAAACCGATTCATTTGAAATGAAAACTGAGCATGCAAGAAAATTCAAAGTGTTTAGAAAAACAGCGCGCTGCAGGTAAAGAATTTTTGAAAAAATAAAATCGCGCTCGCGTGCGGCACACATATGATATTCTGAAAGCATATTGAACTATTAAACATCTTCGTTGGCGCCAGTCTGCCGACCAACGAGTTATAGTTGCAGGTGCCGAAACTATCACCCAATGTGCAACTCATAAAATAAAACATTATTGGGTCTAAATAACATTTCGTTTCAAATAAATGGCTTGTAGGCCACTGTGCGCATCATTGTGACGTTTTACTCAGAATTGGCCAACAAAATACATGTAAATTTAATTATTTTCAAAATTCAATTAAAAAAAAATAGAAGCGACGAACTAAAGGACTAAATACTCGAAGACCAAAAGCCTCGAATGAACTAACTAAAGATTGAACTATAGTTTTTTGAAAGATGAACTAATGAACTGTGTTCCTGAAACGAACCCAAATCAACAACTCGCATTAACAGAAAAGGCCATATTATTTCCAAGGGGATTTCTAATGGCGTTTCAGTTTCAGAGGTTAAGATGAAATTCGTATAATGGAGAACAACCTCGATTCGGATTTAGAGTCCGACGCCACCCAAAGAAGATACTACAATATAATATAAATTGTCAAATTGTACAAACCTTCATTTATTACCTATAGCCCTGGGTATAAGAAATAATGAAATATTCTTTACACAATATTGTATCGTATTGAAAAGCACAATAATTATCATGGTAATGCTGTTTTAGAAGAAAATCATTTCGACTTTATTAAGGGGTTACGTTAAAAGAACACAAATTTGCAACATAATTTTGTTCTCATTTTATTTGACGCAACTATTGAGAGAATTTAGTTCTCATCGACTTCAGCTTCTTGTTCTTCTTCGAATTCGGCGTCCTCATCGGCTGTGGCTTCTTGGTACTGTTGGTATTCAGAGACCAAGTCGTTCATGTTGCTTTCTGCCTCGGTGAACTCCATCTCGTCCATGCCCTCACCAGTGTACCAATGCAAGAAAGCCTTGCGACGGAACATAGCGGTAAATTGCTCAGAGATACGCTTAAACAGTTCCTGGATGGCTGTGGAGTTACCAATGAAGGTAGCTGACATTTTCAGACCTCTAGGCGGGATATCGCACACGGCTGTCTTAACGTTGTTGGGGATCCATTCAACGAAGTAGGAGCTGTTCTTGTTCTGAATATTCAGCATCTGTTCGTCAACTTCCTTCATGGACATGCGACCACGGAAGATGGCAGCCACAGTAAGATAACGTCCGTGACGAGGATCGCATGCAGCCATCATGTTCTTGGCATCGAACATCTGTTGGGTAAGCTCGGGCACTGTCAGAGCCCTGTATTGCTGAGATCCACGAGATGTGAGTGGGGCAAAGCCGGGCATGAAGAAATGTAGACGTGGGAATGGAACCATGTTAACAGCAAGCTTGCGGAGATCAGCATTCAGTTGGCCAGGGAAGCGAAGGCAAGTTGTGACGCCAGACATTGTCAACGAAACGAGATGGTTCAGATCACCGTATGTTGGAGTGGTCAGCTTGAGTGTACGGAAGCAGATGTCATAGAGAGCCTCGTTATCAATGCAGTATGTCTCATCTGTATTCTCCACCAGCTGATGCACCGAAAGGGTCGCGTTGTATGGCTCAACAACAGTGTCAGATACCTTTGGTGAGGGCACAACGGAGTATGTGTTCATGATTCTGTCGGGATATTCTTCGCGGATCTTTGAAATCAACAATGTGCCCATACCAGAGCCGGTGCCACCGCCAAGCGAGTGTGTAAGCTGGAAGCCTTGCAGGCAATCGCATGATTCAGCCTCTTTGCGCACAACATCTAGCACTGAATCAACAAGCTCAGCACCCTCTGTGTAGTGGCCCTTGGCCCAGTTGTTTCCAGCACCAGACTGGCCGAACACAAAGTTGTCAGGTCTGAAGATTTGTCCGAATGGGCCCGATCGTACTGAGTCCATGGTGCCAGGCTCAAGATCTACGAGTACAGCACGGGGTACATATTTGCCACCGGATGCTTCATTGTAGTAAACATTGATGCGCTCCAATTGCAGGTCGCTGTCGCCATGGTATGCTCCAGTCGCATCAATGCCATGCTCATCGGAGATGATTTCCCAGAACTTTAATGAAAATAAGAGCATTCACAAATATATATTAAAATAAGTCAATAAAGTAATTCTTCGTGGGCACAAATATACGCCTATCTTAATCAACACTTAATACTAATACCAAATACAGCAATCAACATCATCAATATTATATATACATTCATATGTATACACTTATATATGTAGGTTTCTATGCCTTAAAACACCCAAGATCAATAAAAAAAAAAAGCAGTAAGAAAAGCAACTGTCGCGCGGCACGCGACAGTGGGATATCCTTCGACCCATGTTCTGGTGTTAATTTGTTAAATTCATACACATACATGGGCACATGCTTTAAAATTATTCCCGACAAATGGCACTCGCGCTTCTCGCTCACCCGCCTCCCTTGTTAGCTGACACAAGCACTTGGTTTTATGCTCATACTTTCTTAAATAACTTCTGTGTTTATTGTCCGATCGAATTGTAATTTGGAGAATACGTAGATATTCAGTTAAGTATATGTTAAAGTCAGAAAGTTGTATCTTTTATACAGCGCTTACAAATTGAGTTCAAAAATTCAATTATTGATTTGCGGGGGCAATGGGCGTGGCACCCAACATTTGAAATAAACTTGATCTGCACCTGGTACACAGAAACCTTCATGCCAAATTTGGTGTCCATAGCTCTTATAATAGCTAAAATCTGTGTGTTCATCCCGTCAGACGGACAGACATGGCTCAATCGACTCGGCTAGTGACACTGAGTAAGAATATATATACTTTGTGGGGTCTGCTGCCAAGCCTCCTTCTGCCTGTTACATACATTTGCACAAAGTTAATATAGCCTTTTTTGACCATTTTCAAGGATAAAAAAAAACAAATTTATCATTAAGCGGGCGATATTTAAAATCAACTTCATTATACCTAGAAAACCTGCTTTATAATTATCTGCATTTATGTAGATGACCAAACTAGATTTAATAAACTCGTCTATAATCCTGATGAGGAATATGTGTACATACATGACGTGTACTACTTTTCCCCACCTTCTTGCCTTTGCATACCATATAACCATAATGAAATATGTGCATACATATGTATGTGCTAAAACATAAATCGATAAAAACATTATAGAGACGACACAGACGGAAAAACATTGTAGGCATTGCAGTGCTTACGTGGGCTTATAAGCGCTCTGCCCACCACTACTAGCTTTGTCTCTGTTTTCCAAATATGAAGGCTGTGGCTGTTCCCCGGTCTCCCCACGCACCTCTCTATATATGCGTAGATGTCGACCTCAACTAACTACTCATGCATATATAAAAGGCATGCTTACATCATCGTCTGTGACATCAACCCACACATAAGACAGAAAGAGACGGCGTTTCCGACCGAGGCGCAATGCAGTGAATAACGGCCATATGGTCTTATAGTTCTACTTTCACGTCCAATGACGTCACTTTATTGATTAACTTGAGTTGTTTATTGAAAATAAACAACTTAAGTTTCTCTTAACTAACAAAATGTTATGGAAAAATGTCACGAATTGAGAGGAAACTACTAAAACTACGTAAACCTTAATTGAGTCTTTGCTTTTACTGTACATTAATGTAAGGAAAATGATGCAGCTGTTTTTCGGGGTAAGTTGTATGTGGTTTAACACGACACAAAGGCTATATCCATTTGACTATCCATTTAACTCGATAACGAAGCAAATTCGCAACGCAGCCGGCAAACGTTTGTACGCATGAGCAAGAAAACTGGCAACAACGCCTTTGGGTGTGTCATGTGCAAATGTAAATGTGTACATATATGTATGTGCAGATTACTTATGTGCATATGTAGGCACAAACTTAAATGCTGACAGGCAATATAAAGTAAGAGAACTACAACTTTTATACATTAAAAGCATTTTCATTTACAATACTGTGAAACTAAAACAAACATGAATCTTTTCTTTGAACTGACCGATTAAAATATGCTAACGGCTATAATCTTAAGTAAATAGAAACAATTGTGTTTATAATTTTTAAAGTTGTTTCAAACATTACTTTCTACACTCATAAATGCAAATTGATGCTTATGTTTATTTATCGCCATCTGTGTATATACAATACATAATATATGTGTACATACATACATACATATACATTCTATGCCATTGCGAACCGGTCAATAACCGGTTCAGCCATTTTGGGTAAAATGACGTCACATTTTCTCTTCATCAAACTTCTCCCTAACACAAGCAGAAAACTTATCCGTTTTCACCACGTTTACAATTGTGTTTTTACAAGTCATAAAATGCATAAAAGAAAGCTTCTTTGACTACCATATATTTTTTATATTCCCCTGTATTTCTCGTCTTAAAAAATAGGGAGAGCAATAGTTCGTTCAAGTATGACTCATGCATTTTCACCTTAAAATGAAGGGATCAATAAGGCAAATATTTGAGAACATCTGCAATTTAATTTGCATGTTTTCTTGAGCTGAGGGCCGAGGGCTCTTCATCGCAATGCAGGGATTGCATACACATTTTGTGGATATATAAATACATGCATAGCGTATCTACTTTACGTATTTAAATATATTTTTTTTTTATTATACACACAGATGCCGGTGCCCCCAATAATTTTGCCACATGGCAGAATAAAAGTGACGCCATATTGACTGTTAACTGTACATGGCTAGAAAATTGAATAAATTCATCTAATCTGTACATACCTTTGCTCCGATTTGGTTGCCGCATTGACCAGCTTGAATGTGTACAATTTCCCTCATATTGTTTTTTTGTTTGTAATTTAATTTAAACTTTTATCTTAAAAATATCTCCTGGTTCCAATCACTAACTCACTTCTGCCTGCTTCGCACGACGAATACTGTCTGAGGTTACAATCGAGTGCACCAGAATAATATAACATGCAAATACAGTGTGCCCAGATTGAGTTACCATAAAAACGAAAACTAACTTCTTTAAAAAAAAAAGATAACCGCAAATGTCCAATATATTTGACGTCACAAAAATATATAAACTGATATACCATCAATATATGTCTGAAATTATATGTATTTAAAAGCTTATTAAAGCTGAAAACTCTTTAAAAAATTTAAATACTATACTATTTTAAGAAAATCATCCTTTACAAAAACGGTATGCTATACTTTCGGGTTATTTAACGTATTTCATTATTATTTTATATATGCTAATGTTGAATATAATTATTTAATATTAAATATATTGAATAAATTGTGACTCGTTTTTGTGTTATTGACGCTTTTAATTTATTTATCATAAAAATCATATGTACTCTATATTTCTAAATAACACCTAATATTAAGAAAATCAGTAAATTTGTTTGCCATACAATTGTTTTTCGTGAGTCTGAAGTTCAATCTGAAAAGCAAATCAAATTGTGGAAAACAAATTAAATTTAACTTATGGATAAAGCAGTTGTAAATTACAGAATCAAATGCTTTGCTGAAGTCGGTATGTACAACATCACTTTCCATTTTCTTCTTGAACAACGTGAAAAACAATCTAAAGATTTCATGTGGATGGGGTGAAAATAGATTTACATATGTAAGTAAATTGGCAAAAAAGAAATTCTTTTGTGAATGGATATGAATTACTTAAAATAGGTGGAAAACAAATATTAAAACAAAAAACAAAACAATGCGGAGATGGGGACCCCTGAAGACGAAGTGCTTCACGATTGAGCGATGGGTTCTCTTCGTTAGAAACGCACATCGGCAGCAAGTCAGTCGCACGACAGCGGAACGATGAGCATGGGTGCGATTCTTTGCGCTGTGCGATCGTTTCATTGTGTGCGTATATGCATGCACAAGCTAGCATATGAATGTATGCATTGCTTGTGAAGTTTGACAACAGGCAAATGCTTCGGCCAGCGCGCTGGCAGTCAATTTTCTGTTTCGGCGTCGAGAGCCAAGAGACTGAAGCACAGTGGGCAAAAATGGTTATCTTAGGGCGAAAATTGTATAACTTTCGAAAACATGTGGCTTATTTAATGAGGATAATTGGTAAAGGTTAAATAGCAGCATGCGTCCCCGATTTTGTTTAAATTTTTTTTACTGATAGGGCTATATTTATCATGATTTTAGGTGAAAGAATTATTTGGCGGTCGCTTCTAGTTTTTATACCCTTCGACCATTGAAAATGGTCAAAAAAGGGTATACTAACTTTGTGCAAATGTGTGTAACAGGCAGAAGGAGGCGTGGCAAACTCCATAAAGTATATATATTCTTGCTCTGGATCACTAGCCGAGTCGATTGAGCCATGTCCGTCTGTTTGTCCGGATGTCCGTCTGACAAGATGAAGACACAGATCTCCGCTATTATAAAAGCTAGAGACACCAAATTGTCATGAATGTTTCTGAATGTACCAGGTGGAGATTAAGTTTATTTCAAACTCGATTGTAAGCGTCGTACAAAATATATAGGTTTCTAACTTTAACATATACTAAAGTGATAGTTATATCTACTTATTCTCGAAATTTCAATCGGATCGAACCATAAACACAAAAGTTATTCAAGAAAGTATGAGCATAACTCTAAGTGTTTGTGTCAGCCAAGACGTGAGGCAGGCGAGCGCCATCTGTTGGGAATAATTTTAAAGCATATGCATATAGTCGCGTGCCGCGCTACTGTGGCTTTTCTTACTGGTTTAGCTTACGCTTGTCTTTCTCAAGTACAAAGAATGCATTCGGCGATTTGTGCGGTTTGACCTCACCTTTTGAACAATATTCATTTGATTGCTCAGTTGTTTCTAGATCGTAAGCATAAATTCAAGATTCATCGCCAGTAAAAATTTGTTTGTAGACGCCTTGATAGTCAGAAAGCATTACTTCACATGCACTTCTTTGCCCAACAAAATTGAACATCGCACAAATTGCACAGAGTTTTTTTACCTTCCTCTCCATCAAATGATATAATCAAAAGATCGCACTGCGATAAATTAGCGGCTGAAAGTGTGCAGTTTCTATAAATTACGAGGTGGCAAGGGTACAGGAACGGCAACAGGAAAAGTGGAATGCATACAAGGATCAACGACAACAAGCAAAATAACACGATAGGATCAGTGAACTTTGAGGATCAACATGGGCAACGGCGAGCGGGTCATCACCTAACAACAACAATGGAGAACGGCTTGCACAGAAGATCGCGAACATAGGCAAGCAATGCCAAGTAAGAACATTGATAGCTCTGGCAGATGGAACACGCAAGGAGCTCGCATGAGCTGCTCCAACATCAACTTAAATACCCGCAAACGGGAGAAGCCATGGCCAAACAGAGCAGTGAGGGTACCGCTTTCCGGGTACCCAACAGGGGTCTGTTCCATTTGGACTGCACTCAGCGCCCGCGACCTTCCATCGCGCTTTGGTGCTATCGAGCGATATGACCGGAAATGGAACCTTACGCTTTCGCCAAACCCATTGTTTTTGTCATTGGAGGAATACCTTCACATCTTGTCGAAGTCATCAGGCGGCTGAGGGCAACCAACCTTCGACTGAACGGGAAGCACTATCTGTTCTTCCAATGCAAACTAGTGTACCTTGGACACGTCACCAGCATGAAAGGAACACTCTGTGTCAGGTCAAGGAGGAATCCCCCAGTTGTTCGTGGATACAACGCAGACGTAAACAAGTGAGGGAAGAGCCCGAAAAATACGCCGATTACATACTGCAGAACAGAAAATTATATACGTACGTGGGCTTAAAGCCGGACGAGGAAGAATACATCCCCTGGAAGCTGGCGTGGGCATAGAGTCGAGATGGAGAGGAATGGTATGACGCACCTATCGTCGGACTCTTGGGAATCCGAAAAACCTCGTCAAGGGTTTCCCGAAGGTACTACTGGCCAGGGCTGTTCAAAGATGTCGTACGGTACGTGAAGAGGTGCACCATCTGCCAGAAGTTTAAAACCGAACAACGCAAGCCAGCCAGGAAAATGTTAACTCGACAAACCCTTCGACATCCTCTGCGCAGGCTTCGTATTTTTCGACTTATTCTTTATTCTATTATTCTTCAAGAGGGGCGCTACGGAAGGCTAATACCGCGCTTCTCGAGAAGGCATTCAAAGAGAGAATTCTCAGTTGTTTCGGAACTCCTCGGACGTTTGTGTATGACAATGGGACACAGTTCACCAGTCGCTCGTTCAAAGCATTTTGTAATCGAGTCGGCATTAAGATCAACACGGCGCCGTATTGGCCACAGATGATCGCCCAATATATCGAAGCACCACAACATACATGAGACATCCTATTGCCAGAGATCTCGTTAGCCATCAACAGCCGGGTCTAGGACACAACATGGTCAACACTCCGGCTGCTGCAAGGGGCATCATCCGAGCAGAGCCGATACTCAGCCGAAGGGAATGGATACAAACTCTGGGTACTACGGTACTCCTACGGCAGCATCTCCTCTCCAAACCAGCAGATGGCTTTGCAGCAAAATTGGCGTCCCGTATAAACTAATCCGTAATTATCGTAATTATTATATAATATAGCCCGTCTTCAATGAGAGGGAACACGAGAGCGGTGCACCGCAAACATAGCCGATCTGAAGCTATTCCAGCAAGCAGAAGTAGACACCAGACCCTCGAACCGGAAGGAGTTCTGGCAAAATATCGTGTTTGAACGTGCCCTCCGCGCTACGAGGCTGAAGGATGGCTGGACGGCCTGCCCGAACCGCCGGCTGAACTCGAGCGTCCGACACAGGGCAACCTGGATACTGTTAGCCTCCTTAGCGGGATGGAGGAATAGCCGGCGGAGCTTGACGATGACGACGTCAGCACCGTGCTGTTCCACGGATTAGAGACATTGGAGGTACCGTTGGGTGGTCAACCACCAACACGTATGTACGAGTTCCAGTGCGCCTGGCTGAAAGTGTTTTCGATGAAGAAGGCCTGTCACCCCTGGGAGGGCCCTACGTTGGGTCGACCCAGAGGTGCCCTCCACCTCGGCAGAAGCAGCCGCACGGCCCGCCGAGATCCTTGCCACTTTACCACCATTCGAATATTTAGAGAAATGGAAGAAAAACCTCCAACCCACCATAGAGGAGGAAGAGTAGATGCTAGGGCCGGTTGGCAGCCTCGATGAGATTGCGCATGCGCTATTCGCGCTGTGAAAGGATTGACGAGTAAGCACGCGCGGACGCCGACTTCCGAAAATTTAAAAAAAACACATTTAGACCCAGGATGAGGAAGGGGTCCATCAGCGCGTTTAGCTTTAAAGTTTTTTGACATAGGAAGCACTAGCAAAAACAACAACAAACAACAGTCCGAAAAATATCAGGGATTCCAAGAGTGCACTGCAGCAGCAGCAGAGCAGAGCCTAAGAGAGCGCCACACCTGCAGCAGAGCGCCAGCCAAGTGAAATGTTAGCGATCGAGAAGGGAAGCGTAGCCGCAGGCATTGAACCTAAAGGAACTGCTGGGCAGAATTTGGCACGCGAACAGGAGGCAAACGAGCGGTCGTCCAAATTAAAAAGTGAAAATAAAAATAAAAGGAAACCAGGACAACCCTGGCAGGTTCTTATCTCCTCCGATTATTCCAATACTAGTTATATATAATGTGCAGAACTTAATCTTATTGTGTTTATTCACTTTATTATTGTGGGCCTGTATTATCAAAAAGCCGACAATTTTGATATATGTATCTACCTCTATAACTTGCATCAGACTCTGCTGCCCTTGTAATTTCCTATGCTTACAAAATTTGTTGTTCGTAATATATATTTTTCATATTTGATTTGTGTATTTCTTAGACGAATAAAAATCTGCCCAATCACACTATCAAATAAGCTGATACTACATTATAAAGTCTAACTTTTTATTTATTTTCATTTTATCACTGCATGTTCATAATTCACTTCAAAAGCGAATGGCAAGATGCTGCAGAGAGGCGTACGTTAAATTATACTAGACGGATCCGAAACAAACCATTTATCCTGCAAAGTTTTTATACCCTTCAACCTTTGGTTAGACAGAAGGACGCATAGGAGACCCCATAAAATATATATATTTATTTCTAATTATTATTTCACGCTCTGCGCCGACGTAAATTCATAACCACACAAATTAATTATATTTAAATTCCATTTGTATGCGTCGTATAAATATAAGTTTGACATATACGTAGCTGATGAAAATATGAACGCCTCCCCCAAATTTTATACCCAAAAGTTATTCGAGCAAGTATGAGCATAACATTTAAGGGGAGAAAAGTTATGGCACCCCTCTATTTCATATTTTAGGCTCTGATTTTATTTTTATCTAATAAAGGGTAAAGAATATCATACAATTAGATACTTTATACGGCAACATATAATATGTTAGGTGAAAGACTATCCCTTTATCTCGTCCCGCTCGATTGTTGCTCTCGTATTTTTTTTAATTGATTTCAATAAACAATTTTTGCGAGACTTGTAATTAAATAAAAATGTAACTAAATTAGGAATTGGGTAAAGTCAATTAATTGAAAATCCAGTTAATGGCATTTTATTACGATTATACATTTTCAATAGAAATATATGAGAGAAGATACAATTGTTTTCCTGTTTTCGCTACTCAGAAATGAAAAACACTTTAATCAATGGATTTCATCTTACATAAATGATTAACAGGAATCATTTTAACCTCGTCGTTAATTTTACATACAAGAACGTCACCTTCTTGTTTTGACAAAACCTTACCCACCGATTCTCTGTCCTCGCCGAAAATAACCTTGAACTCATCCCCACTGTTCGGAGGAACTGGAGCCAAATGTTCACTCACTATTGAGACGCTACGATCCTCTTGACGCAAAAATACGGAGCATACACCATTTGATACGGTACGAATAATACCCGTCTGTCCAACAAGATCTGTGTCATCGTGTGTGTGAATTCGAACTTCAATATCCGTTGTACACCAATCTCCCATAGAGGAGTCAAGACTGGCTCCAGGCGTCTGGGGATTGTAAGGTGATTGTGGCACTCCACCAGGTGTATTGGGTGAATAAGTGGAAGGCGATGGCGTATTCATATAGCCAACTGGATATGGTGACGGAGCCGGACTGGGGCTTGGATTGAATGGACTATAGCTTCGATCAGAACCGTAAAGTGTACCAGGGGTTTGCGGAGCAAACTGAGAGGACATCTGGTATCCCGGAGTACCTAAGATTTTTAGGTTAATATTTTGTTAAAAATTAATAAATTTGTTTGTCTTACTTGGATTGTATCCTGGACTGGGACTTGGTTCCTCAAGCGAATAATCAAAATCTGTATTCCTTGCTGGCGTTGTGTTTGCAGTGGGATCCCAAGCACCATGACGTGGTGTCATGCTGCCATCATGTGATGGTGTCATTGTACCGTAAGGTGTACGAGTATCAGAATCCCAATTGGGTGTCTGACTTCCAACCAGAGGCGTTTTAGAGCCAGCTGCAGTATAGCTAGGAGTCTGTGCTCCGTAGCCCGGTGTTCTGGCAGGTGTGCGACCATAGGTGGAAACATTACCTTCTTTACCAGGCTCACCAACAATAACAATATGATTACGGTCTACTGAAATTGTTTGACACGATGTATGTAATTCAACGCGCGCTGTGCTCTCAGTTGCATCCTTTACGATGCCAACAGCACCTATAGTCAATTTAATAGGACACACATTTATATAAGTAAATAGGTAATCTACAAGAGTGCTTACCTTTGTACGGTCCACCACAAATTTTGATAGTTTTTCCTAAAAGTTCTCTATCCCTTGTTACACGGAACCCACCACGACCGCCACGCGTTCCTCCACGTGCTCCACGGCCTCCAGAAGGATGCATAGGTGATTGAATTCGTGGTGACATAAAACCTAATCCTCCGAGTGTATTAGCGTTACTTACACTTGTTTTGCTACCACCTGCAAGCTGTAAATGACGTGTCTTGCAAACAAAAATTCCCCCGTTTTCCGTATACATGCGGCAATGAAGAAAGGCCAAGCTGCGATATAAGTGCTTAATTTCACCAGATCTACCCTGAAAAGTTAAACAAAACAAACATTTGAATTCCAGCATCTTTAACTTAACTGCTCCATAGAACATTTAGGCAAACTAATCCAATAGGTAACAAATGGTATTTTTTGACGGTTCAGCTAATCCAATGTTCACGACCAACTGCAGGACAGCACTTTGGTATTTTTTCAAATTGTTGTGCTATATATTTTGATGCTCGCTTAAGTTTACGATATATTACGTCGTTTTTCTTCAAAATCTTATGAACATTTTTTCCTTTTTTTTCCTGCTAATTGACCAACTTTGATTTTCGCACTTAACAGCAGTTTTATCTTTGTTTTGGTATAATTTTATTTTTGCTTCTTTTCCATAGCGGCAATGCTTTAAAAGCCGAAAAAAATTGCACGAGAGATTGGCTTATCTTTAAAAAAAATCAATAATTTCACTGGCCCTGAGTCGTCCAAACAAATTGGCAACAGATTTATGTAAAGTATGACATTTTGGTAGAAATACTGTTGGACTTAAAAACTGAGTTGAGCGCCAATGTTTAGTGGACATATGTTATATGGACATATTATATTTAATTTGGCTTAAAGATCGTGAGGCAAATAAACGGCTTATGGATGACAACATGAAATCTTCTGAAATACATTTACTGGGTCCGTTTTTAATTTCGTACAAATCAATCTACAATAACTTTTTGGACCTATCCGACTTTATGTAATATGAAATGCTCGCCCCCACATATGACGCTCCTCACAGCGAACGCTTAATTGTGTTCACTTAATATTTGTTGACTGAGTGCGACACGAAAACTCAATCGACAGTGTTTTATCATTATCTTTGATGTATATACATAGAATTCCCAGCGCATTCTTACGGGCTTTCCCACATTCCATTGTGGTTAGGGCCCATCCAAGCAAACTAGGTATAGTAAGTAATGCGGAGTGCTGATTTTGCGAACTAGCGACTGAATAGCCTGAGCACATAAAAGCGTTATGTCCGTATAAAATGTGATACATTAGGAAAGTACCTTCACGAATCTATAGATATAATGACAATCATGCTAGGAAAGATTCTAGATTTCATTAGGAGGGATTTAGACTGATAATGGAGTTTTAAGTTCAGCAAGAGTACAATAGATCTGCTAGGTCGCAGTTCATTCCCCATAACTAAATAATAATAACAAGTATACATGAGTAAATTATTATACCAATCTTAATGATGCATACAAAATAAACATAGGTTTTGGAAATGCTTACGTTACACATCAATACATATTTACATTGTCCTCACATACACATACTTTTGTCATTTATAATACCTTTTAACGTGCATATGCACCTAATGTGAGTATATATTGTTTAAATCAATGAATTTCTCAGTTAATAATTACTTACAGCATGGGGGCCTTCCATAACTTTGACAATATCGCGACGACGTATCTGGTTCTGATCTGCGTCCAATGCCACAGTATTCTGGTTTTCGCGACGCTTATGTAAAGCTGTAGGTTTGCACTCAATACACTTTCCATTCATTCCCAAAACATGAAAATTTTCTCTTTCTAAGCGTACAATAACGCCAACGTTTTGCGAGCTAGACAATTTAGTAATAAATGTTCTTAGTAAAAAAAACTTTATAGGGCTTATAAGTACTTACTCAAGTTGAACTAGGTCTCCCCATTGAAATTGGCCAAGACAGTCAACGCCAGTGGCAACATCAGAGCAAAGTTGTAAATCCCGTGGCAGGACTTCAAGTTCATGGTTGGTTAAATCTGAAACCAACACAACGCGCGAGGACTCTACACGAATAATTAGACCAGTTTCGCCTTCATAACGGCCAGCCAAAACTCTAGCATGATCTCCAGTTTTAAAGTATTTACGCAACTCGCTTGCTTTAAAAATTAAAGGGTCCTTCAAAAAAATGTTAGAATTTGCAATTATTCAGATAGACCATCGGTATTATATTTACATTTAATTAATTTACCTTTAAGTCTTGATGCTTCGGCATGACTGTTATCATTGTGCCATCAATAGCTACAATTTTAGCTTGCAAGTTTTCCAAGTCACCTACGCACACTTCAACATTATCACCCATGGAGAATGAATGGGCAGCAGAAGGATCGTCCTTAACATTGGCCATTATTTCCAAATTAACCTCTGTAAAAACAAAAGGAAGCGTCTTTCACAGTATACAAGAAAGTAATGAATTATCAGATATATACCTTCCGGTGCTTCTTCGAATCGTTCCAATTCAGCGAGAGTTGGCTTAACGCCTTCTGACAAAATTGCTGACATAGTGAAATTCTTATAAAGAAATCCTTTCCGCGAATAACGATTTCCTTCGAAAAGTAAAAAGTCTCCGTCTGAATGGACTTCACCGCCGATTGCTCTAAAATGCCAATGAGTGTTGGGAATTTGGTTTAATTAATTTTGTGTTTATGTTTGCATACCTTACAGCCTCAGGATCAAATGGTTTTGCAACAGGTCTACGTTTCTTTTTACGTTTTCCATCATCACTTTCCTGAAATTAATATTAACATTTTTGGAATAACAACAGAGCAAAATGAATTTATTTACATACAGTTGCAGTAGTTCGCAATGCACCGCGCATTCGTGTGTAATCTATACGGGGAAGTAGTTTTAAATGTACTTGGTTTTGAGCCAAATCAACGTAATCCACTTGTGCTATGTCGTCCTTGTATAAGCCACGCTTTAAGCGCACCCATTGCTTCACCTTTAGACCGACTTGTTCTTTAACCACTTTTAGAACGTCAGTCATTTCTTTAATAGGAACCATTTCCTGTTTCCATTTTCCCATCCGCAAGTTTCCAACATTGTCAATAGCTGTTTTTACATGCGTTTGTTTATAAGCTTCCAGATAGATATATCCCTTGACACCCTCAGGGGCAATTATTGATTTAATTTGCAATGGGTCATCTGTATTTAAGTAGGTTAAAAACTTTCTCATCAACAACAATGCGGTTGCCTTTTCTTCTCCAATGCGGCATTTAACCATCCAAAGGTTTGGATCCCTATTAAAAATGTATTTTATTTATGATCTAAAATCAAAATAAATAAGTATAGAGTTGCTTACTTAATGCCGGGCAAAAGAGTTTGCTGCGTGATTTCATCGGACATTTCTTCGCCACCATCACCAAAGTGTCGTTTGACCATTGATTCGTCAGCATATTTCTTTCTGAGATACTCTTCTATTTCATCCTCTTTTTGAGTACTGTGAATATCATTTAATTATAATTTAATTACAAAATTATTTAAAAACAAAAATGATGTTACTTACTCCCACAAGTTTGTCCCTCTTCGTCTTATTTCAATATCTCTGGCAGTTGGGCCAAGTTCATCAATTTCATTTCCAACGATGCCTATTTCGTTGGCACCTTCCTCCCATTCGTCATCCTCGTCAACCTTAAATTTGTTTAATAATAATAAAAATGTTTGCCGATTTTTTACGTTTGACAAATCAGCCGAATGATAACACAATCGCCATAAACATTCATTTGCAATGTAGAATGGTTGACATTTATTGGCAATGTGGCATACAGCGAGTTCTAATTCAATTCTATCATAATACCTCGTCATCCACTTCAGCTTCGTCAATAATAAAGCCACCGAAACGTTCCTTTTTTTTTTTTTCCTTGGATGGTCATCTTCGTTGTCTTCTTCTTCATATTCCTCAGAGTCTATATCTTCTCCGTTTGCTTCCTCGTCCTCAGAGTCTTCACTTTTACGGTGGTGTCCACGTCCTCCCTGGGGTTGAGGGGAATCAGAACCTGAACCCGAGTGGGCGGATTGTGAACGTGATCGAGATCGGGAAACTGACCGCGACCTTGAGCGAAATCCCGACTTTGATCTAACACTTTGCTGTGATTTGTTGGATATAGATCCATCTTCGGAACCACTATCAGACATATTGCTAACTTCTGAGTCCGACATTTTCACTTAGCAGATATCTTTAAATCTATATAAAGATTAATGTAATTGCATATAGTCACAATTGTTCAAGTTTTGGATATAATAAAGGAGAATGCTAATATAATTCAGTTTTCCATAAAATAAAATTTTCTATAATTCCAACACACTCATGACAAAGGGTTGCACGACGCCAAGTTGAATAAATATTAGGGATTTCGATAAATTATGCAAATATCGATAAATATCCAAGGCTTGGTGTTTTTCTAATTTGTTTTTGTCCACGTTTTATAATGGTTTTTCGATAATTATGAGTGAAAATAGGGTTTTTTAATGATCACGCCCGAATTCACACACACACTCAATTGTAAAAATATTATAAAATTTTTAAAATTTGAATGTTCAAAGATCTGTTAATTCTGCCAGTGAATTAAATAAAATGTCTGAAAAAATTCTGAACTCTTTCACCCATCAGCTGACTGTGCTTCAGAACCGTGAACTTAGAAAATTTACTTTTTACAAAAATTTTATTTAAATTTGTACCATTCATTCATTCATACTTGACGTGCAAGGCGACTTTTTATTTATAACATATACATATCGTGTGAATATCGTCGGCTGTATCGAAAAAAAAAACAGGTTGGCAGTCCCGTTTGGAATAGATAATAAGCAAAGAAGAAGAGAAATCCTGTAGTATAATAAAACAAAATAACTAATTGAACAGATGATTAAAAATGGGTTTGTTATCAATGCTAACTAAACTAAGAACATATGAAATTGGCACAATATTGAAGCGTATTTAAATATACATACAAATGACTTCATGTAAATGCACATATTTGAGTATACCATCACACTACTACATAAACTTGGAAATTTAAGTAATCGATTTAGAAGTTGGGTGCATTTTTATGGGTGAGTGGGTGTATATATCTACATATATTTAATACTTGAGTACTGCATATTAAATAAAATTTAAAAGTTTAAATATCCAACCAGTTTATGTACTGAAGCTTTAAAGTTTGTAAATATGTATATGCCATATATATATTTATAGTACATACATATTCTGAAATGTTATAAACAACCGAAGCATGTTATATATTTATGAATTTACTTATGAACATATTTACTTATGTATGTAACAGTTTTATGCTGCGCAACATATGTATGTATATTAATTAATCATTGACGCTTGTGACGCTTCTGCATACAAAAATACGAAAATCATGAACTCATCGGAGGGCCAACCTAACAGTCAGGCGTTAAAAGGCAGCGAAAGTAAGTATTTGCGAATGAGACACGCAGTGGGACGTTTTGGCAAATATAATTATTTATATATCGTTACCTTAGCATATTCTGACAATTATGTTCTTCATGTGCATATGCCAAACAAAAGTTTTAAGGCAATTGGCTTTAATAAAAATGAAACAGTATTACATATTATCAAAAAAACCGTCGAGGAATTGGGTAAGGAAGGGCATCCGCCCTCAATAACTCAACGATATGCATGTCGGATGTTAAATGTAATCACTAAAGAGGTATGTGGTTATAAAAATAAGTATATAAATACATATATAATTCATATAATATTTGCTAGGTTATCTGGTTGGCAAGGACAACGTTAATGGAAAAGGTGTTGTCTCATTTATTGTCTCCGGGATGCTCGAATGTAGACTGTCCAAACAATGACCAAAAGAAAGCGGAGCTAACGGAGAACACAGATGCGCATGTCGGCAGGCGAGCTATTACCAAAGGGGTGTGGCGTGTCGAACTACGCGTTCGATATGTACCTCACAGGATTCAAGATTTGTTCAATGAAGACAAAACCACATGCTTTTATTATTTTGACCAGGTTAAATCAATCACAGATTTTGCGAGTTCTTCAATAATATTTAAAATATGAATTTTCTTTTTTTTTCAGGTGAAAGAAGAATATATTCAAGCCAATTTACCTACAGTTGATGCTGAATTAGCTGTTCAACTCTGCTGTTTGGGTATCCGTCATTACTTTAAAAACCTAACACTTAAAGCGCCCGATAAAAAACAGCACATTGACTACATAGAAAAGGAGATTGGATTTAAATATTTTGTTCCACAATCTGTGATAACCACCATGAAGCCAAAGAATTTGAAAAAAATGATACAGGCGGGTTATAAGAAGATCTACAATTATACTGACATTGACTACTTGACGAAGTATGTGTTCCGACTTG
This sequence comes from Zaprionus lachaisei, assembly GCA_018901815.1. Classification (NCBI taxonomy): domain Eukaryota; kingdom Metazoa; phylum Arthropoda; class Insecta; order Diptera; family Drosophilidae; genus Zaprionus; species Zaprionus lachaisei. The sequence goes on from JAEIFI010000128.1 coordinate 377,520, forward strand.
CAAAATATTTAATTATGTAATTATTCAAGTAAAACATTGAACTTCAAATTGCAGGTTTTTTGATCTTCTTAAAGGCGTTTACCTAACTGAATATGAACAATTTTCAGTAACCTTGAGTTCGGCGTGGAATATATCTGGAATTTTACATGTTGGGCCGCACATTGGTAAGAGTTTTATTTTCTGTCTTTATACAAGAATAATACATGAATATATTTTATAGGAATCTCTTACCAGACACACCCACAAGCAAGTTTAAGGAATGTCGCACAATTCAAGGATATTGTTGGTATAAAAACCTGCGCGCTTCCAAAGGAAAAAATAGCTAAGGAAAAATGCAATGATTTTGAACATCTAAATTGCAATTGCCAAAAAATTAAAACGCAAATACAAATTTCTGCGTCAAATATTGAGGAAAACCTGGTAATAACGTGCAGTGGAGTAAACGTAAGTTTTTCTATTCATTTCTTAATCAGACTTGAAAAGCTTATAAGGGTTTTTTTTGCAGACTGCTGAGAGTATTGCTGATCTTATTGATGGATATTGCAGGCTATTGAAAAATGATCTTGAGTTTACAATATGGAATAGGGAAACCAATGTTTCGCAAGCTAATAGTCCATCAAACGCGTCTAATTCATATCCAGATGAAATATCACCTGCAAATAAAGGCAAACCTGTTCTTACGGATGATTATGCTGAAATCGGTTTATTGGAAGGGGAAGGAGACTATTCGACACCAACAGGTAAGCTTTGTAACTATTTAAATGAAGTTAATGCAATTTTAACTTTTATTTAGTGCGTAACTACGAGCTTGATCGATCTCAAATTCTTCTGAGTGCTAAAATTGGCGTTGGTCAGTTTGGGGATGTTTATGTTGGAACTTATCGGTATCCAGTACAGGCAAAAGTAAATGTAAAACGAAGTGAGGCTCCAAACAACCACGACGCTAAATATGAAGAAATCCAAGTAGCAGTCAAAACTTGCAAAGCAAATGAAGATCCAGAAAAGACAGAAAATTTTCTTGCTGAGGCCTGTAAGTATAAATAAATGAGAAATCTAAACGGAACGACGGACATGGCTGTATCGACTCGACTGTTGATGCTGATTAAGAATTTATATAGTTTGTGGGGTCTGCCAAGCCTCCTTCTGTCTGTCACATACATTTTCGGTTGGAACACAATTATAATACCTTTCTACCCTATGAGTAGCGGCTATAATGAGCTAAGGTGTTGTAAAAAAATGTATGGCCGCTGGCATATCGGTATAGTTCAGCTCAAAACAATTAAAGTTAGAAATTAGATTTTTTTACATTAAAAAGTCTGCTTTTCTGAAACAGCGCACACGTTTACACGGTATTTAACGTTTATTCAGACACTTCAAAACTGGCATGGTAAGGATCTCTAGATGCAGATCAGAAACGAAACTTAGATCGACCGCCCTCTTCATAGAATTAAGAACATGATTGACCTTCGACTATGACATTTTGAAAATTATATCAAGCCATCAAAAAGGTCATTCTGCTGGGAAGGGAAAACAAATTGTTCCTCAGTATCTGGTGCCCAGTTACAATCAGGAATATTAAAGTCATCAAGGACTATAAACTGATCCCTGTCATATCACATGTTAAATACAGTCTTTATTGCAGACAAATGTTGCGAATAGACCGACAATTCCAATGACGGTGAAATATAGGAGCGGGTTTAATATAAGTAGAATCCGGGAAAGCGAAATTTTACACAAAGAAATTAAATATTATAATGAAACTCCGGTTGTAAAATATCCTATGTAATGGTGGAGTCTACTGCAATGAGAACTCCACTACCACAACGGTCAGGTCGATCACGCCTGTGTATAGTGTACTTTGTAAGATTCGGAGCTAACGATCTGTGGGTTCAAACAAGTCCGTGTTAACACCTAAGCAACGAACATCTTCTCGGCCAGTGGGTGGCGATGGGCACGAAGTCTCTAGTAAGGTATGCTAAAAGATTACATTAATTAATGTCTCCTTATCATAACGTGGTGTGGTTTCCCGCTCGTCCCAAAGTATCTTCGAGGCTTTGGTAAATAAACCTTTTGCTTGCTTCTTGTATCATGGTTAGACCAAGGAAGTGTTTTGTGAAAATCCGTGACATATGATAAAATCAAATTTGCTTTATAATTTAACCCCGCCCCTTTTCCGTCTCTAAACATCAGTAAAATACTTATTGCAAGCGCAAGTGCAGCATCGTTTTTTGAAAAACATAACCAAATTCGTACAGACAATAAATGTGGAAGGCATTGAAGAAATCATTTCTGGTTATAAAACTGAACCCAATATCGATTGCAGCTCTTGACATACTTTGTAATAATTAATTTGTATGTGCCAGTAAGTTAAACAAATACACTACGGCTATATCACAGTTGGGCACACTCTATTGTAGTTTTCAAGCATCGAAAGTTTCAAATTATTATATTTACCTCTGATAGCTATTTTGTTCAGAAAAGAAATAAAATCCTAGTATAAAAATTACGTTTGCAATTAGAATTTTATTGATTTAGGGTAGCTAAAGAGGTCGTGCCCTAACTCAATATTTGGTAGCCCTACCTCTTACTCTCTGAAGTCTAGGTTATTATACAGACGTACAGATTGACATGACTTAATCTACAATAAAATAAAGTATTGTTTTTTGTTTGTTGTCCAGGGAAGCTATTTCGATCAACAATGCAGGCTTTCGTTTTAAACTATAACTCCGGATGATAATTTCTATGTGATAGTTGTATATTTTTGAAATTTTTACAACATACCCTGGCTGATGGTTTATTTATTTTAACCGACCTTACAAAATATATATTTTATATTCAAAATCAAGGTAAACGGAGGAGTCAGTTTTATGTATGTTAGTTTTTCAGCTATCTTTACGAAACTTTGCACACATGCAAGGGAATCAAACAAATTCTTGAAATGTACGTTAAAATAAAACCATTTTGTTCTGTATATGTAAATAAGCATTCCTATTTTCGCTGCTCTAATCATATAAACAAAACAGCATAAAAAGTTTGAAAACTGTGACCTCCACCATCTATGAATTCTAAAATTTCGTGCGGGCTGCTGATCCTGATTCCGATTGATATATGTTAATCTCAGAAACCCATAGTGCGATTGTACATGTATGTTAACGCTAATAATTTGATTTTATTTTTTCCAGATATAATGCAAAAGTTTGATCACCCACATATTATTAGATTGATTGGTATTTGCAGTATTATGCCCATTTGGATAGTTATGGAATTAGCAAAGCTTGGAGAGCTTCGAGCGTACTTAAAAGCAAACAGCGAAAAGTGAGTTGAATATTAATTTAACATGTTCCCACTATGCTAACAATGCGTTTTTCAAGATTAACTCACGGAGCTTTACTTAAGTACTGTTACCAACTGTCGACAGCACTTAGCTATTTGGAATCTAAAAAATTTGTTCACAGAGATATTGCTGCTAGAAATGTTCTTGTGAGCACTCCAACATCTGTCAAAGTAAGGGTTTAAAATATTGATATATATATAGTTTTCATATGAGGTCTATTTTAGTTGGCTGATTTTGGACTATCTCGATGGGTTTCTGACCAGTCCTACTATCACTCAACACCAACAGGTTGGTCAAAAATACATATGTGGACTATATAAATATTTCAACTCATCATTTGTACTTTCAGTTGCACTACCTATTAAATGGATGTCACCGGAGTCCATTAATTTTCGTAGATTTACGACGGCTAGTGATGTATGGATGTTTGGTTAGTTTCTTAACCAACAACAAATACTAATTATTAGTATATAATATTAATTGTATTAATTGAATTTGTATTTGCGATCAGGTGTTTGCATTTGGGAAATTCTTATGCTAGGTGTTAAACCTTTTCAAGGAGTTAAAAACAGTGAAGTTATAACAAAGCTGGAAAATGGAGAAAGGTTACATTTGCCACCAAACTGTCCGCCTAGACTATATTCCCTTATGTCTCAATGCTGGGCTTACGAGCCGTTAAAGAGGCCGAACTTTAAGCGGATCAAAGAAACCTTGTAGTAAGTATAGAAATTTACATTCTTGAATTGTGTTTTATAATATCTTACATATATTCAATTTTCAGTGAAATTTTGGTGGAAGACAGTATGAACTCGACGGAAACATTGAGGCGAGAACATCGTCGAATAGCAGCAACTTCATGGCTGGATACGAACGAAAATGACGCTCCTCCACTAAAACCCTCCAGATTAGTAAACGATATCGGTAAGCTCTCCAAAAATAATACTACAACTTATTTGTTAACCATTTAATAACATTCAACAATTTTAAAAATATATCTAGTTTTTTTAAAACGTATGTGACAGCAGGAGTGGTAAATTGCACATATACATGATCAGTAACCGTAAAACGTCAACAACACAATGAATAAAAAAGAGATTACTCTAAGCATGCTAATGGCCTTATCTTGCAGATTTATTTGTTTAAGAGATAATAATAATTTTGACCACGAGTTTGCAAGGCACCTAAAGAGACATCTCCAACCCTATAAATGATACATCAGAATCAACAGAAAAGTCAGACTAGTCATGTCCGTCGGTCTTTTGCAACGCAAACTAGTCTCTCAGTTAAGGATCTCAAAGTATGTTGATACAAATTGTTCACATGCGTTGCTGCACGCTGTAAAAAAGTAGGAACTAGCCCTACATTTCATTAGAGGTACAATCTGCTAGCAATATATGCCCAGGGATTGTAGTTATTTATAGCTGTCAATGAATACATATAATAATATCCAACTCTGCTCCATAGGATAGGGACTAGCAAGGGTATGCATTCCTTTCTGGTTTTATTTTTCAATAGCCGCAAGACACTCTCACTTTTACTTTATTATTCTGTTTAGATCTAGACCGTTAGTTACCACGCTATAGGACCTTTGGCCTACTGAGGGTAACCTATTTTACTTGTTTTACAGTCGGTCCCTAGTGTAGTGTGCCATTTGTTACATTTTAGTTACCAGTCAATTTTTTAATAATAAACTATTTAACTATTTATCCTAGATATGCCAAGTACTATAAATGCAACGGAAGAGAACAGGACAGTACCACAGACATATATCATAGCTCAAAATCCTGCGGTTCTTGCCAGATTAATGATGGAAAACCAACAACGAGGCATTAATCCCGCGGCCTACACCACACCAGCATCGGTATTTAATACTTTAGCTGTAGGAATAGATGCGAGTACATCAAATCAGTCTCTTAAAACTTCCAAACTTCCGGCAGCGGAGCTTCTAAAACTAGATCCAGTTGCTAATTCTGAAAGTCTCAAAATTAAATTGGCAACTAACAGCATTCCTACGCAAGGAGTTGATCCATTATTAACTAATACATTTGAATCATCCATAAGCGCCGCAAATTTTAATCATATGCACAGTAAGCCCCAGGTGTCAGGTGTATTCTCTGAAAATATTTCATTAAAAAATAACTTTGTTATATGCACACCTGCCGAGAACGAATTTGCCATGAATCATGTTTATATGGACAGTAAGCATACAAACCAAAACGCTAGAAGTTCTGCCTTTAATTTATATGGTAGCCTTGAAAGGCATCAACCAACGACGGATAAGACTTTACATTCAAAGGGTGGGAGCTTGGAGCGTCATCAATCATTGATGACAGCTCAAAATATATTTTTTCACAATTATGGAATAAATGTCACTGATCGATCCAGAAATTTAGAGCGTCAGACTCAATTACACGCATATAAGCAACAATTGAAAACATCGATTGAATGTGAGTCTTTACCAGAAGAAATCTACGATTTTGGCGGGGTTGGTCTCAAAACGTGTGTTTCTGTGAAACAAAAAAACGATGCTTTATTGTTCCAAGCACCTACAAGAATTCAAGGAGCATATAATTATAATAGCCCTCAGAAGTCCAGTACGAATGAAAGCCAAACCTACAGCTATTCTTCACTCCACGACGAGGAGGAAGATCGAATTCAGTGGCGCTTGAAGTCGGCAACAATTCCGTTTTCTCTTCAGATTAATACCAAGAATGATGTATCTGAAGAAGAAATGTCGGTGCCGCTAAAATCTAATACGGCAAATAAGGTTTGATTAGATGATGTTTAAATTGACAGAATATTTATGGATGTTTCTTAGCTATTATTTAGAGTTTTATGTTGGTTATTTTTTGGGTAATTTTTTTTTTTAATTTATGATATTTTAGTATGTGGATTTTATACCCTTGCAGAATCATTTCTTGTGGTCGATAGTACACTACAGAAAGACACCTCTAAAACCAAAAAGTAAAGATGTTGTTAAAAAGAAACAGAGGAATTAAATTATTTCAATCTGTTGCAATGCTTTTCTTGATAAAAATTACAATTCAATTTATTTGGCCATACTATTAAAATTTTACAATAATTCATGCAACAAATTTTTAAGTGAGCTACTTTAATATTAAAATATAACATCAGTGTATGTCAATGCGATTATAATTTAAAATTAAATTAATGCAAAGTGAATACTTATACATGTAATAACGATGGAAACATAGGCTGCAAGGGTATGAAAGCTGCGGCTGGTTGAAGCAGACCTTATTATTTGTTATGTTACACAACATGTTTTATCAGTAAAAAGTATTAAGAGCTTAAATTTATAGGTCACACATAATCATATTAGCGAAAAACTAAGACAGCAACAAAAGGACAGTTATAGTGATGGAGAATGGCTGTACCAAGAGGAAATAATTGTAAGTTAATTTATACACATTGTATAATTGCAATATCTAACATAAATATTTTCATAGAGAAAGCGATCCAGCTCAATACCTCCTGCAATTGGAATAGATCAATCACCAAACCATAAAACCGTTGACTCAGATTCGATGTTAAGTGGTCCAAGTAGCCTACCCGATTGTGCGAACACAAGTCAAGTTCTTAGAATAAAAGATTCAAATGTCTCACAACCCAAGTTAAATAGCTCTACTTTGGATTGCTTAGATTTATTGGCGACGGAAGAACAAAGTAAAGTTTCAAAGTGTAAAAATGATGAAGTACATGATTCTTTACGCCCAGTAAGTCGTGCTAATGACGAGGTTTACTGCGCAACCACTGCGGTAGTAAAGTCAATTATGACACTCTCACAAGGCGTGGAAACGTCAGGCAATGGCGATTATTTACATTTGGTCAAAAATGTAGGCGTGGAACTTAGAAATCTACTCAAGTCCGTGGACAAAATTTCAATATTGTTTCCAGCTCAAGCGTTGAGGTAACTCATTATCTATTCAAATAGTATGTGTATCATATAAATTATTTTATTTGCAGAGAAGTGGAAATGGCGCATAAAGTACTCTCCAAAGATATGCATGAATTAGTTTCAGCAATGCGGTTAGCTCATCAATACAATTCGACTACCTTGGATAATGAATACCGAAAGTAAGTAAAATATATATGTGCTTTGTATCTTAAGACTTAAAATCTGTATATTTTTCAACAGGAGCATGCTATCGGCCGCACATATATTAGCTATGGATGCAAAAAATCTTTTTGATGTAGTCGATTCCATTAGAAATAGGTATCAACATATATTAAACAGCCAATTAGCCTGCAAATTACAATCTAGCGGTGCCCCTTCATCATCTTCTCTTTCGGATGTTGATTCTGCCAACGAAGTTTGCGATGTAGATCTTTACGATAATGAAGTGATAAAGACTCAACATATGCAAATATCGAGTGGTGATGGAGGAACTACTAGAGACATATTAAAGACAAAAACTCATAAAAGTCATGACTCAATGGGAAAAACAAATGAGCCTTTAAAAATAATCGAAGAATCATTTAACAGCTCTGAAGAGCACATGTATTGTAACACATCCGCTTTAAATAGTCAAGCTTAAATTTAGAAACACTACTTATTTATTGAGTGCGAATGTCAGAATCTAAAATCTTGAAAATTAAAGTCTTAAAATTTACCACTATGTAAATATTTAGTAACAAAAATGAGCAAAAAAAAAGCTAAGATTATCTGAAATATAAACTTGTAAAACCTAAAATAAATATTGCTTAACTTAACATTGACGAACATTTTGAAGAAGATGCATGATGAAATAAATAACTTAAAAAATGTGAGAAAATTTTTAAACACATTTGTCTTACCTAAACGTTTTCTTTCTATACGTTTCTACATTTTTTTAAGGTCAACCAAACGAACGCTACAGTCGGGCACGCCAGAAAGTAAAATAACTTTTTTAAAAAACCGTTACAAATACACTTACTATTACCAAATACTATTTCCTGATTCTTACACACATTTGTATGAACGTACACCAGCAAGTGCAGGCAGCACGCGAAATTTGGAGGAGAGATATATGTACATACATATACCAGGGACCCAAAATAATGATTATTCTTTAATCAGGGTTTTTAAAAGTCGTCTATATATAATAACATATATTATATAGTATCTGTAGTTTTTGCGTTGCCTTAATCTATTACATTACCAGAAATAAATTAAATTGCCCACGTCTTGTATGCTTTTGAATTTTAGAACGAGAATTCATATTGTTTCGCTCGTTACTATGCCTCTCTAACCTGATTTATCTTAGTTCGATCGATATTTTCGATCGGAAAAAATAACGCTCAATAGTCATTATTTTTTGAACAACATTTTTTCGCTCAAGAAATGATTATTATTTTTTTAACGAATGAAATAAAACTCAGCACATAATCATTATTTTTTGAGTTTTATTATGAGTGATTTTTACGGTCCCTGATATATACTACAGTCAGTCAAGTATATGTATGTCGAAGCCAGACAGTTTTATCTTTCATTCGTCGCACAGTAGGGCCTTTTACCATTTAGCGATGCAAAAATCATAACTTTTGAACCACATAAGAGAATCGAATAATTTAAATGCAAATTAAAGATAATTGTTAAACCTTTAAATAAAGTACAAGTTTAAAGTGATATGATAATGGTTTCCTATCAACAGAATGCTAAAGTCAATATTTGTTACCGGCCTTTAAAACCCATGTTATTTTAACCCAAAAAAAATGTATCTCTGCGTATTATCTAATTTTTATTTTTAGTAGTTATAGGCTTAATATTTTTTTAATCAGTCCACAAATTAAAAAAATAACAACATTAAATTTTTGTATATTTTATTTTGTGTTAATTTTGTTTTCATTAGGGCTATCACAATAAGTGATAAAATACATATATTTCTTGGAACAAGCTGAATTGGATAAATATATTGTAAAGCTGCCAGACAATCTATTGTCTGATTTTTATTGTTTTCAAGATATTGCATCCAAATTTATTTTACATTACATCAGGCATTTGCTTATAAATAATATTCATACAAAATTTAATAAAAATCTGACAACTTTAACATAGATTCCATGGGAACACTCCACCGCAATGATGTTTTTTTAGGCCATGGATTTTAAAAAAATTCATGGACTATTGTGTTTGTCGGAACGGAATTGTGCGTAACAGGCAGAAGGAGGCATCTCCGACCCCATAAACTATATATATTCTGAATCAGTATCAGTAGCCGAGTCGATTGAGCCATGTCTGTCTGTCCGTCTGTCCGTCTGTCTGTCTGTATGAACACCTGGATCTCAGAAAGTATAAGAGCTAGAGTCATCAAATTTTGCGACAACATACGTATATATTGCAGTGTCTCAAAGTTTTTTTAAAATTTGGACACGCCCCTTCCCGCCTCCGTAAATCAGTAATAACTATTTAAAAACTACAATATTAGCTCAACAACCAAATTTGTATATCTTAAATGACAAATACTTTGCCACGGGCGTTATGTGAAAATTTGATTTAAATCGGACTATTAATAAGTGAGATATGATACGAATTAAACTCACTTTGAACATACATTTATACTTAAGCAGACCTAATTTACGCAAGCATACCGAAGTTCAAATCTAGCGTCAGACATTTTAAACTTTTTATTTGCATTGTATGGTAACAAAATTGGTTGACAATGCAGCTTTGCCGATAGGCCAAGGAGTGAGGCAATGGCCGAGTGGTTAGAGTGGCGGACGGCTGTGAGAGAGTGCGTGTGTGTTCAACTCCCGGTTGAGGCGGGTGCAAATTTTCATTTATTAATTACTTTTTATTTTATTTTATTTATTATATTCTAATAATATTCGGGCGGCGATTCCATACCGCGTCAGACACACAGCATTTTAAACTTTTTATTTGCATTGTATGGTAACAAAATTGGTTGACAATGCAGCTATGCCGATGAGTCAGGTAGTGAGGCAATGGCCGAGTGGTTAGAGTGGCGGACGGCTGTGAGAGAGTGCGTGTGTGTTCAACTCCCGGTTGAGGCGGGTGCGAATTTTCATTTATTAATTATTTATTATATTATTTTATTTTTATTTATTTTATTCTAATAATAATAATATTCGGGCGGCGATTCCATACCGTTAACATTTTTATTACGGTATAATATGATAATCCATGGCCTTATACAGTCAGCACCTGACTGTAGCGTTAGTATTTTTTATACCTACATTTATTTAACATACACAATACTTAGCCAAAAATAACTATTTACATAAAGGATGTTTGATTTAGAAAATAATGAAAATAGACCTGTCGCAAAGTTAGGTATAAATCATGGAATTTGACAGGTGCAGGTGCTCATATCTGATTTGGCACCTATTTTCACATACAAAAATCGTTCAACTTTGAGGGCCTATATTTTTAATTTTTATTTTGATCCGATTTGAAAATGGGAAACATTTTCGAGATTCGTGGAGATAGAAAATTAAATTTTTGATTTGCGGGCACGGTGGGCGTGTCATACAAAATTTCAAATAAACTTAATCTGCGCACAGTTTGCTGAACCTTGCCAAATTTAATGTCTCAAGACTTTAGCAGCTGGCTTGTGTCGACATGTTTTGATTGTGCTCCAGAAAAAAATATATTTACATAAATAAGAAAAAAAATAAAATAAAGAATATATTATAATATAAATAAAAAGAAAATATATATCTATAAGCGAAAAGACGCTTTTATTGATGTTAAATTTGGTAAACTCTATTATTTTCTTGTGTGTAAAAACATAAAATATATAACGAAAGTCATTAAAGATTAACTGAAGACTGGTAACTCGCCTGGCTTTCGACGTAATAATTCCATAAATGATCATCGAGCTCCCAACGTGTGCAGTTCTACACATCGTATCTTAGCGAGATATAGTTCATCCTATGAAGCCACTGAGGTACCCAACGGGTAGATGAAGATGCCTCTTGGAGAGCGAACTAGTGTTGGAGTTGGTAAGCATTTTAGGCCAGACGCATCCCTCGTCTTAAAAGCCAGTAGCGGTCGATCATCCTGTCGATCCTAGTTGTACCCTTCGACCATTGAAAATTGTCAAAAAAGGGTATACTAACTTTGTATGTAACAGGCAGAAGGAGGCGTGGGAGACACCAGATATATGTATATTCTTACTCAGTATCACTAGCCGAGTCGATTGAGCCATGCTTGTCTGTCCGTCTGTCTGTGTGAACGCACAGATCTCAGCTATTATAAAAACTAGAGTTGCCAAATTTGGCAGGAAGACTCTTGTGTACTATAAGCTGATCAAGTTATTTTAAATTTTAGGTGCCACGCCAACCACACTCGCAAATGAAAAATTTAATTTTTATATACAAGATACAACTGACTTTAACATATAATAAGCTGAATGCCTGCCAAGAAAGTATGAGCATATTTAAGAAAGTATGAGCATAAAACCAAGTGCTTGAGTCAGCTAACAAGGGAGGCGCGAGCACCATCTGTCGGGAATAATTTCAAAGCATGTGCATATGTATATATTATATATGTGTACATACATAGGAACATAGGTCGATGGGTATCCCACTGACGAAGTGAACGACTCAGCCATTGCTAGTTCGTTGTCTTGGATACAAGAATAAATAAATAAATTGCCAAGCAACAATGAGTGTTATTTCTTTTTAGGGAAGGACCTTGAATGGCTGCTTGAGAAGGATCATTGTCGCAGATTGCTTAACTTGGCACCAATGAAAAGTTCCCTCGAATATGTTGTGGTCCAAACCTTTTAACATGAAATTCCTTTGATCAAACGGGCACGTCCAGATTGCATTCATTTATTTGGATATGCAACGGAGTCAAGTTAAGGTACAGCAATACTAATTCAGTAGGGGTGCGCCACTCAGTAAAAGTAAATGTAATCTCTTAAATTATTTATGGCAGTGATCTATGTTTATTTTTGGCCACACAACAGAAGCTTTGGTAACTATAAGTCTTTCCATCCTGTCGTATAACTATCGAATGTTGCTGGAATAGCGACCACAAGCTCCTATTAAACTTCTTATTTATGTTTACCTGTATATACCCACTTATGTATGCCAATGGAAATACGTGGTTTAATTCGATTCGGGGAAATAAACTGATAGCAAATGGTTTTTATGAATGTTGGTTTGCCTTTGCCCTTTGCCATCCTCCTTCAAGCTATATCAATTGCCGTAGCCACTAGGTCGCTGAGGACAAAGTTAGTAGTGGGGAATTGCTTTAATCTATTGTCTACCAATATAGCAGTGCGAGAAGTAATTCCATAACAAGTTATAAGTGACTTATAAGAATAGTTCGAGGAAGGTGTGGCATGTCAGAGCTCTTCGGGAAGTAACTTCTGATGAGGTGAGCTCCAGGGAACTCTGTTCCTCCAACAGTCCTCCTCTCACCTAGTCAGCAGTGCTTCCTCGCACACGAGTATCAGCCAGCTCTTCCGAGTTACGCAACCTTTGATGTGTGTCCAGCAGCAGTGTTTTCAGTTCTTACGAGCTCAGCGTTGTTAATTGTAGAGTGACTTTGCGGACTTAACATAGGCCTTCATTGGTTTCTTTACACCTTAGTGAGGTTGCAATGGCTATTTTGAGCTTGAGATATGTTGGAATGCTTTAGTTTTGCGTGGGTGCCTGCAGGGTAGCAGCAGACGATTCTCACTTAAGTTATTGGTAATGGAGTAATTTCCCTGAGCTGTCCGTATGAGACAGAGCTCTTTGGTTTTCCGGGGCCCCATCTAGGCATGCTTTCAGACCTTGAACTTGGACCTCCCTGGGCGAACGTAGTGGTGGGAAAAGGTTGATATCGTGCTATAATTCATAGGAGCCAAATATTAAGAACGTTTTGAGATCATCATTTTAGAATTTTTATACCCTTCGTCCTTCGTTCAAAAATAGTAAAATTAACTTTGTGCAAATGTATGTAACAAGCAGAAGAAGGCAGAGAAGAGCCCATAAAGTATGTATATTCTTGCTCAGGATCACTAGCCAAGTCGATTGAGAGTCCGTTTTTATGAACTTCAAGATCTCAGTTATTATAAGAGCTAAAGAATCCAAATTTGGCATGCTCTCCGTAGATGAAGTTTGTTTAAAATTTTGGATGTCACGCCTCCCGCTCATGCAAATTCATAAACAAGCAAATATATTATATTTAAATTCGATTTGTATGCGACGTATAAATAATAAAACTTTTTGACTTTGAAATATACGTAGCTGATCCTTCCTCATCCGATCGGTCAATAAACACAGAAAAAGGAAAGACACAGGAAAGAATTAGCATAACATTTGAGGAAGAGTTATCTCACCCCTTCATTTCATATAATATGATCTGAATTTATTATATTTATTAAAGGGTAGAGAGAATCATGCAGTTAGATCCTCTTGTTTTTATGTACATTAAATTAAATTAAAAGTAATTAAAATACAATCTCTAACAGGTCTGGTTGGGGGGCAAAAATGACCAGAAAGCAAGGCTACTTGCGGCATGCGGTGGTTTCATACCCATGCAGGTTCTTTTCTCAGTTCAGTATTCAATAATAATACGTCGATCTCTGTCTAACTTTGATTGCCACTGATAACTTAAGTTATTTTGAAAAACAATACTAGTCTTCATAAAACAACCCTCATTTCGGCCGATTGTTCCAATGGCAGCCATATGTTAAAGTAGTCCGACTTTGATGAAATTTTGTGTACATATTGTTAAGAACCACAAATTCACAATTAATAAAAGCTGAACCGATATTTAAATATATTTATTAGTTACTTCATTAACACAACTTGTCAATCTTGTGGATTGCTCATGCTCACTCATTGTCTCCAGCTGCGGTATCCATGACGTCGCTGCTCTATCCAGCGGCGTTGTTGTTTGGTAGAGGTAGAAGGTATACTAACTTTGTGCAAATGTTTGTTACAGGCATCAGAAAGCATGTCAGACCCCACAAAATGTATATATTCTTGTTCAGGATCACTAGTAGAGCCATTTCAGCCATGTCTGTCTGTCTGTTTGTGTCAACACACAGATTTCAGATATTATATTGTAAAAGCTTGAGACACCAACTCATTATTTTTCCTTGAAGTCGAAAATCGAAAGCGTTTGCGTGGGGTGAAAGGCAATAATAGAACGTACCCCCGTTACACATTCAACAAACGACAAAATATTTAAAATTCAATTTAAAAAAAGATTTTATTAAAAAAAATTAACTAATTAGAAAAAAAGTTTTCCTTGGAGTGCTGAAACTTGTATACCCTTGTCCACCGATTGTTCATATACTAGTTATATATAACGCTACAGAATTGTATAAAATTGTTTATGTGTTCGTTAACATCTAAAATAGCTGAAATCGAAGTTAATATACGATTTGTTTATGAAAATCATTATTCGTAATGGATTATTGATATAAAAGCTAAAGAATATGGTTGTCCGATTTGAATTAACAGTAAATATAATAACAAAATAACAAAAATCACCAATGGGTTGTATGGCAGCTGTACGACATATGAGTCCAATCCGTTTCCTTTCAACTTACTCAGAGCGTGCATTAATAGGAGGTAACATATATGTGCCAAGTTTTATTAAGACAACTTTAAAACTGAGAGACATTTTTCCGTTGCAAACAATAAACAAAAAAAACGGACTTGACTAATCTGACTCCCCTCGGTGACGATTCAGAATTTACAATATATACTTTAGAAGGTCGGGATGTCTCCTAAGGTGCGTTGAAAACTTCTGTTCAAAATTAATTTACTCTCTGGAAGGGTATAATGACTTAATCCAATTGACAAACTCTAATAAAACTCCTATTAAAGTGAGGGACATTATTTTAGAAGTATAGAATAAAAAATGTTTTTTTAAGAGCCATTACAAATGTATTGTGCGTTCAATTCATTTCTCCAAAGCAAATTCTCTAATTAAAATGTATGAGAGATGAAGTATAGAATAAAACATATTTTGTTAAGTGCCTCTACGAATATATTGTGCGCTCAATCCATTCCTCCAAAGTAAAAGTGGCAGTTTCATTCTTTTCGGTATCTCGTTCCTTAAATATTTCTGTAAAGATTTTAAAGATATTAAATTATACCTGAAGTTAATATTTGTATATTACCAATGTATGTTTTTATTTTTACTGCACACATAAGAAAATCATCAAACGAAATCTGGCCGTCTCTGGAACCATATCGATGACCTAAGGCATTTAGTACACGATTGTTTAAATGGTATCCGGCAGACTGGAGGGCTTCTCGGAGTTGAAAACCTGATATTCTGCACACATTTTCTGTGTCGTATACTTTAAAAATAGCTTTCCATTTGGCAATATTAGTAAGCAACTCCTCAAATTCTTCGAAACCTAATTTTCCTGATTTATCTGCATCCAACATTGCTACCATAGAACGGCAAACATCTTTGGAGAATCCATGGGTCTCGTCAACAATGGCTTAAAATGGGATGTAAATGTATTAAATATTAAATGTAATAATTCTTAAACAAATAAACATACCGTTAACATTTACTGGATTTTCGTCTATTAATCGTTTGTTTGAGTTATCACTGGCTCCAAGTTGTTCTTCAAACGGGGTACCTTTAAGAAATGGACCACATAACAAGGACAGTAGTCCACATGCATTGGTGCCATTTTCAACTGGAGCCGCACTAGTTTCAAATGCATTTTCGGTACCAAAACGTCTATACTCGATTGGCTTAGGTAAATCTTTAATTGAGAATTTATTGATTATTTTTTAAATAGTAATCTTGTATTTTTCATTGAACTAACCATCCCGCATGGAAAAATCCAAAACACGTTTAAGCTCCATCCAATCAACTTCCATGTCTTGTCCAGCTATGCTATCAAATAACCGTCGAAGGCTCTCCTTTTGTGTATCAATGGACTTTGGTGTTGGAAAAACTGGCAGTACCTTTGTATAAAACATTAAGGTTTAAAATTGTATTGAATAATCGTGTATTAACTAACCTTATTTGAATTGTCTCCGTATCCAACATGATCATCACTCTCTCTATATTTTGAAAAATTATTGATTTAATAAAAATAGGATGATGATGATAACAATAACATGCCTTGCAATCTGAGTCTTAAGAATTCGCCGATATATTTTCTACGCTTACCATATGTAATACTACGAGGTGTAACAATTAAGTAATGAGATTGATTATATTGCGTGCGAACTTGAAATGCCCTTTTTCTTCTCCCACCATCATTTCCCTTTCCACTGATATACATATTTGCGATCGCTCTAGTTTGTTGAGTTCGCCTGCTGTGTCGTGTTGAGTAAACGGGTGAAAATGGAATAACGAAATCAAGAGCAACGCGTTGCGATAAAATTTGGCGAAATAGCTTCGGAAACGTACACTTAAATTGTAAAAGTGCATGATGATAGTGCCCTTAGTCGTGCCCAGATGTTTCGATGACATAAAGAGTTTAAGGAGGGGCGTGAAAGCGTGGAAGACGAGGCGCGGAGCGGGAGACCAGTCGAGGTGCGGACAGACACGTAGTATTTGGCCTCTGGATCGCCGTGTTGCAACAACCGCCTTTTTCGCTATTTCACCCTGTGATTTATTTTGTTGTTCCATAGAACGAAATCGGTGGTCAAAGAACCCATTTTGAGTCCATTGAGGAAATACAGGCGGCCGTGACGAGGGTACTCGCGGACATCCCAATCGAAGCGTTCCAGAAATGTTACGAAGCATGGAAAACGCGCTGGAATCGTTGTATAATTGCCCAAGGGGAGTACTTTAAAGGGGATGGCAAAGTTGTAGAATAATTTTAAAATATACGGTTTTTATGGAATCAGCCTCATTACTTAATTGTCACACCTCGCATTTTATGGCTACAATTTTGAACATTCAAGTTATGGATTACAGTACTTCGACTCATTTGAAATTAAACAATGATAGCTAACAAGAAAATTTGAAATACATGTAGAGTGTGCAGTAGCTCTAAAGCCGAGAGACTAGTTTGCATTGCAACAGACGGATGAACAGACGGAAGTTGGTCAAAATTACTTTTTATATGTCGGTTATCATTTCACCATTTTTTGATATTTATTTAATTTGAATTTGTAGTGTAGAAAATTGTTCTATAGGGAGATCATTAATATCAGTTCATTGAAAGAGGCTGTACGCCCCAAATATTGGAGGCCACAATATTTATTCGTCATCTTGAATTTCAAAATATTATAGGGTTTTCTAGCTTTAATAAACAAAATTTGGTACTCTTGATCTAAAGATGTTTTACTTTTCATTCAAATCCAAGGTATAGGGTAACAAATTCCATGGATTTTATAAAGCTTGTGAATTTGAATGTATGTTACAGGTAGAATTATAAGGCGGTAGAAGAAGGTAAAGCTATGTAATTATGTCTTTCTTTATGAGGAAATAGTCATCATAGAGTTCTGAAGAGAGTTCATGTATGTTTAACATATATAAGTATGTTAGATGATTATTATAAGAAAGGAAACGTGAAATCGCCCGAACAAATTCGGGTTTTTGATTAACAAGTACTATTTTAATTATAAAAATTTCTTTTGGACACTCAAGGAATATGCAGAAATATTAATATTTTCTTTAATATCTCATAAGAAAATATATAAAAATAATAAGTGAAAACATTTCTAAACCATTTAAATTCCAAACCATTCCCTTGGGACCAAGAAGCGATGCCAACAGCAGTTTTCCCAGAAGTTGATCCTTAGTATTCAGTTAATTGATTATTTGTTTATTGATTATTGAACGGCATGAAAACGGATTCTTATGCGTGCTTGCGTTGTTCTTTTAATTTTGAAATTTTTGGATTTTAACAGTTTTATAAGGGGAGTGTATTTGAACTTTTTTCAAATATGTGTAGTGTAAATGTTAAATATAATTTACTCTTGAAAATATTTTTTGACAGCCGCAGATGGCATACCTTCCTTTGTGATTGGTTTATTTTTATAATGAAATCCCTTTACTTGAAAAAAAATCAAATTTGTTTAATATCTCGTAAAGGAGTTTAAAAATGTTTTATATCTTTTGAGAAACGAATACTAGAGTGAATCCAATTGACAAATTAAATAAAATAGAAAAAACCACAGTCGCGCTGCACGCGACAGTGGGATACCCTTCGACCTATGTTCCGGTGTAGTTTAATGTGTTAAATTCATACACATATACAAATACAAATGCTTTTAAATTATTGCCGACAGATGGCGCTCGCGCTTTGCGCTCGCCCGCCTCCCTTGTTAGCTGATACAAGCACTTGGTTTCATGCACATACTTTCTTAAATAACTTCCGTGTTTATTATCAGATCGGAAAGTTGTATCTTTTATACAGCGCTTACAAATTGAGTTCAAAAATTAAATTATTGATTTGCGGGGGCAGTGGGCGTGGCACCTAACATTTGAAATAAACTTGATCAGCTTATAGTACACAGGAGTCTTCCTGCCAAATTTGGTAACTCTAGCTTTTATAATAGCTGAGATCTGTGCGTTCACACAGACAGACGGACAGACATGGCTCAATCGACTCGGCTTGTGATCCTGAGCAAGGATATATATACTTTATGGGATCTCCGACGTCTCCTTCTGCCTGTTACATACATTTGCACAAAGTTAGTATGCCCTTTTTTGACCATTTTCAATGGTCGAAGGGTATAATTAAGACAGGTTCAGCTTAACATCAAGTATAGAAGTATCACTTGTTCTCTATATTTTAGAAAATATTTAAATTTAAGCGGTATTGTACAGATATGCAACAATGCCAGTTAAAGGGTTAATTAGATTTTTAAATTTTTTTTATTTCACTGGGTTTACTGGCTGTATATTGGCTGCTGTTTTGCCTACGTTCATAGAAATAACACGCAGAAAAGTAAATGTATTTTTCCGTTTAAATACCCACCCCTTGAAAATTATATTGGAAAGTATTACAATTGATTTAATCGGCTGCTGAATAAGCTCTAATATACAAACTCATCTTCGGCTGTATTATATACGCACTCCATATTATTTTTTGTTTCAGAGAAAACTCGAATGATGAATTCCCCTTCCTCGTTGGGGTCAAAAGTTGAGGGGACAATGAGATAGTGGCCGGGTGGTAATTTGAATCGAGCGCATACCTATATAAAAAATATATTCAATACTGTAGTTAGAGTAATAATAATAATTTAGTAATACTTACTTCACGAGTATTGATGAAGTGTGGTGATCGGCCAACTGAAGACTTGTATTTAAAGAAATTAATACCTAATGGACGGCTTTGAAGGTCTTGATCACTTAAGCTGTAAATAGCAAAACCAATCGTGAGACATTCCATTCCCATATTTCGTTTGGATCTGCGATTTTTTTTGCATCAAAGCTACGATGACTGTGCAATGGCCATTGTCATCATTTTCATCAGGATCAACCAAAGAAATAATATATTGGGGGTTATGCCAGAAGGTATCCAAGAAATTTCGGCAACCACCAGCTGTTACGCCGGGTGTCCATTCGCCTTCGAACATTGACATCTCCCATTTATGTTTTACATTATGTTGATAATCTTCTGCGTTTCTTTGCGAAAAAGAATCCGGGGATAAATTGCATATCTCAACGCGATCAAAATGAGTCAGAAAATCCTGAAAAGACATCCAAAACTCTCCATCTCTATCAAATGTAAGTCCAATTTCGGTTTTCTGTTCCTCAGGTATATATCGCCATTCAGGCGAACTGTCACTCCATGGACCGTTCCATTCGGCTTCATTTCCCCAAGGATTTCTCATTCGAATCATTGGAATCTTTCCTTGCCGATTTGGTGTTACAATATCAATAAAGCAAACCTTCAGATGATCAAAAACAATATGCTTCAGTATTATAATATGATTTCAGGAATTTAGAATCACCTTAGTAATTGAGTAAGCATGCCCCCGTATTAGTCCTTGCGGTGTTTCAGCTTCTAGTACATTAGGATCGGCCTCTATTGAACAACCCATCATTGAGTTGCGTTCGGCAGACATTTGAAGTATGCTAAAGAGATTTTCAGGAGATTCTTTTAGATCGTACCACTCGCTAACACCCCCAGTAAAATCTTCCATGGCCTCGCATGTTGTTCCGCCTTTAAGAGCTTCATAAGATCCGTGTAATCTAGGGTCAGAATTATAAGCACTTGTTTTATTTATTCTACTCCATCTTACTTGGCATATGCTTTCTCTAAGAGCGCACTCCAGAACTCATTCTTTTCAGCTGAATGCATATACAGTAATTCACCACGGTAGGTTGGCAAGCGGTCATCCACAATTACGTCGACCCATTTACCTATTAAATTTATTAGTTAGACTCATAAAGAAGGTTTTCAAATAATATAC
This sequence comes from Zaprionus lachaisei, assembly GCA_018901815.1. Classification (NCBI taxonomy): domain Eukaryota; kingdom Metazoa; phylum Arthropoda; class Insecta; order Diptera; family Drosophilidae; genus Zaprionus; species Zaprionus lachaisei. The sequence goes on from JAEIFI010000128.1 coordinate 398,170, forward strand.
TTTGTGCCCGCCGTATACACCTACATACATATATCTTCAGTTTTCAGACAACGCAGTCAAACTTGTTCTGTTAAACTTTAGTGATCTTTATCTTTTCATAGAAATCTGACCACTTCTATATATCACTGTGATAGAAGCCGACGGACAAAATCAGATTAAAGTTTTAAAGATATTACAGCTTTACAACGTGTTAATTTGTATTCTACATTTTACAATTATTACATATATATATTTCATACATATTACATTTTTTACAATTAGAGTATAATGTGCTTAGGTTCATCGGATAATATCTGCATTTTTGCATTTTGCAGAAAATGTTTATAAAATGAGAATAGTTATCTGCTGTTTTGTTGAAATGCGAAGAGTGCAAACTGTTAATGTTAACATTATTTGTTACTGAAAGAGAAACATTCTTCGAAAAACAACATATGTATTTATACAAAACTCTTATTGCGGCTCATCATCGAAAAGGGGCGATGTGTTTAAAAATATCAAACTTAAGACATGTCTTTTCATGTGCAGATATACAAATGTAGCAGAACTACATATATTGTTATACAAATTTCAGAGACTAACTAGCTTCGCTTTCTCTCATTCAATCTAGTTTAAGCATATATGTGAAGTGTGAGTGGTTGTGGTTTAATATTTCAATCTGCGTTCATTTCTCAAGTACATTACAGAAAATTAGTAGAAAATATCGCCGATTGAAAGATTGTAGTGTTAATAGATATAGTGTTAAGAAAAATAATAGTAAATAGTAAGTATAATTTTCATTGACATTGAACTTATGAACCCTCTCCATGTAGCTTCTCCCTCCCCTCTATGGACCGCCGCTCTTGCACGCGCTTTCTTCGTTTGCCCCAATTGAGGGTAGTTGCGTTTGCAAGTGGCAATAACAACAACGTACTCAACGATCACACTGGCTGCAATTCGCTGTATCTGCAGGTGACACTTTGTCGCTAAGTGGACATAGCGGACATAGCGTGGCTCGTATTTCGGTCACTGATAGCTACAGCTACAACAGCTATGCGGGGCGCCCCTCGCCCTGCACTGGCCGCAAACGGTGCCCTCAGCACTGGAGCCGGAGCTCTGGTGAGAACCAGCCCCGACTCAAGTCTTCAGTCTTCGGCCTACCCCCTAACTGGAACATCAGCGAAACCTCTGCAGAATAAATTAATCTAATTTGGAATTTGTAACCAAGTTAAACTAAGTTTGAACAATTATATTGTAACGTGAACGAAACCCAAGCGAACTCTTATTTCAGGCAGAATCAACTGGATCGTTCTTCATCTTAACTAGGTGAGCTATGCGGCTACGAGAGCCGAATCAACTCAGGCAAGCTAAGGCTTGCTTAACTGGCGTTCGAGCAATCAGAATTCTGACTAATGACAGTTATTCAAAATAAAACTAAAAGATATAAAAAAAAGGAAAAAGTGATCCACGAAATGTGAAAATAACGACGATGATAATAGTGGCAATGTGACAATGAAATGTAAAGAAAAACGACCACCCGCCGTGGTGAGAATGCCGTTACAATTTGTAGCGGGGACAACATTCTGCACGAGCGCAAAAAAGTCGTACATAACAAAATATAAAGACCACCCGCCGCAGCGTTAATGCCGTCTCCGTCCAGGAGCGGGGCACATTATACGCGGGCGCGAAGTGTCTGCATAAAGAAAAATAGAAAAAAACCACAGTCGCGCTGCACGCGACAGTGGGATACCCTTCGACCTATGTTCCGGTGTAGTTTAATTTGTTAAATTCATACACATATACAAATGCGCATGCTTTTAAATTATTGCCGACAGATGGCGCTCGCGCTTTGCGCTCGCCCGCCTCCCTTGTTAGCTGATACAAGCACTTGGTTTCATGCACATACTTTCTTAAATAACTTCCGTGTTTATTATCAGATCGGAAAGTTGTATCTTTTATACAGCGCTTACAAATTGAGTTCAAAAATTAAATTATTGATTTGCGGGGGCAGTGGGCGTGGCACCTAACATTTGAAATAAACTTGATCAGATTATAGTACACAGGAGTCTTCCTGCCAAATTTGGTAACTCTAGCTTTTATAATAGCTGAGATCTGTGCGTTCACACAGACAGACGGACAGACAGACAGACAGACAGACATGGCTCAATCGACTCGGCTTGTGATCCTGAGCAAGAATATATATACTTTATGGGGTCTCCGACGCCTCCTTCTGCCTGTTACATACATTTGCACAAAATTAGTATACCCCTTTTTTGACCATTTTCAATGGTCGAAGGGTATAAAAAAAAAATAACCAATGTTACAACCCACTACGGCGATTCGTCTACACTCCCTGTAACTTATTCGTGAGTGCAAGGTTCATAGCGTCAAACCAATACCGAAATAGACATTAAAATGTCCGAAATAAAAAAGAAGAATAATAATAATAATAAATTGAGTGGCAATCTACTGGATAGGCTGAGTGTGTGGAGGCACCCGAAAAAGCTGCCCAGTGGATTCCGTGGCAGCCGTACCTTAGTAGGCTAAGGCCAAAAGGGAAAAATACGGACCCCCGTGCGCAGGGCTAAGTTCGACTGTTCACAAGACTCGCCCATCACTGTCGCCACATATGTAATTGATTCAAACCAAGGCCAGAAGAAATAAATAAAAATATAATAAGAACAAAACAAGAACATAAACGACTATTGAAAAACCATTGTCAATAAATATTACTCGATATTTCTAAAAATATATTTTTCTTTCCCTCAGATCATAAGAAAAAACACGTACACGGAAAGACACAAATATTCGATGAATTCGAGAAATATTCAAAACTAGGATCGATTGTTAAGGGTGGGTGAAACAACATTTACATCCAACCTGTGCTTTTCAATAAAAAAAACTAAATTCCGTAAATACCATCAACAAATACCTTTAGAGAGTGGTTGTCTGTTTGCACTCCTGTCCGATTCGATTAACCTCCGTTGCCCGTATATTAAAGAAAATTGAAGAAATTAAGGAAACACCGAATGCACTCCTTGCCAAAATGACCGGGCTTAAAGACGACATGAAGAAAATGAATAATAGATTTAACACCTTAGAAACTGAAAGCGAAGCCCGTAACCCGGTGGTCACCCTTCAGGTGCCCTTAGCGCGTGCGCGCAATTAATTTGAGCTAAAAGAAGTTTTTGCGCTTCCAGATTGTGTTAAAGAACTTGAAACTGTGCTCAAGCAATTCTGAACGACTACGAGGTCATCAAAGGGAGACCTCTGTTCCGCGCTATAGTCTGCCACATTAGGCAAAAGATAAGAGGCGAAGCCGAAGAGGCTCTTGACGGCCGCTCGCCAGGCACCAAAATCTACATAGCTTGCGTTCTGAGTCCCTTGACTCGTCTCCTCTAGTGCACCAGTTGTCGGCACGGCCCGGCAACACGAACGACAAACAATCGTATGGAACTCTCCTAGCACTTTGTAGCATTGTAGCACTTTGCTGCAATGCTTACGTAAACTCAAAGACCTAAGCATATTTCAAGTGCAAAGTAATATGATCGCACCAATATGCAATGGGCAGTAGCAGTGCCGATTCCGCATGTCCCTCAGGCATGCGCGACCGTCCAACGGCGCTGAGCATATAAACATATAAGCTACACATAGATAGCCGCTCCGCTGCCGGCGTTTCCGACAGTTCAGCTACGCGGTTTAGCTTAAGCAAAGAATATGTAAAAGACCAAGAAGGCATTGAATAAAGATACTTGGAGAAGAACAGAAGTTCTTCTCCCTTCAAACCAAGACCGAATCCAATTCTTGAAATACTATTCTACATGGCGCCCGTGAGGCAGGAGCCTACAATCTACAATTCTGGCAGGATGTGCACTATTACTGATCAAGGTGCAACAGAAGCAGCAACAAAAACAACAACAGCAACAGCTTACACATCGGCAGAACAACGGGAACAAAATAAAGTCTGAGTGAGTAGAGTGCAAGTGATGGGTAAACGCGGAGGCTTAAAAAATAAAATAAATAAAAATTAAATAAAAAAATTGCAGTCCGAGCTTGATTTTCTAAAAACAAGTCTCGAAGTAAAAACCCAGCACCGCAACTCACTCAGCTAATATAAATGTTAAAAGAAAAATACTAACGCTACAGTCAGGTGCTGACTGTATAAGGCCATGGATTATCATATTATACCGTAATAAAAATTTTAACGGTATGGAATTGCCGCCCGAATTTTATTAGAATAAAATAAATAAAAAAAATAAAATAAAATAATAAATAATTAATAAATGAAAATTCACACCCGCCTCAACCGGGAGTTGAACACACGCCCTCTCACACAGCCCTCCGCCACTCTAACCACTCGGCCATTGCCTCATTCTTTGGCCTATCGGCAAAGCTGCATTGTCAACCTATTTTGTTACCATACAATGCAAATAAAAAGTTTAAAATGCTGTGTGTCTGACGCTAGATTTGAACTTCGGTATGCTTACGTAAATTAGGTCTGCTTAAGTATATATGTTCAAAGTGAGTTTAATTCGTATCATATCTCACTTATTAATAGTCCGATTTAAATGAAATGTTCACATAACGTCCGGTGCAAAGTATTTGTCATGTAAGATATACAACTTTGGTTGTTGAGCTAATATTGTAGTTTTTAAATAGTTATTACTGATTTACGGAGGCGGGCGTGTCCAAAAACTTTGAGACACTGCAATATATACGTATGTTGTCGCAAAATTTGATGACTCTAGCTCTTATACTTTCTGAGATCCAGGTGTTCATACAGACAGACAGACGGACAGACAGACATGGCTCAATCGACTCGGCTACTGATACTGATTCAGAATATATATAGTTTATGGGGTCGGAGATGCCTCCTTCTGCCTGTTACGCACAATTCCGTTCCGACAAACACAATAGACCATGAATTTTTTTAAAATCCATGGCCTAAAAACAATAACCAAACCTCCATCCCAAATGCCATTGCCAATACAAGTGGACACCTGCCCAAACGACTGCCCTGGACCATTGGAAAGTGCCGTATGCAAATATACCGGCAATAGACAAGTGACACGTGCGAAGACCGGCACCAGCCCCGCCTTAGCTCATAGGTTCAGGAGATCAGCAGCAGAAAACCAACAAGTGCGAATGGCGAACTCTGAAATAGTTCAAACTAAGAAGCAAGAGAAAAAACTGTCATATCGCAATTAATAAAAAAATTTTCCACCGAAATATTAATTTACACTAATAGATTTATGCACTAAATATAGTGATGTAGTTAAGTTAAGACTTCAGGAAACTTAACTCGAAAACCATAGCCATAGCCAAATACCTGATGCCAAGCATCAGCATGATTCTTTCAAATTTAGAGAATAAATATTTGACGACTTTGGACTTGAAATCTGGCTATCACCAGATCATGTTGGCAGAACAGGATAGAGCAAAGACATCCTTTTTGGTAAACGGTGGCAAGTACGAGTTCTGCCGTCTACCCTTTGGCCTCAAAAACGCAAGCATTTTTCAGAGGGCTATTGATGATGTCTTACGGGACTTCATTGGAAAGACTTGCTACGTCTATGTTGACGATGTAATTGTTGTCTCTAGGTTTTGAAGAGCCTCTATGAACCGAACATGAGGGTGTCCAAGCTAAAGTCCCAATTCTTTATAGAAGAAGTTGAGTTTCTCGGCTTCGTCGTGACAAAAGAAGGCACCAAAACAAGTTCAGAAAAGGTGAGGGCAATCAAAGAGTTCAAGCAGCCCTGCAACCTGTTTGAGTTGAGATCCTTTTTGGGGCTCGCCAGCTACTACAGGTGCTTTATTAAGGACTTCGCGGCAATAGCGAGGGCCCTAACTGCCATTATAAAAGGCGAAGGCGGCAAGATGAGCAAATACCGCTCGAGGAACATGCCTGTGGTCTTCGATGAGGTGTAGTAACGCATTTGATAAACTCAGAAATGTGCTTGCATTGGAGAATGTGGTCCTCCAATATCCAGATTTTTCAAAACCGTTCGACCTTACCACCTATGCCTCGTCGTTTTGTATAGGCACGGTCCTATCCCAAGGCAACAGACCCATCACGATGATCTCTCGGACCCTAAAGGACAGAGAGGTCAACTATGCCACGAACGAAAGGGAGTTACTGGCAATTGTTTGGTCTTTGGACACTCTTCGCCATTACCTATATGGTAAAAGTGACATCAATATTTACACAGGTCATCAGCCTTTGATATACGGAGTGTCCGATCGAAATCCCAATTCCAAAATCAAGAGGTGGAAAGCCCATATAGAGGAAAGCGATGCTAAGGTGCTATACAAACCAGGCAAGGAGAATTTTGTAGCGGACGCTTAGTCTCGGCAAAACGTTAACGTGCTGCAAGACCCAATCGACTGCGGCCACGGCTCATAGTGAGATCTCTCTAACCAATGTGATTGAGGCCACTGATAAACCGGTAAACTGCTGCAGGAACCAGGTGATTCTTGAAGAGTCATCTGCAGACTCAAAACGTACTTTCGTTCTGTTTGGCACCAAGTCTCGCCACCAGATCACCTTTAGCCACTGGGAAAACTTCTCGACACGGTTAGGGATGTGGTTAAACCAGACGTTGTGAATGCCATTCATTGGGAACTACCCGTCTTAGCGCGTATTCAAGATGACTTGGTTAAGCTCTTTCCTGCAACAAGGTTTTGGTACTGCAAAAGACGAGTGCCGGACGTTGCCAACAAAGACGAACAAAGGAAGATCGCAGCCTCGGAACATAACAGGGCGCACAGGGCCGCCCTATTATAGATGCGAAGATACCCATACTTCAACTAGTCAACGTCTTTCCCGAAATAAAAGTTGTGTACTGTGACAATGAACCTTCTTTCAACTTGGACACGATTCGGTGTTGAAAAACCAGTACGACATTGTCGTAGTGCCCCGCCCCTACATAGTACTTCTAATGGGCAGGTGGAAAGATTCCACAGCACGCTAACGGAGATCGCTAGATGTCTGAAACTGCAAAGGTCAACAAATGACATTGTAGAACTCTTTCTTCTGGCAACTGTTGAGCATTACCTTTCATTCCGTAACCAGGGCGAGACCAATTGAGATTGTCCATACTGCTTCTAAACTTGCACCGGAGATCTTTGCGAGGCTCGAGAGGGCCCAGCAGGAGCAGTTAGATAGAAACAATCCCTCTCAACAAAATATAATATTCGACGTAGGGGAAAAGGTTTTAGTGAAGGCCAACAAAAGGCTAGGAGACATGGTTACGCCACTGTACGTAGACCAAACCAACGTAGAAGCAGACTTGACCAACTGTTCTCATTAAAGGGAGGGTGATCCATATGGACAATCTCCGTTAGAGCTTCTCATTTAGTGGCACCAGACGGGCTTGATTGCTTTTCAATTGAATTCCAGAAACTTCTGCCTCTTATCTTTGCTTGGATGGGTCCCCTGGACGGACGCAAGACTGACGGACTACTCCCACTCTAATTATATCCCCATTTCGGATAGCACCGCAATAGTTTGGAACGAGATCACCTACATAAGACATATCTCAAACTTAACCGAGTACAGACGGTACTTAGAAGAGACTATAGAACTGACCGAAACCTTTCCGCTTTCTCATATGAGAAAGATATGAGGTGGACACGTCGCACAAACAAACATTACTGACGACTTTAGGGGCACACAGAAGACATGCGAGAAGCATCAACTTTCTGGGGTCAGCCCTCCATAGCTGGTATTGTCGCGGTCGGCATCCCCGCCTTCCGGAAACTAAGACGTAGAAGGAGGACCTGGTAAGTCGTACAGCAAGTGCTGGAAAATGTGAGCATGGCCAGGGACGACCATGATCAGCGACTCTGTAGAAGGTTAGTTTGACAGTAGAATATCTCAAGGGGAAAAATAATAATATAGCAGATGCTCTTTCCGGAATAACTATCGGAGAGCTAAAACACATGAATAGACAGATATTGAAGGTCGAAACAAGAGCTTCAGAAAATAAAGAAATGCCCAATATCTATCAGGTAATCAATAACATTGATGCCAAGAAATATATTGTTCTCAAAATAGACAAACATAAGTGTTTGTTAAAAAGAGGCAAAAATATTATAACACGTTTCGGTATGACTAATTTTTATTCTAATGAAAAAATCGATTTAGATCAGTTTTTTCAAAGGCTTAATGAAGAAGCAAGAATAAATAAGATCATGCAATTGTCACCAATTGAACAAATCTTCGAGTTTGTCACTATACAGAATTTTAAAGAAAAGGGCAATAAAATACTAAATAATTTTAAAATAGCGCTATTAAACAAGGTGACTAAGATAGATAAAGATGATAAGGTTCAAATAGAAGCAATACTGTCTAAATATCATGACGATCCGTCAGAAGGAGGCCATTCAGGAATTTCTAGAACCCTGAAGAAAATAAAAATCTTTTATTACTGGCCACAAATGAAAAAGGCAATAAGTAAATATGTTAAGACATGTTTAAAATGCCAACAAGCTAAAATGTTGAAACACACGAAAATGCCAATGACTATAACTGAGCATTTGATATAGTTTTGATAGATACCATTGGTCCACTTCCAAGATCATCCAAGATCATCATCAAGGAAATAAAAAAAAACACAGATAGTACATAAGGAAAGGGTAAACCGTTTTAAATCTTAAAAATCTTTTAAGTGTGGCCAGACGTTAAAAAAAAATATAATTTCAATTCAATACAAATATGAATAACAAATTTGTATCATATATGAATACTTTAATTTTCTTTTTTTTTTTATAAACAAAAAAGTTTAAATACATATTATATAAAAAAAAAATATATATTAATAATTTTTCAATTTATATAAAATAACTACATATTCTTACGTTATTTTTTAAAAAGAAGAGAGATGTGGTATGCATTCATAAATATACATAACATACATACAGTCGGTGCACATTGTAACACTTTGTTGCAATGTTTATCATGATCGAAATACGATCAGGCAAGAATGCCGATCCACTCCTCAACTACCGGCACTTTGGGCATGCGCGACCGATGCCTAATTACATATGTATATGACACATAAGCACTTCATACATATTATATATATATAAGAGATACATAGACATATATGTATATGCCTTGGGGGCTATGCCGCAGAACGAAGAACGATTCAAACTAAAATACAGAGCTAATTATTCGTTCGATGATCGACTAGCATGAACTGAATACGATATAAATACTTTCATGCGAAATGTTCATATATTGTTAGTAGCACTTAGTGTTGCTGAGATCGGCGCGCTCATGCGGATAAACCGACATGGCTACTTGGCTGGTTATCTTGATTAAGAATATATATATATTTTGCCACGCCGTCTTCTGTCTATTACTTTAATTTGAACAATAACCGCACACACACATTTTACAACAAAACTTACCATATTGCCAAAAGCGAAAATGAAATATTCCAGCATAGTTTTCTTCAAAACTTTGGTCGGGTGGTATTACACGGAAAAATAACGACGATTCTTGAGTTAAATTGGCAGTAGCAGCCAACAGCCAGCAATCTCCCAGTTCACCTTGTTGTACATCAAATCTCGAGTAGCCTTCTACGAAAAATTGCGGATTGTCAACTATTTCCTGCAAAAAAATAAAAATATCTTAAAGACACTACAAATAAATTATAAATTTTAGGTAGTTTATTTTTCCAAAGTCAGCTAAGAACTGCCCTACAGCAGAGCTTTGATTTCTACAGATTTTTACATTTTTGTTGCCCAGAAGCCTTGAAGAACGACCCTCGTTATTCATTCCGGGTGGGCGCGATTAGGAATGTTGACTATCGATTTTGTATGTAGAAGATTAAGTTGTTCGATTATAAGGGTTTGATTGATAAGTACTTTGTATCTGTGTGTTATTCGAGTATACATTAAAGGTGCGTATGAATTTATGGATCTTTGTTTGTGTTTTACATTGAATAATTATCGGTGTTCTTCGTAAAAAATTTTAGGTTTGGTTAAAACTCAGATATCGAATTCGTTTTTGAAGGTAAAAACATATAGCAATATCGCATTGCCTGATCCTATTTGAATTTACGCATTTTTCGAGTTTTTCGTTGTTAAATGCAGGGTAAATTCTCACTTTGAAATCGGGCTTAGAATGGCAAAACACATACCAACACAAACATCGCAGACAGGATTCTATATATTTTGCAGGATATTCGAAGGTTGTAAAGTTTTTAGGTTGATTCGAAGTCCAGAAGCGATGGCGAAATTCCGACCCGAATTTGAATTCGGAGTCCCAAAATAAATATAATTCCAGTGGTCGCTCTTCCAGATTATGACTTTTTATACCCAAAGGGTAGAAGAGTATTATAACTTTGTACTAACTGTCTATCCATCCGTATGAAAATCGAGATTTTAGAGGCTATAATAACTAGGGCTACCAAATTTGCTGTCACTATGTGTTATTATCAAACGAAGACCAAGTTTGGTTAAAAATTTGACCACACTCTTTCCGTCCGCGTACATCGATAAAAATTCCAAACGCAATTTTAATAAATAATAATTTTTAAATGTACTGATTTTCAAACCGCTCCCAAAAGTGCGCAAAACAAAATAAAATAATAAAGTTGACCAGAAATATATAGACATTGGATAGTGCGTGAATTTAAAATAACCCCAATTTTCGAATATCTCGATTTACAAGTAATTGAATTTCATTTTCTTTAAAAATAAGTTAACCTCGAAATGGTGAATTTACTAAATAGTGAGTATGGTAATTGGTATAATTCCGTGTTTAGTACCACGTTTTGACAAAAGTTTAATTTTAATTGTGGATAATTTGGAAATACTTTTTGGGTTAATAATATAATAGGACTTACATGCGGGCGCATCCATTCAATGTAACGATCAGGTCGACGTGAAAACATGAGGCTCTCATTACTAGCCGGAAAAAGCGGATCCTCAAAAAGCGATCCATTCATTAAACAGTTTTTCAACAGAGTTTCATAATCCTGTACGTCTGCAAATTGACTACTGGAATTGTTTTCACCCAACTGAAAAGAAAAATTTGTTGGTCAGATATGGTGAATTTACTATTTCGACTAGTTTTTCTTGAATTTAAAAAACTTGATTTGAATAAAAACCAATCAAAAATAATATAAAAACAATAAAAACCAAGCATTAAAGTCGGTTGCGGGGTTGAAATGATCAGAAAAAAATATATACTAATTTAGTGATTTTTTTATAACCTTCGACCACTGAAAATGGTCAAAAAAATGTTTACTTACTAACTTTGTGGTAACAGACAGAAGGAGGCGTAAAGAGACCCCGTAAAGTAAATTATAGTTTTTAAAAATTATTAATATATTATTGTTATTTTACTTGTATCTATGTATGTATATACGTAACGAAGTTATCATTCATAATCAATTATTATTATCTTATGGACAATATGTTATGTTATAATAAATATAGTTGACTTACAACTCGCATATTTTTAATGCTTGGCAAAATTCTCTTAGTGGTGGCTTCCTTTTTAACAAATATTTCATTTATTACAGATCCGACAACATCTTTAGCTGCTCCCATTGCAGCTTCACCGGCGGCATTAAGGAACTCTTGTCCTGCCTGCCTAAAAAATCCTTTCAGTTCATCCATTTTTAAGTCCAGTTAATGCTGTATTTCTGAAATGCACAAAGTTTTAATATATTCCGATTTGATATGATTAGTTAGATATAGTAATAATCAATTTGTGTGTATAGCAAAAATTATGTGACTTAAATAGTCGAACTACAGATTTCCAGACGTGACTCATCTAGCAAACCTCAGCTAATATAATTAATACACATCAAATCGGTGATTTTACGATTTGATGTGTATTAATTATATTAGCTGAGGTCTCAATTAGAATTTCAGTCTCTGTATTGTATAAAATATATTTGTATAAGAATCTTTATTTTTAACTGATTATTGAAAAAGTATACAGATCTTAATACAAAAGGAATTAATGTACCTTTTAAAAGGGTATAAAAAATCGGAAACATTGAGGCTGCAGCATAATGTTCAAGAGTCGATAAAGCAACACTATTATGAACAAAATATACCGCTTTTAAGAAAGTGCCTAAAGGCCAATGATCTGAAAAACTATTTTATTCTTGTAAACCATTCGCGTCGAAAAATTAAATAGACTTCTACAAGTAACCTGTGCAATTTTGCGGTGCTACTTAAAAAGGCTTAACACTCATTTACGTCATTAAGCAATTATCCAATTATCTCAAATATTATAGTAGATTCTATGGCCGATATATGTAAGTTTTTCACATGCATTCCATCCGAATCGTTCCTAGAGTGAACCATAAAATTCTGTTGACTGTTGATGATGATCAAAACATATCAAACAGGACAGCAGCATGTGCATACATACATACATATGTATATACACTTTATTCGGTCGGAGATATGCTCTGGAGACTCTTGACCACAATTAATATACCCTCTGCTAGGGGATTAATATGTAAAGAAGTACATACCTATTTACGTATGTACGGTTGTATGTATGTGTGTAGCTTTATTAGATGGTGACATCATTTGGAAGTATTCAATGAACATACATACATGATACATATGTAGATATTTGAAAATAAATATATATATAACCTTTTAACTTAATTAATTTACAAGCACATGTATTTAGTTGTTTACTATACTCACACGTATTTTAACTCAATATGTTGTTCAAAATAATTCAAATGTTAAACATTAGCGAAGAATTAGTTGACACTGTATGTGTATTTCTGATTCTAAGCTGGGAATTGAACTAGCATATTGAGATAAATTGATTCCAATATCAACAACATCAAAGTACCGCATGGAAGAAACATAAACATATAAATATAAATATAGACGGCTTTACCACATACGTGATGACAAATGTCTATTTATACATATAAATTAATTTATGCTAATGCTTGCTTAACGAAATTTATCTATATGTATACAAATATTAACTCTATTGTTTACATTTAAATAAATGTTTAAGTGCATTTATGTTTTTGATACTATGTTGCATTTCTATTTGAATAGTATTGTACTCACCTTAATTTGAGAACTTTCTAATGCGCTTGCAAACTATCTTCGTAATAAACCTGTTTTATTTAACAGTGAGAAATCAAAAGTACTATATATGTATTTTTATCCGAAGCAGCTGATTCACAATAAACAATAATCGAGACTGACCTTATGTTGTTTCGATTTTTAGGCGCTTAATATGAGTGTATATCGACAAAAATGTCATATTAGCGTAGAATAATCGATAAAATTGTAACTTTAAAAAGCCTATCGCTAGTATTACTTTAAATACTTTTGGAATGAATAAACTATAATTATCCGACAAAAAATAAGAGATTCAACTTTCACAAAAATTCGTATTATTCCGCTCTTATTCTAATTTTTTTCAAGTCGTTCAGTTTATATATTGCATAGGCATGACATGAATGAAGATCGTACCATTGACCCTGCCAACTTATGAAAAAATATGTTTCAGAGAAATGCATCCATGAGATAAAGATACATACAACAAACTCAATACAAGTGTATTGGAATTTTTCATTCTACATAAAAAAAATTTTACATTAAAACATTTAATAGAAACAAACTCAATGTACCATTTAATGCTATAAGCTTGATAAGTATAAAATCGTCATGACACTATCCGTGTTAGTTTTTCCATCACTTTGGCTAATTTCAATTAGTTTGTTGATGCCATTTACCGACTCGACTCAATCTGGGATTTACATAGATAATGGTAAAGATCAGACAATCATGCAACGCGTCCTCAATGAAGATGATAAACTTGATGTTTCATATGAGATACTGGAGTTCCTAGGCATTGCCGATCGGCCCTTACATCAAAAGAATCATGGCTTATCTCTTAGGAAATCTGCACCAAAGTTCTTGCTTGATGTTTATCACCGTATTACATCCGAAGAAGGCCTAGTTAATACGGAAAACACAGCTCATAGTCGGTCCAAGCGCGACGCAGAAGAAGGTGAACAGAATTTTATTACAGATCTTGACAAGCGAGCAATAGAGGAGAGTGATATTATAATGACGTTCTTGAACAAGCGTAATCACAATGTGGAAGAAATGCGCCACGAACATGGATGTCGATTGTGGTTTGATACATCCAACATTCCTAGCGACAACTATCTAATGATGGCGGAACTACGAATATACCAGAATTCAAATGAAGGCAAATGGTTGACAACTTATAAAAAATTCACAGTCACGATCTATTTGTTGCGATCGACAGAGTCTTCACATAATACGCTTGAGCCCATATCGTCGGTCAATACAACGGGAGATTATGTAGGCTGGCTAGAGCTCAATGTAACGGAAGCCCTGCATGGTTGGCTAGTTAATCCAAAAGAGAATCACGGTATTTATATCGGTGCACATGCCGTGAACAAACCAGAACGAGAAATCAAACTCGACGATATTGGCCTAATACATCGTCGAGTTAAAATTGACGATGAATATCAGCCATTTATGATTGGATTCTTTAGAGGACCTGAACTATTAAAATCTTCTTCGCATACTACTCAGAAGAGAACAAAACGCAGCACTCTACATCAGCGCAAGAAGAAGAAATCTGAACAAGTAAATCCATTTGTAGAAAACGCAATTGAAAGCACACGTAGCTGTCAAATGCAAACACTATATATTGACTTTAAAGATCTAGGATGGCATGATTGGATTATTGCGCCTGATGGATACGGAGCATTCTATTGCAGCGGAGAATGCAATTTTCCACTTAACGCACACATGAATGCCACAAACCACGCAATTGTTCAGACTCTGGTACACTTGCTTGAACCCAAAAAGGTGCCAAAACCATGTTGTGCACCAACCCGATTAGGTGCACTGCCTGTTCTATATCATTTAAATGACGAAAATGTCAACCTAAAGAAGTATAGAAATATGATCGTAAAATCTTGTGGGTGCCATTGATTTAAACATACTTATTATAAATAGTTTTATATTTCTTTGTGTATTATTGCGTATTTTAATGAAATTGTCATTTCTATAATCTCATATATTTTGTAGAAATAAAACAAAATACTGTAATGCTTATACTTTTCTTGTGCACATACTTTTATTTTCAATTACCATATAGTATGTCTTTTAAATTACACCAAATGAAAAGCTCTTAACTTTTCTTGAAATGAAATTATAGTGTGGTGTTGCGGATTTATTTTGTATTTTCCACACTTTGCAATTTCGTTGCATTCATGCCATATTTCTGCTCCATTTAAACTAAAATAGCATTTAATAAAAATAAAGTATTTTATATATGTATTTAGTGGTGTCGAAAGGCAAACAATTCCATTATTAGTTTTCCAGCCCTTTTATCAATAAGCGATGAAACAAGGCGACCATCAAAGTTGGGTATATTCATTTTGAAAGCAGCACACGAGTTCCTTTAATAAAATTGATTGAAATTTGATCGATAAACAATTTGTTTAAAACAATAAAAAATAAAAGAAACAAAGTCATTACGTAACTAAATATTTACAGAATAAAAATATAAGATACGCCACATTTATTATATTAAATACAAATAAAGAAAGGGGATCCTAGGGATGCTTGAGCTTGAGATTTGAATCTTAAACGCGCGTAAATAAATGTTATTATCAATGTAGGTCGCAATTTGCAAAGAAAAACAAAAAACGAGAACGAAAGCTAGCTTCGACATGCCGAAGGTTCTATACCCTTGCAGGTGTTTATATAATTCCAATACTAGTTATATATAATGGTGCAGAATTAATAGGGACTAATAAGTTAAGTTATTTTCAAAATCAAAACTGTTCTTCATACAAAAACCTTAATTTTGGCTGATTGTTCCTATGGCAGCTATATGTTGTAGAGGTCCGATTTTGATTGAATTTTATACTCACATTGTATATATAGAAGAAAATCCGATGTAGTAAATTAGAAATTTCTTGACAAATTACAAAAATCGGACGATGGTTTGTTTGGAAGCAATGCGATATATCGCTCGCTGTGACTTATTTACAGCGTGCAGCAATAATAAGCAATAATGTATGCCAAGTTTTATCAAGATAGCTTTTAAACTGAGAGACTAGTTTGCGTTGCAACAGACGGACACACGTACACGGACACCCGGGCACGGACAGACGGACTGGGCTAGTTCGATTCCTCTGTTGATGCTGATTGAGAATATAAATACTCTATGGCGTCGGAGATGTTTCCTAATGTGAGTTGCAAACTCTTTGCCAAAATTAATATACCCTCTGCAAGAGTATAATGATAAGCTAGCAAAGTACGTAGACATTTTAAAGATATTTATACCATTTGTTGAAAAAATTAAGTAAATATATACAGCTTTTCTCGAAGTCTCTATTTGCAACTGATGAAAATTTTGTTGTTCAAATTGAATAAAATGTATTCGTTGATTACTGTCTTACTTTGATTGGCTCTGACAAGTTGAGCTACTTCAAAAATCGATACAAAAACGGTTATTTCGGCTGATTTTTCCTATGGCAGCTATGCAATAGTACTCCGATTGAAGATTGATGAAATTTAAAGAATATTATTTAGATTATATATTATTTATTATGGTGCAGTCAACTTGATTGCAATATCTTGAAAAATTTGAAAATTCTTCTAATAGGTTCTTTCGTAGCTGTACGATATTTCGTTTTGGCTTATTTGTGAGCCAAGTCTTATCAAGATAGCTCTAACCCAGAGGGACTATTGGTATTTTATTAGATAGGCAGATTAACAGACAGACAGACTTTCTGCAAGTGTATAAAAATGTGTCCAAAGTTATCTTTTTATTATACATTCTTATCTTAATTTAATTTAAAAGTAATAGAAAAGGAATAACTTACAAAACTTCGTGAATTGGAATTTTGGTCCTAAAATATTCCATAAAAATAATATCGTCATTTTGTATTATTGCTCTGCTGATGCTTAGCATTAGATCCGGTTTTTTTGAATATAAAATAATGTATATATGTCTGGTTGGCGACGCAATCGGACGAATAAACTTTCCAATGACATTTTCCATATATGTTTTATCACAGCTTTGGTAAAACTGATCAGAACATTTTCCTGTGTAAAGTAAAAAATATTTTTTTTCAAAGACACTTGTTGCGAGTGCCAAATTAATTGGATTATGCATATGCGCCATGAAGTATAAATTTACACGATGTAAATATGAGCTCGCCAGTTTCAATGTTGGCTTCTTTCCGTTAAGTTGATCACTTCTAATGTTTACGACGGTCTCTTCTAGATTTAAAATTTCATTTAGTGCTTCGAGCAGAAAACAATATTGTTTTAAAATAGTTGAATTATCTTTGAATTTTCCTAATTTTCCGCAGTAAATCAAAAAATTTTGGAAGATTCTGAAAAACTGTTGACGTATCCTCATCACCATCGCCAGTGTCCACTTTGGACAACGCATCGCAATCCACTCGTCAATAAAAAAATGTATAGCCATGTTATCACGTACGTGTACATCCTGAATATTTGCAATTTTCCCTAGTTTCAAATTAATGCTCCCTGTAAAAAAACAAAACGTATTGAAGAGTTAAGTGGTAAGGCTATAAACAAGTAACGAAAGCAATAAGCGAGAGGTCCTGTCTGTAATTAAAAAAAAACTAATACAAATATTTTACCACACTTAATATTTAAAAAAGATAATTCTGAAAGCTTACATCTACATACAGCACAATTTCAATGATCAAATGATAATTACAAAAATGAAAAATTACCCTCGAAACACAAAAGTCCCTGTAAATAAAACAATTCACGCTCAAATAACAAAACGGTCTGAGTGATTTTATATATGACACATATGACACCGTAGAGCATTCATAAAATAGGTCGATAGGTTATATATACCATATATTGTAATGACTCAATATGCCGCCAAGCACTCGATTGGAACCCACAAGGCAACAGAAAAAGAGGCCGTCCGAAACAAACGTGGAGAAGAAGAGTTGACAATGAGCTAGTCGAAGCAGGAATCTCATGGAACGAATGCAAGACAACAGCCAGCAATAGAAGAAGATGGAAAGCATTATCTGAGGCCCTATGCTCCACTAGGAGTTAAAGGAATTAAAAAAAAATATATATATATATATATTGTAATAAATACATATATGTGACAAGGTTTATGAATATACAATACTTAGTTAAAAAACGCAGAGACTAGTTTTCAGACTGACAGATATTCCATGTGGATTTTTATAGAGTATACCACTTTATCTTTATTTTTATAGCTGTCTCGACATATCATTCTTGTATTAAAACAATAACACAGATATTAATTACCAAAATATCAAAATTAATTCATACTTACCACAAAATAACGCTACTGTTAACGGAGCAACAACAGTTGCATATTTAATGTTGTGTTTTTCTATGTTATATACGATCCACTGCGAAATTTGTTGAGAGGAATCATTGAATGGTTTCAACAAATTGTGAATCATTGTTGTGGGATGCAGATACATATTTCCAGAGTATGCCGATCTAAAATCATTTCGATCGTTGCCAACAAAGCATATATTGGGATACATGCCAGCTGTTAATGCGGCTTTCACTATTGGCCAGTTGTCTGACATACGATTATAGTTTTGTATATCAAATGGTTCTTGTTTATGCAGCAAGTTAGCAGCCCTTAAGGAGCTGAATATTTTAGACCGAGTGTTTCTTAATTGTTCCATTAAACAGTTTAGCACGAAGTCATACTCATCAGTAAGGACCAAATTGGAGATATTTTTTGTAAATCGTTCTTGCCATGCTTGAAAGACACTCACAAAAATGAAGTGATCTGAAAACTGATCATCTGAGCTGATACGAGCATGTTTGCGTTTCGTACTATTTACTCCGTCACTCCATAAATTCAAATCTTTAGTGATCAAACTATACAGATGATCTTCTGTAGTCAAAGCACTCGCAATTGTTAAAATAGGATCCAAACATTGAAGGAAAATTGAGAAAATCAATGTTCGCCCGAGCTGACATGCCACAGGTATATCTATCAAGCAACGGCCTAGCCAAGTAACCTTTTCAAATTCATCTAAAACATCAATCTTTTTTAGGAACTGCACAGTCTGGTGCACATTTGCAGCTGGTGGGGGGAACATGGTATTCATTACATATTCACTGACAGGCGTATCTGGCGATAACAGTTTTGCATATAAACAAATTTTATCTAAGTGCATCGTTTGTAATCCAGGTCTGCTAGTATCATTTAACTTATTAAATGTTTCTTTAGACATCAACCTAAAACATTCCATGGGCATGTCTAAAAATATAAATGAACAATAAACAAGAAATTGTGTCAAGGTATTATTATTATTATCACCCACCTGAATTTAAAAGTAATTGCCTTCTCCATAGGCTATCCTTAGATAACCATTCAAACTCATCTTCTGAAGTACAAGAAAGAGCGGAGTAAGTCGTTTTTCTTTTACGAACTGTGTCTATCAAGTATTTAAAGGAAACGTCGAGTGGCAAAGACTCTATAATGTCAGTGGTCAAAACAACCTTAGCTTTGTCAGCACAACTAGAAAGCAATGAGTTTAAGTATTCAAGTTCCATGTGTTCGTACAACAAATATATTGCCATGTTTCCCAAGTGATCAGTTAAAAAGTGCGTTAAAAGGATATAGTTTAATTTAACTATATGAAAATACGATGGCAAAATTATCAATATATTTCCTGAAAAAAAGAAATTGTTTGAATAAAATGTATATAACGTATATTCATGAGCAATCAATATGTGTATTCCATGCGGTTTTCGAAATATGTATCTGCATAAGATTATTATACTCCTGCAGAAGTTTTTTTAATTTGGTCAGAAGCTTGCAAGGCACCTAAGGACACATCTTCGATAACTCGCTGCCAATCACTTGAATAAGCTACTGTACTAATTAGTATACCGTTTTTTAAACAATTTTTAATGGTGCAATTGCAAACAGGGCAAAGTGAAGTTAAAAAGTTATAAGCAATTATTAAAGGGATTAATAAATTTATGGAAATAATGTGAATGGACGAACCTATAGCATATTCCAGGGACCGAAAAAATAACTCATAAAAATACAAACGTTACAGTCAGGTGCTGACTGTATAAGGCCATGGATTATCTTAGTATACCGTAAAAAAGTGTGTAAATAACAGAATAGAATCGCCGCTCGAATTTTCCACCGATTAAATCTCCTCCAAGTCTTTTTAATTTTCCGTCCGCCACTCTAACCACTTGGCCATTGCCTCACTCCTTAGCCACAAAGCTGGATTGTGAACCAATTCTGTTACCATACAATGCAAATAAAAAGTTTAATAAAATGCTGTGTGTCTGACGCTAGATTTGAACTTCGGTATGCTTGCGTAAATTAGGTCTGCTTAAGTATATATGTTCAAAGTGAGTTTAATTCGTATCATATCTCACTTATTAATGGTCCGATTTAAATGAAATTTGTGGCAAGGTATTTGTCATGTAAGATATACAACTTTGGTTGCTGAGCTAATATTGTAGTTTTAAAATAGTTATTACTGATTTACAGAGGCGGAAAGGGGCGTGTCCAAATGTTACAAAAACTTTGAGACACTGAAATATATACGTATGTTGTCGCAAAATTTGATGACTCTAGCTCTTATAGTTTCTGAGATCAAGGTGTTCATACAGACAGACGGACAGACATGGCTCAATCGACTCGGCTACTGATACTGATTCAGAATATATATAGTTTATGGGGTCGGAGATGCCTCCTTCTGCCTGTTACGCACATTTCCGTTGTGACAAACACAATAGACCATGAATTTTTTTAAAATCCATGGCCTAAAAATTCAAAATCAAAAAATAATGATTATGTGCTGAGTTTTAATTTTTCCGTTCAAAAAATAATGATTATTTGTCGAGTGAAAAAAATTTGGATTTCAGAATAATGATTATTTGTTGAGTGTTATTTTTTCGATCAAAAATATCGCCCAAACTAAGATACCTCTTATAACAAAGATATTATAAAATTTTTATGCAGACTTCTAAAGTGCTCTAAGTGGTATCCATTTAAATTATTTTTAGGCCATTTGACCATTGGTTTTTCCTTAATTAAACAAGAGCCAAAATCATCGACCGAAACAATAAGATTTACCGGTCTGAATTCAAAGGTATACAAAACGTGGCCAATTTAAATATTTTTTGGTCTAAATATGCCGGCGATTTTGCAGAAATGTAATGGATTAGCTTTTTACGCCACGCAAAAACTACAGATACCATATCAAAACATATTATTTCATATAGACGACTTTTAAAAACTGTGATTATATCTCAAAGTCAGTGCTCAAAATTATGTTTTCGGAAAAAAATGACTAAATATTATAGCATAAAATGTTATAAAATGGGGTTTCTTAATTAAAATCAAAGGTCAAAGGATATGAAATTAATTGAAATGGATACCCCTGGTACAGTTTTTAAGTCTGCATCTACATTTTTCTAAAAATATCTTTGGAAGAGGAATAATACGAGATTGAGCGATTCCATTAATTGAAAAATGAACGCTCATCAAATAATCGTTATTTTGTATTCGAAATTTTGTTTCCTCAACAAATAATTATTGTTTTTTGAGCGAAAAAAAAAAAATCATGAAATTTGGGATCACCTCGGATTTGCATAGAGTAGGCCCGTAGAAACTTCCTTGTGCAATTCTTTTTCTTATCCGACCTTCTGTGGATGATTTTTTCATCCGGTCCCTGGCATATTCTAGCCTGCGAACTATGTATATAATTCCCATGATTCTGCCGCAAGCTAAATTTCAATGCTAAATTTCATAACCTAGTACATATGTATGTATGCAGGAACATATTCTCCACAGATTTTGGAGTCGAGAAGGTGGAGTAATGGTGTTTAACGTCTCGAATGAATATCATAACGAAAAAACGGTTTAGAGAAAGGTCTTTTCGATATTAAACGAGAAGAAGGCTACCTTCGGCATGCCGAGGTTCTATATTATATCCTCTGATTGTTCCCTTACTTGTGATATTTAGTGGTTCCCACTATTATGATTAAGTTTGATTAGCACTGATAAGTTCAGTTATTTCTAAAATCAGAACTGGTCTTCATACAAACACCTTTATTTTGGCCGATTGTTCCTAGGCCAGCTATGTTACAGTGGTCCGATTTTTATGAAGTTTTATATAATGCATATAATATGCATATAATGTGTATATATAAAAATTCCGATGTAGTAAATTTGGTTGCAATATCTTAACAAATAGCAAAAGTCAGCCGACAGTTTGCATGACAGCTAGACGATATATCGGTCTGAAAGGTGATTTTTTAGCCATTATCTTTTTGGCAACACTGGTTTAAAAAGCTGATGCACTTTTCGTGTTTTGTATCACTGTCAAACATCATCAGTTTGGTCTTTAATTTAACCATGAATCGTCTTACAAACGAACAACGCTTGCAAATTTTTGAATTTGATTTTCAAAATGCGTGTTCTGTTAAGAAAATTCTTCACGCGCTTCTTCCATTTTATGGTAAGTTTAATCGACCCACTGAAGCGGCTATTCGGGCTATTGTGACTAAATTTCGCAACAAATTTACATTGCTGGACATTAAACCACCAACACGCTTACATAGAGTGCGAACTGAAGAGCGTGGTGAGCGCTACCGTGAGATGATATCAAACTTTTTCTTTTCCAATATGCAAGACCTTGACTTGCTTGACATGTGGTTTCAACAAAACGGTGCCACATGTCACACAGAACGCGTAACAATGGACTTATTGAGAGGCCAGTTCGGTTAACATTTTATTTCACGTTCGGGACCGGTCAATTGACCGCCTTTAGACTATTTTTTGTGGGGCTATGTTAAATATCCTTATCCTTAAATTAGGTTTTGGCGTAGGACTTGATATCCACCCAAGGAAAACATCACATCAGTGAAGAATGCAAGAGGAGCCTCGGATAGATACCCGAAAAACGTTGATGACCTCGGAAAATTCAAAAAGGATAATGATCTGAGAGTATGCACTTGGAATGTACGCACATTGTACAGGCCTGGTGCCACTCAACAACTAGTGGATACTCTCAGCAATTTGAAGGCTGACATTACAGCTATCCAGGAAATGCGATGGAACGGAAAGGGATGCATGAAGAAAAGGAATTGTGACATATACTACAGCTGTCTTACAGATAGGCGCGAGTTTGGTTGTGGATTCGTCGTAGGAGCCAGGCTACGGCACCGAGTCTCACAGTTTACACCTGTAAACGAGAGACTTGCGACGATCCGAGTAGCTGCCAGATTATTTAACATCAGCCTTATCTGTGCATACGCACCAACGGAGGAGAAGGACGACGCCATCAAGGATGCTTTCTATACAGAACTCGACCGAGTGTATAGCAGCTGCCCGTCACATGACATTAAGATCCTTCTCGGAGATTTTAATGCCGAAATCGGACGGGAAAGCATCTTTGGAGCAACCGTTGGACAGCATAGTCTACATGAGTCTACCTCGGCAAACGGGCTTAGACTTATAGGTTTTGCCGCTGCGCACAATATGATAGTTAGCAGTACAAGATGCCGTCATCTCAACATCCGCAAAGCAACCTGGCTGTCACCTGATCGTCTGAATTGCAGCCAGATTGATCATGTTGTGATCGATGCAAGACATGCGTCTAGCATACTTGATGTGAGATCGTGCCGGGGTCCTAACATCGACTCTGACCACTACCTTGTCGCAGCCAAGGTTCGCGCACGGTTGTGTGTCGCGAAAATCTCACGTCAAGGTATGCCAAGAAAGCTTGACATCGAAAAGCTGCAATCACAACAGCACAGGGATGCCTTCTCCGCTCGACTCTCAGGCCGACTTGGCCAGCACCCTCCAACGCCTATAAATACGTCAGATATGTGGACGTTCATATCTACCACCATTAATGCTTCTGCTGTGGAAATCCTTGGATTCCAACGTCCCCCAAAACGGAATCCATGGTATGATCAGGAGGGTCGGGAAGCGACTGCTGCAAAGAACGCTGCATACAGGCGGACGCTGCAAGCAGGAGCCACACGAGCAGTGGTGGATATTTATAGGACGCGGAGAAGAAATGAGAAGCGCCTTTTCAGGAGGAAGAAGCAGGAGATGGAAAGACTTGAGTGTGAGAAGTTGGAGAATAGCAGGAGCAGGAATGATGCCCGCGACTTTTACCGGAGGGTCAAACGCATGACTCAAGGGTATAAGTCTGGATCGCTTGCCTGCAGGAGGGATGATGGAAATCTTGTCACAGATGCAGAGACAGTACTGAGGTTATGGAGGGATCACTTTGAAAGCCTTTTGGCTGGAGGCAACCAAGAGCCTGATGAAGAAGATCCACTAACCCCAATCAGAGAAGATGGTGTTGAAGTTCCCATCCTTAGCTATACGGAAGTCGAAGTCGCCATAAAACGACAGGCTACCGGCTGAACTGTTTAAGGCTGGAGGCGATGAGTTGGTAAGGAGCATGCACCAGCTCATTTGCAACGTATGGTTAGCGGAAAGCATGCCCAATGATTGGAATCTGAGTATGATCTGCCCCATTCTGAAGAAGGGTGATGCAACACAACGCGCCAATTATCGTGGCATCAGTCTTCTTCCCGTCGCATACAAAGTTCTCACGAGCGTAATGTGTGAGCGACTTAAGCCATATGCTGAAGCATTTATCGGACCGTATCAATGCGGCTTTCGCCCTGGTCGGTCCACAGTCGACCAGATCTTCACACTACGCCAGATCCTGGAGAAAGCGTATGAGAACCAAATCGACACCTACCACCTGTTTGTCGATTTTAAAGCTGCTTTTGATAGTCCACGGAGAGGACGCCTGTACGCCACCATGTCTGAGCTTGGTATTCCTGCAAAGCTAGTACGGCTTTGTAGTATGACATTGAGCAACACCATCAGCTCTGTCAAGGTAGGAAATGACCAGTCCGAAACCTTCAGCACCAGGCGGGGTCTCAGACAAAGCAACTCGCTATCTTGTGTGCTCTTCAACCTGCTAATGGAGAGTGTCATAAGGAAAGCTGGAGTGCATCGAGGGGGGCACAATACTTTGGGCTCAGTAGGCAAATTAACAGCAAAGCCCTCTCTCAAAAGACGAAGCTAACCCTTTACAAGGCACTCATCATCCCAGTGCTCATCATCCAGGTGCGGAAGCCTGGACGGTGACGCAGTCAGATGCAGCTGCTCTTGAGAGAAAAATTCTTCGCAAGATCTTCGGACCTGTTTGCGTTGGCGGAAACTACCGTATCAGGTGGAACGATGAGCTGTGTGAGCTATATGGCGATGTGGACACAGTCAAGCGAATTAATATTCAGCGACTTCGCTGGCTTGGCCACATAGCTCGTATGTAGGGAACAACTCCAGCTCGATCCGTTTTCGATGCGGTAGTTGGCGGACAACGTAGGAGAAGAAGACCACGCGCACGTTGGAGACCAGATGGACGCAATTCTGGCGACGCTTGGGATCACCAACTGGCGGAGTCGCGCACAGGACAGAGGAGCGTGGATGCAAATCGTTCATCAGGCTGTACCCCGTTAGGGGGTGTTTATATATATATATATATATATATATATATATATAAGTTAAGGCCCAACATGTCACAGTTTTGTAATAAGAGCATAAGAGCGCCACACGCGCAAGTAGCAGAGAACAACAAAAAGAGCAATATTATCACACGCACAATATTACAACCTGGAATTCGCCAGCCAATAACCGTGTGTTCGGAAAAGTGCAACTTGTGCAGACAGCCACGTGAGTTGAGTCTGCACATGCCAACAAAGTCACCGTGGGATCGACAACGCACTATAACCGGGCATGTGACACCAAGGCGTCAACGACCCGTGGGCAGTTATGCTAACAGGCCACCAAAGCACGAGCGCTAACCATGAACTTTCCAGTAAGCTACCGTGGGACCAATAAGCGCAAGACGAAACCCCGTCAACAACTAATGCAGGCGGCACCGGCTGAGACCACGGAAAACACCAATAGCAGAGCGCCACATCGAAACTCCACAGCGAAGGATCATATTGCACCAACCGGCAACCAATGCCGGCCAACGTAGATCAGCTACAGCGACAGCGAACGCGACCAATGACATCCAAGGGAACACCAAGAATCAGCAGAGAATCAGTTTAGCTTTAGCAATTGTAAATCAGTCTTAATCTCAACTTGTTAATAAAAACATTATTTTTTTAAATAAAAATAATCTAAACTTTTAACTTATATGTTAAATA
This sequence comes from Zaprionus lachaisei, assembly GCA_018901815.1. Classification (NCBI taxonomy): domain Eukaryota; kingdom Metazoa; phylum Arthropoda; class Insecta; order Diptera; family Drosophilidae; genus Zaprionus; species Zaprionus lachaisei. Next base: position 424,420 of record JAEIFI010000128.1, read on the forward strand.
TAATGTCTATACAGACAAGCCCGCTTCAATTGACGCAATGGAGGACAACATTGAAGCATAAATTCGTGAGATACAGGCCGAAATGTTGGAAAGAGTATGCGAAAATTGGACTAAGCGGATGGAGCATTTGAGTCGCAGTCACGGTCAACATTTGCATGAAATTATCTGCAAACATTAAATTATATGGACCTTACTATTGATTCAAATACAAATTTCATGCATTTCTCTGAATTGTTGTGTTTTTTTTTAACTTTTCTATAGCTCTTAATAAATCACCCTTTATAAATACTTTATAGAGATTTCAGAGAAGTCTGCTTAGGTGCGTTGCAAACTCCTGGCCAAAATTACACTGCACTACTCCACGCAGGAAGGATCGTTAAACATTGGCTTCATGACGAACACGTATGCTTGTGAAGTTGGCTGCCTTGCTCTGCCGACATTATATGTGTCTTTAGCGAACAACTTTTTTAAATCGTAGGGGATAATTACTATTTAAAAAGACAAGTTATTAAAGAGTGTAAATCTCAAAACTTACAACAGACAGACAAAGACCAGCGAAAAGAATTTGTTTATTTTCTTAAGACTCATTAAATACTTATAAAATAAAAGTAAACTGAATTTAAAAAAAATGTATTTTGAGAGTATTCTAGATTTTAGTTTAGAAGATCTGGGTGGGCTATTCAAGTTTGCGACCGTGTATATACATGTGTATATCTGCCAGTATCGTATAGCAGCAGTTATTGGTTGATTTGAACCAAATAAATGTCCCCGAACTGGTTGAGCCGATACAGGATATTCACTTTGGTTTGCATGTGTCCTGCAATCAGAGGTTTGCAATCAGAAGTTTGTAACTCGCCTAGCGTGTCTCCTAAGACATCTACAAACCTCATAATGTATATATATTTTTAATCTGCATCAACGAATCGCCTAGTCGATCCAGCCATGTCTGTCTGTCCGTCAGTCTGTGTTTGACAACACAAACAAGTTCCTCAATTTTAAAACTGTCTTAATGAAACTTGGCACACGTGCTTGTTTAGGTCGGATCGGACCGACATATAGTAACATATAGCCGTCATGCAACTTATAGGCTGGTTTATGTTTGTTTCAAGTAATTGCAACATAATATATACTGACCAGATAATGTATAAGAATCTCATCATGTCCTTAAACTTTTATATACTGTAATTTTTTTGGGAAAAATATTATTTGTGGACAACATTTTTAGACCCGCTACCCATAGGGTAGAAGGGTTTATAACTTTAGGTAAAGATGAAGCTTTGCATGTAATTTTCTTGCGTTCGGATAAGTAACATACATAGAAGTTATATAAGAATAAATTTTGAAGAGTTAATGTCTCTGAACAAATCCATCGCCTCGTAAAGCAGGTTAGGCATGCCTTTGCGAATTTTTGGACGTGAAAGAAGTGTTTGTTAGGGTGTGGCACGAAGGTCTTTTATACAAGATGAAAGAACTCCACTCTGCACCCCATTATGCCATCCTCAGCTCCTTTATTGCCGATCGGACCTTCGATGTTGCATTACGGACTCTCGATGTAACCTGGAACATATTTATGCAGGGGTTCCACAGGGAAGTGTGCTTGGACCCTTCTTGTATACCCTGTTCACTGCAGACAAGCCAACAACCCGTTAACAACACCGATGAAGCCTGCATGAAGGCTGCATGCAATTGAGCGATGGACTGCCAAAACGAACATTAACTGCTCTAAGTCGGCCTGTGTCACTTTTACCCTGCGACCCCAAACTTGCGCAGGTTTTTTTTTTTGACGGAAATGTTATCAACTGTGTCTCATCCCACTGCCAACTCGAAGTTCACCTCGATCGGACGTGGACTTGGCATGCCCATATCACGGCAGTTAGAGCCAAAACTTCTTGGAAACTTAAAAAGCGCGACTGGCTCTTCCATTCCAGCAAACTCCAAATGGAAACAAAGGCTCTCTTAATAAAACACATTTTAGCTCCAACACTGAACTACGCCATCCAAGTGTGGGGAACTGCCTCTTAAAAGGTCCGACGTCTGAAGAGAATACATCCAATGAACTCCTTACCCGTAGGATAATCCCTCAATTTGTGCATTTGTATATACTGTTATTAAGGCACATTATCCATAATATTAATTTTAAGTTACACATTAGGTTAAGTTCAAAAGGAACTAATCGATTGCTGGTAATTATAATAATAAATAATAAATAATAACAATTACTGTTTTTAAACCACTCCCTAAAGTATGCAACACAAAATACGCTGAAAATAAAAGTTATATATTAAAGTAATCTTTTTGGTCAGGGGAGCTGGTACATCGTAGTCGAGCACACTTAACTGTAACGTTCGTGCTTGTTTGAAACAATTTCGTTCTGATAATTCGAAAACGGCACAGAACAGACATGTATATCACTGATCATAATTGATTGTACATACATACATATGTACAAACATATATTAAATTTTTAGTTTATTAACTTACTTTAATATGTCATTATGAAATTTGATGTAAAGTTAATTTGGTTTTTATAGGGGCAGAGGCCAATGAAAAAGGTCTGACAACGAACTACAAATGGATATGTTAAAATAGCGCCACCGGCAATTCAAACTATTTTACATGTAATATACAAAGTTTATTAAATTTATCGAAAAACATAAAATCAAAAGATGTTAGCTTATAAATAACTATGTGCGCTGCAATGCAGTAGGAATTTCTTCGATGTCCCTTAATTGCTTTAAAATGTCCGGTTTTTTTTTTCACCTTATCTAGTTGATCCTTGTCTAATGTGTTGGCGCTACCGGCTTCTATTTTGTTTTCAATTAGCTCGATTTCTCGAATCTTTTTTCGAAGCTTTTTAATTTGTTTTGAGATGTTAATATCATGGACATCCGTCAGAGTAAGTGCATCGTCTAGGGATTTAGTTATCAAAGCTGCTTGGGGTTCTTGAGCAGGCTCGATTTGCTTATTTGGTTTAGAATTGCCAGAATCGCAAGATTTTGTTTTTGGGATTGTATCCTTCTCGTTCTTCTCCACCTTCTTTACCTTCAACTTCTCTTTCTTTTCACGAGCCTTTTTGATTTCAGCTGCTATAACGGGACACATACCCGGAGGCACATCAGTTTGTCTCTGTGAAACAAACTGTTTGCCTTTACTTTCATATAAAGGCACTTCTTCCTGGGGTACGTAACCATCTTTCACTCGACGTTCTTTGCGCCATGTACCATCTGGACGCTTTGTTGCCGGGATAAATTTGCCTTTACTGCTCTCGAAATATGTGCTCATCTTCGTAAAATACAAGCAAATTCTTGTCTTGCTTAGAAATAATGTTTACTATGAATGCCCAACATATCGATATACGCATAGAGATGGACCATCATGCATACTCAACATATGTATGATGTGTAGTGCACTAAATAAATTAATCGATTAAATATCCAAATTACATTTGTGCATTACACACGTTACGATCTTCTCTTTGCACTCAAAACGTAAGTTGTCGCTGCTTGCAAAAAACTCATTGACGTTACGTTTTGCTGCAATGCAGGAAATTAATGGAATACACAGAAATATACATACACATTTTTTGATTTGCTCTGTCAGCATCAACATTCGAGTCGAATGAGCAATATCATAATGTAAAGTAATTAAGGAAAGGTTCTCATTCGATAGAAAAATAATGGGTATCCTGATGTTATCTTATCGAATTAATTTTTTTTTTTTTCAAAAAATGTTAGACTTATGCACTTTTGAAGTTTCGGATAAGTTGGCAGAAACCATCTTGAGGAAACTGAGGAATGTTGTGTACAAATTTCATAAAATTCTATCCAGCCGTTTAGGCGGCTATAGAAAACAAACACACATTCATTTCTCTTTATGAGGTTAAAGTGAGAAAAAGTTGGCCAAATTTCCGTTTTGTTTTTGAATATTCATTACGCACATTCTTCTTAATGCTGAATTTAGGTTTCGAAGATAAGGGATGATCTTTTCAGGAAAGAACAAACATTTTCAAATCAAATTACTACAAAAAGCTGAAATTTTGTATTTCTAAACCCCAATTTTCGCACAGTTTTTTGTATGCCGCCGTTATGAATTTCTTTAATATAATAATTGTTAAAGGTATCGCATAAAAAGCAAATATAGCCCTCAAAATGGTAATATTGTATGTATTCATTGTTTTACAATATTTGTTTAAATCTGACTGATTTACCTGAAGAAACTTTCCCTTTATAAAAATTAATGTAAAAATCACTAGACTTGTATAACAAATTTTATTTAAAAAAGGCTTCTCAAAAATAAAATTCGCAGAAATTATATTTGATTTGAAATAGATGTCGATAGACATGCCCACAGCCCATGCAAATCGATAAACTGGGAAAAACATTCTATGTTAATTATCCGATCGCAAGCAAATAAGAAAACGATATATGCATTAACACGTATTATGACCATCTCAGCCTGAATCCGAAGTCAAAATTTACCCTGCACGTTTAAGATTCAACTCAACCTCAAAAAAAACGAAAAATGTTTGAAGCCCCAAAAAATAATGGGGTGTCACGATCGGATCATGCGATATATGTTTTCTGACCTTCCGAATCCGAATCCCTAACCTACAAATTTTTAAAAAACTTCCAAAATTTTAAATTTTTATATGGACAGACAGACAGACGTGGCTAGATCGACTCGTGTGTTGATACTGAATATATATATAATATATATATATAAGTAAATATATATATAAGTAATTGTTGGGTCTGCCAAGCCTCCTTCTGCCTGTTACATACATTTTCGGTTGGCACAAAGTTATAATACCCTTCTACCCTATGGGTAGCGTGTATACAAATCACTATTAAAGGTTATCAAAAACTTTTTCATAAAAGTTACAAAGAAAAGTTTATTCAATAGGATTATACTATTTTTGGTGTACCTTAAATATTTAAAAGATGATGCTTTCATAAGGATATTTATGTACATATATTAGACTTAACCGTAAATTGTAAATTGAAGAAGCGTAGATATTTCTATCAGAGTCAGAGAGTTGTATCTTTTAGAAAGTGCGATGCACGTTTCGTGTTTTGTATCACTGTCAAACATCGTCAGTTTGATCTTTAATTTAACCATGAATCGTCTTACAAACGAACAACGCTTGCAAATTATTGAATTTGATTATCAAAATGTGTGCTCTGTTAAGAAAGTTTATCGCCCACTTCTTCCATTTTATGGTCAGTTTAATCGACCACTGAAGAAGCTTTTCGGACTATTGTGACTAAATTTCGCAACAAATTTATATTGTTGGGCATTAAACCACCAACACGCTTCATAGAGTGCGAACTGAAGAGCGTGGTGAGCGCTACAGTGAGATGATATCAAACTTTTTCTTTCCCAATATGCAAGAACTTGACTTGCATGATATGTGGTTTCAACAAAACGGTGCCACATGCCACACAGCACGCGTAACAAGGGACTTATTGAGAGGCGAGTTCGGTGAACATTTTATTTCACGTTCGGAACCGGTCAATTGGCCACCTAGATCGTGCGATTTAACGCCTTTAGACTATTTTTTGTGGGGCTATGTTTACTCTAATGTCTATACAGACAAGCCCGTTTCAATTGACGCATTGGAGGACAACATTAAAGCATAAATTCATAATGGCCAAAATGTTGGAAAGAGTATGCCAAAATTGGACTAACGGATTTAGCATTTGAGGCGCAGTCACGGTCGACATTTGCATGAAATAATCTTTAAACATTAAATCATATGGACCGTACTATCGATTCAAGTAAAGATTTCATGCATTTCTGTAAATTGTATGTTTCTTTTTTGAAAAACTTTCCTATAGCTCCTAAAAAATCACCCTTTACGTACGAATTGAAAAACTAATGGATTTCCGTGGTTAAGTGGTGTAACAATTTACAACAACTTTCGTGGCAAATTTGGTTTCATTACCTCTTATAATAGCTGAAATATCGACTTTCAAAAAGACGAACAGACAGACGGACATTGCTCAATCGACTCGGCTCATGATTCTGAGCAAAACTACATATATGTACTTTATGAGGTCTCCGACGCCACCTTTTGCCTGTTACATACATTTGCACAAACTTAGTTCACTCTTTGTTGGGCCTTTTCAATGGTCGAAGAGTATGAAAAAGTTACCTACTTATCTTGATTATGTCTCAAAAACTTTTGAATTTCCGTGTTTGTTCTTAGCGATCTTTAGATTTGGCAATAACTTAATATGTGGCATGTCCAGATCCAGGAATTCAATGCCCAACATTCTTTGTTTTCATATTGTTGTTTGGTTTTACTTAAGCAAGTGCTTTGCAATAGATAAAATCCGATCCAAAAAAATATATTTCAGTTTTTGCATTGTGCATACAAGAATTACATTCTTTTTTTTGATTTATGAAACTCGTATAGATTGATAAAATAAAAAGAAAGGTATTATGAATGAATATGTTTAGTTTTTATGTGTTAAGGTGTGTCTTTAGGTATATCATACATACCTGTTGAGAAACATGAATTTGCAAATAAAAGATACAATATATCTATTAGTACATTATAGTCAACAAATTCCAATTTGCAGTGTTTTGAAGGATAATCATGCACAGCGTAGTTCTTGAGTATGTCAATGCACTGAGGATTCTCCTTTAAATTCGCAATAGTTAAAGCATTTTCATGTTGATTGTCTATAACGAATGGATCGGCACCCATACAAAGCAATAATCGTAGATGTTCTACGTTTCCTAGCTTTGAGGCAATAAAAACAGCAGTTTTTCCAGTTATTGAATGTTGATAGTTCACTGGAACTAGTTCGCTGGTGATTGCGTACAGAAGTGGACGAAATGCCACATCATTTGCAATCTCTTCGTAGGCCTGCAGGCAATCGTCAATCTGTGCATGCCGATATCGTTTAGATCTTTGAGATATATTCTTAAAGCTATCTGGATTCTTATACATTTCTGACAGTTTTATATAGTTTTGGATGTCTTCGAAATATGATATATGAGAAACCAATTGACTGGTTTGTTCCAAGCAGAATTCAGTTCCTTCGCCAAAAAACGCAAAAATCAGATTAGAGTCGTAATTTTGAGCTAGTAATATTATCTTTATATATTGATTGATAGCTAATGACTTTTTCAGTTCGAGTAATAAGATGTCAGTGTATGGTTCGTGCAAGTACACGTCGCTAACAACAATGTGACTTATATGATTTAAATTATAGGCTTTCTTATAAAGAGATCGAAGAAAAAAAGTTGGTGTAGTGTATATAACATGCGTCTCGGAACTAATGAAACTCTTTTGTGACACCTGCAGTCCGACAGTTTTTCCAACATTTTCACCCAATTTGTAAGCTAAACGCTCACTATTATACGTTGCTATAATGTTTTCTCTTTCAATGCAAACAACTTTTAGGTTACAGTATCTATTTTCAGCCTCGTGTAAGATTATAGTTGGTACAACCAACGATTTATCGTTGGAGAGATTGGCTTGGAACAAAGTCACTCGGTGTGCATGAATAGATTCCAGTAGTTCGCTCTGATTTGGAAATATGGAACTTCTTGGTCTTTCCAATAATGACAAGTGCAATGATTTTGTTTTGATATCGATATTAAGTGATTGTTGATTAGGGTATACATAGCAGATACTTTGGTCAGTCATTTGCAGCCTATCGTTATCATCAAGAATTGCATCAGACAGAACATTTCTCATTTTGATTATAGTTGCATGACACAATGTCAGAACTTTGGGCTCCACAAAGTAGTGCTTGCATGACTGCTTGAACACTTTTACACATTCTTGAAGTCCACTTATTAATATGATACGTAAACCATAGGCGCGTGCATATTCTACTATAGTTTCAAGTTCAGCAGATCGGAAAGTGCACGCAAATCGTTGACAACAACGTTGACCAACAATAAAATACAGCAATTGCTGAGGAATAAAACTCCCTCGTACAACCTTCTTCATAACTTAAAACTCAAATACAATTTTAAAACAGGCTTGACTCATGAATGACAAGACATTCCGTTACAGTTTAACTGAATACATCATTTACTTGAAACAGTGGAATGGAACATAGAAAAACCAGAAAAACAAGTAGCTTCGGCATGATGAAGGTTTTATAACCTTGAAGCACTAAGTATCGACGGCTGGTTTTGCGGCTGTAGCATTTGCCTGGTTTGTTTTCTAACGTTCATTAGACACATAATTTTTTAGCGAAAGGCTCTAAATGTAGGTTTGCGATGTAAATCTTTTGTTTGTAGACTACTCTTTTCACATAGAGCTTTTTGCGTTTCCTATGCTTAATTTTTATTGTTAACTCTTTTCCCAGTCGACTGCCATTAGTCGACATTAAATAAATAAATAAATAAAATTTCGCTTGGTATTCGGTGTTTTTTGCAATTTACGAAGGCGAAATTGGGCGTGGAAAAAATCGAAAATAAACCTGATATGCGCGCAGAATTAATGAATTTTTTGTAGCTCTTATAGTCTCTGAGATCATTCGAAAATACAGACAGACGGGAATGGGTCTATCGACTCGGCTGTTGATGCGGGGTCTGCCACGTCTCCTGCGTGAAGTCATAAAACCCTTCTACCCTTCTAAACAAACAATCGGACAGAAAGACTGACAATAAAACGAAAATAGATTAACCAACTTAAAAGAACAGGTAGTTGCCTGAAAAGGGCTCATATACTCGAAATGTAATAAATTCCATTGATTCCGAATCCCAGAGCAGAAAAATTTAATAGCTTTAACAATTTTTTTTAGGAAAAATTAAATTTTTAAAAACTTTTCAGCGAATATATCCTATGTATATCTGCAATTGAAACAATCAGTCGAAATTATGAGTTTTGTATAAAAGACCAGTATTCTTTTTCTAAATAACTCAACTTTGAAAAATTGAACATACTTTGTGCATACTTTTTCCATTTTATTATCATAAAAAACTTTGAGTATCATAAAAAACTTTCTAGCTAACCAAAATAAAGGGTGATTTTTAAGAGCTAAAGGAAAGTTTTTCAAAAAAAATTTAAAAATTTTTTGAATCGGTTACGGTCCATATAATTTAATGCTTGCAGATTATTTCATGCAAATGTTGACCGTGACTGCGCCTCAAATGCTAAATCCGCTTAGTCCAATACTCTTTCCAACATTTCGGCCTGTGTCTCATGAATTTATACTTCAATGTTGGCCTCCAATGCGTCAATTGAAGCGGGCTTGTCTGTATAGACATTAGATTTAACATAGTCCCACAAAAAATAGTCTAAAGGCGTTAAATCGCACGGTCTAGGCGGTCAATTGACCGGTCCCGAACGTGAAATAAAATGTTATCCGAACTCGCCTCTTAATAGCCCGAAATAGCCGCGTCAGTGGGTCGATTTAACTGACCATAAAATGGAAGAAGCGCGCAATGAACTTTCTTAACAGAGCACGCATTTTTATAATCAAATTCAAAAATTTGCAAGCGTTGTTCGTTTGTAAGACGATTTATGGTTAAATTATAGACCAAGCTGAAGATTTTTGAGTGATACAAAACACGAAAAGTGCATCTGCTGCTTAAACCAGTGTTGCCAACAGATAAAATCTAAAAAATCACCGTTTATAAACGAAGGATTTCTGTTTTTTTTTTGTACATCGATGGTGGATACCATATTTAACATTTTTCAGTTCACCCAATGTAAAATCGGCAAACATGGGAACCAAATCGAGTTTTTGGCCAGTTTGCCTTGCCTTGACACCATCATCTCAAATTGTGCTAGACTGACGATGATGTCTTAAGCCGACTTACTCGACTGCATCGGGAGAAACAGACAGAAAACGAAATAGAAAATATATCCGTACTATCATTTAGTGTGTTAAGTCAATACGCCGGCCCTATGAGGTAGTAAGACTTGGCTCACATCCAAGAATATAATACAGAACTGCAGATTTTCAGTTACAATTGCCTTATATTCTTATTTAGAAAATCGAATGCTGAATTGTGATTGTTATACATGAGCCCCCTGTACGAACCTCTTCAAATTAGTGAGAAAAAATTGATATGGATATGTTAATCTCTCAGGAAGAACCCAAGCAGTATTTGCTAGAATGGCATAGGACAAGACTCCACTAGGAAGCAGGCGGAGAAAAAGGCCAAACGTCATGGAAAGCTCTAACGGAGGCCCTAAGTTCCAAAGCGGAATAAAAATAGGCTTTGGTTTATTTATTTATTGGTTTGAATTTCACATTGGTTTGCAATTATCCACATGAGCCTTCAAATTGATTTATCTCATGTTTTTTTTAGCCTTGCAAAAGGTATTTATTCAGTTGAAGTTTTTTGTACTTATATTTACAAAAAAGAAGGTAGGAATAGGTACAGTTATTTCTACAGAATCAGTACGATTCTTTATTACCAAATGGGTAAAAATGGTTTTAAATTGTAATGTTTAAAGAAAATTAGCTTTGTCCACAGAGTTTTGGGAGCCACTACTTTGATTTGACCAAGAATTTCCAGGAGGGTGTCCGTTCTATAATAAAAAATAACGATTTAAGTCTTAGTGCAAATTGTAGTATGATCACACAAACCTGTTGATCGTTTGAAGAACAGTTATCGCCTTTATTCATTCCTAGAGAACCTGAGTTGTTTGGATTGTTAGAGCCTTTTCGGTTTCCAGAGTTATTAATATTGCAAGCATTAGAATGCCCGCTGTTTTGAGCCATCCATGATAAGAAATTTCCTCCCTGAGAAGTAACTGAAAGAGTTTTTTGTTTGAAACAATGATAGTGTATAGAAGGCTTGCCTGCTGGTCCTGGTTTTGATTTTGCAGCTGATTGCCAAGGAGGCTCCACTGATTCAACGCAGCAGCAACCAAAGCAGGGTTCATCGGCAATGAGTTTAAATTAAGTCCGACGCCTAAAGGGTTGTTCATGTTTTGCCCTTGATTTGAAGAGCTGGATCCTTGTGAATTAATGCCTAATGCTTGTAGATTAGGCATGTCCAAATGTCCCCTGTTCATCCAACCGCCATTGCCTACGTTGCCATTGTGCGGTTGGTTCATGCCATGAAAATTGGTCTGTCTATTATAGGGAATACCACCGTCTGGACGGTTCATGTTCCCTCCACTATTGTGATTACTACTATTTGTGTAACCCCCGCCCAAATTTCCAAAATTATTTCCACCCATTCCGTAGCCACCACTGCCAATGTTGCTGTGACTATTGCCAATTGCAGTGTTATCACCTCCGTGTGCATTGTGTTGGTTATTACCTCTATGATGTCCGCTTCGGCCTGTGTTCATGTGGTTTCCTTGGGGATGATATGAGTGCATTCCGTAATTGTTTCCAGAATTATAGCTATAATTTTGTCCTTGGTGGCTTCGACTTTGCTCTGCTTTCGGAGCGGCATTTGAAACGTGAACCGAAACGCCTAATATGGTTATATTTAAAAATGTTAATATATTTAGTTATATTCAAAATATTTATAGCTTACCTTTGATTATATGATCTTCACCACAGAGAGACTGAGCTACATCTGGATCGAGAAATGTTACAAAGCTAAAGGCGCGAAAAGGTCGAGGGATGAAAACATCCGTAACTTCACCAAACTTCGAAAAGTACTCCCGCAAGTCGTCCGAGTTTATATCCTCGGTGCAACGGCCTACGAAAACCTTACATGGCACTTGATGACCCATACCCTAGAGATGAATGAATATTCTTTTTAGAAACCGCTGATAAATTAGAACTTAACTTATAATAGATTTATTACCTTTGAGTTTGGGACTTTTACTTCGCACCATCGGCCGTCAATAAGATGCCTATTAGAGAGCACACGCATTTGTGCTTCGTATGACCCAAAGCGTACGAATCCGAATCCTTTTGACTGCCCGGACTTGACATCTTTTTTTATCTGTGCCATAAGTACTTCGCCATAGCCTTCAAAGTACTCCCGTAAACTGTCTTCAGTTGTTTTCCAGGCAAGGCCCAGAACAATTAAATCAGTACATCGTAATCGAGTCTCGATACGTTTTGTTTTTGCCGTCGAATTTTCCAAGTTATCATCGCTTTTACGTTTGTTCTCTATGGGAGGCAATATGGGACAATAAGGATTGTCGATCTGTGCGTCGGGACTCCTAATAATTGGTATACCTTTTGGAAAGACGCAAAAGTAGATATATTCTCCCCAACCCGATTCGATGCTTGGCGGAAACAGTCTTCCTTCGTTCGAACGAACACCTCGCACAGCTTTCGTGTCCATATTTCTATATTTAAGACCGCAAGAGCCCGGAAATTGGGCTTGTAGGGTAGATAATAGTAATGTTCCATCTTCCTCAGCTGGAAGTTCAATAGGTTCATCACCCTCCTCCTCGGATACTTGAACAAAGTCCATTTAAGGGTAGTTTCAAAAATCTGAAATTTAGTATTTTAATTATTAAATAATCATAACGTATTGTTAGAAATAAAATATCCCTATACCATTCAAACCATTAAATAAACGCACCTAAAATCTCAATACAAAGTAACTTGAAATCAAATTTCATAAAACAAACATATGCACTCATTCAGAGACAATAGGTTCACACTTTTATAAATTAAAATAACATACTTTCATGTTTACACTTTTTGAACAAACAAATAAATTGACGAATTTAGGGGACCTGATCTTCTGATTCATTGTTTCCAATTTCGAAATGTAATTATTTCATTTTAATCAAGTATCCAATTACTATTTCCGATACTGCTTTTGGTGACGCTAATTTTATGATGCTATGAAGACGGTAATTTTATGCTTAGTCTTCGGAAATAACCGAATTTTGAACAAGAGTATTGTTGATATGTAAATCGCTAGGAAAACCACAAACTGATTTTCAGTATATTCGACGTCCTAGGTGAAGTTTTCGAAATATCACAATACAAATTAAAACTCTATGATACTGCAAACAAATTTAAAATATTTTCAAAATATTTATTACCGGTATTTATATTAATTAATTTATTTGACAATAATAAACTTTATCGCTCAACAAAAGTTAATGGAATGAGATTATAAACAATAAAGAGGTTAACGAAATCAATATACTATAAAGAAAAGTGTTCACCTTATGACCTTTTATGGGAAAAAATACCTAAAAAAAAGTTTCAACATTTAAAGTTGAAAGGAATACATATAAAATTTAATTGTACCACGCGAACATTTTTCTGATTTAAATTTAAAAAAGATTTTAAACTGCATCTTATAAATTATTACTTGTGCATCATGGTGTTTAAAAACAAGACGATTATACATTTTTGCTAAATTCTTGTTTTCTGTCTCCTGATAAACTAAAAATAAATTTTAGGCAGAAAACCCATACAAAATTAAAGTCGGCTGACTACATTTTAGCTAGCGAAATATTTTTTTCAATCTCTAGCACGTATATATGTATGTATAGAATATCGTATTAAAATATCGATAATTTTTATTGATGAAACTCAAAGGCAAGCGAAATAAATTAAATCAATTTGCTTACGAAATATGTACGCTTTCCATACAACAGAGCCCGGGACTACAGTTCTAGAAGTCCGCAACGCTAACAACTCAGCCAATACAGTATAATTTATGTATACAAAGTTGGCCATACTTATTGTTGTGGTTTGTTTGTTTCTATTTACAGTGAGACCAGTATTTTATATTTCAGCCCGCCCAAAAAAGGGCTTAAATTGTGGTAAAGCAAAGAATGTTAAAACGGTCACACAGGGTGCGGGAATAATGTACAAAACTTAGGCAAGTAATTTTGGTTCATATGGAGACAGGTCAAACAAACAACCTATATTAAACAAGCTACATGTTTTCGAATGTTATAAAATTTTCGCCCCCAAGATAACCATTTTTGCCTACTGTGCCTCAGTCTCTAGGCTCTCGACGCCGAAACACAAAATTGACTTCAGGCTGCCAGTGCGCTGGCCGAAGCATTTGGCTGTTGACAAACTTCACAAGCAACGCATACATTAATATGCGAGCTTGTGCATACATACACGCACACATGGAAACAGCGCAAAGAAGTACGCGCATGCTTATCGTTCAGCTGTCGATGTGCGACTGAAGCAGTTTTGATGCTATGCACTGTTTGTACTGAGAGCCGAACAGCCATCTGCCCCGGTCGAGCGTTCAGCCGAGTCTTTATTCTCAATGCTTCTGTTCTGCTTCTTCTCTGGGGCAGCTGGATCGAAAAACCAGTGGCAGCAACGTTAACCGCTGTTTGAGGTCTCTAAGTGTTCATTGCTTAGTGGTTATATTATTAAGATAACGTCAAAAGTATATTGCCTTTTCAACAACTTCTAAATTGGTTGAAAAAGAATAATATACACGAGTTTAAATACTGTTTTTGGTAAAAAGTGTAAAATCAATTTTTTTGATTTGATTTTTTCATAAATACATTAAATACAAAATAATATAACCTTCTACAATGAGCAAATTTAAAATGTATTTGTTAATTTTGAAAAACATGATGCGTTTTCGTTTGTCCTAATGTCTGTCTGTTCGTTTATACGAACACTTATATTTAATATGCTGACACAAATCGTATGTAATGAAAACTGTTAAAAACTAACCTATTAAATGTAAACATGATCAAATGCTTAACCAATTCGTTGATGAACGACGTTTGCAAAGTGTTAAATGGTAAAAGAGGTCAAGCTTTATATTGCGTAAGATCAAATTAATATTTAAAAGGGGGATGTTCATATCCCATATGCAACCTATAAGATTTATTGTACCCCTGCTGAGCTCTTCATTATCAGTCCAGTGTTCCTTATGAATTCTAATTCTTATGAATTTCCTATAATGATTAAACATATCTCTTTAATTTCATTTATACGATTTGCGGGCACATTTATTTGTCTATTATTCCGGTGGTGCCCAGAGCCCTACGCGCAGCGCCTCTGCCCAAGCTCTGCCGACACAGCTACGAGAGCAAACATGAGGTCTTATTTGTTTATATTGTTAGATATATATTCATAGTCAACTGGAAAATTTGAAATCCCTGTGCTTACACACACGGTGGTTGTATTAAGATAACTTATAATAAAAACAAATCACAAAACTTTGTAAATTGACTTAAAAAATTATATGGATTGGTCACAATAGATTGCAAACTTTTTGAAATGACTTGTGCCTAATGAAGTCTAAAAGATAAGTTTCATTTAATCAACAAATTTATATGAACTATGATTTCTGACTGCAAACAGGTTTAACAAACTTCTGCACTGGTTTTAAGACTATATTGCAAATCTTATTTCAACAATGTATCGGCATTATCTCAGCAACGCATCGATATTTTGTTTTGGACTGATTTGCTGATTCCCGGCTGGCAGGTACTGATTTCCAACAACTGTCTTCTGTTGCCTATAGCTTTCTCGCTAATTATTTGTTGATTTGCATTACAGCACCGCATGAATTGAATCATTAAAGAAAAAAAATGAAATTATTTCATATAAATACATGTATTGGATTCAAATTCGAAAAATAGATACAAGAGCTAGGTATTAGAGCTGGAAGTTAAATTGATTATGGAATCGATGTTTTCAATTTTCTCCGGTCCATCGATTTTGAGAATTCATTTAATCGAAAATTTGAAACAAGTACTAAATTACTTCTACTAAATTAGTAAACATGTCTACTGGTGGTACAAAATTTAAGTTTTTAGAGATCTTGAAACGGATAAGCATATGTTTTTGAAGAACTGGAGTTGGTTAATTGTTTAAAAACATTATGAGGTCTTCATTATATTGTCTAAATTATTTTTCTGGCATTTTAAACCAAAAAAAAAGTTTTTGTCTTATATTTCAAATTTTCGATACTCTCCATAAATTTTTAAAAATAAATCGTTTCAGTAAACATCGATTTATTTCCACCTCTAATAGAATTTTCTAACTTCCAACTACTTTTATTTTTGTTTCATATAAATACGACTGCTAAACAGTTATCATATTAAGTTGAAGCACATAAAAAGCAAATTCAAGATGGCAGCATTTAAAAACCATCATGTTCACACATGCCAGTATTGCAAAATGTCATTGTATTCTATGTATCTATCTATATTATTAAATTAGCAGAAAAATGAGAAGAGAATTTAAAAAGCGGTACAGAGCCGATCACTCAAAAGAAATGCTGCGAGTACTATGTGCGTCGACAGAGCGATCTGAAGTGTAGCTGGGAACATCAATGACAGGGAAGAGTACCACATAGCTGTTTAATTCGTTGAAGCATTGCTGGGGTACTCTTGTCAAAATGCGGCTAGTAAACTGTGGTCCACAGTTGTAAAATTTGAAATAAACTTTAAAAGCGTGTGGTATACGGAAACCCTTATTCTGAATTTAACGCCAATCGCCAATCCAAGTACATAAGGGATGCCAGGTCAGCTGGACAGATGTCCTATTATAAAAAAAATAAAAAAATATCTAAATCTTAATTTTTTTGCCCAAATAAAACATATTATATATAATTGGCATGAAATATTTCTTTAAATCGACGTACAACCACATAAATGTTGTACAAATCTTTATCCCGGTTATTCCTTTCATTTAATTAAATCCTATTGTTCTGTAGTATGTATTTTTCCCCTCTTTTTGTACTTTAATCTTTCTTTTTTTGTGAGGGGTAGCTGGCAGCCCTGATGTACATGCTAGTTAATGTATGTATGTTGGTACATGGCATCTGTCTAGAAAAACGCCTTTATTTAAATTCAATGACCAAATAAAAAGCAAGTGATTTCACTTCGTTATGCTATTTACATGCTATTAAATAATCTATGTTGGGAAACCCAAGAAAAATTGAATTCATATAATCAATAAATATTCTGCAAGTATTCATAACCACATTAATGAAGCGAGTGAATAACTCCCCGCACAGAATTCTAAGTAAAAAGTGTTGTTTTCTTACGAAGTGTGGTACAGTATTTGTACTTCTCTTTCTGATAACTGAAAAACATGAGATCAAAACATTTGGTAAATACGTATATATGTAAAGTGAATTTCCCAAAAGCCGCTCATCTCGACAATTACCAGTCTGTCATCTTAAAAGAGCTAAAATATGAGTACAAACATACATACATATGTATGTATGGATGTACTAAATTTGCATAGTATCGGTTTACTACACATACAGAATATTCAAACATTACTACTACTTCAAAATGTTGTTTCATTACTTGGCTAGTGTGTAAAAATATATCTACATGTGTATGTGTGAATATATTAATTCTGCAATAAATTGTAGTTTTAAAAATGTGTTATTGGTTGGCGGCAAGCGTCTCCTAAATGGTTATACAATTCTTACACTATTATAAAAGGTTTAGTTGTAGCAATACAGATGTAATGCCTTCAATAAATGTATGTATATTTTATTTGAACAGCTCACACACGTAATAATATTTGCTGTATATTTCCTTCTTAAGCTCGCTCTCTCACAAGATTCACACACAGTCAGAACCAGAAATCGAAGTCACTTTTTCACGCTCGATTCCGGCAAAACACACGCTATGCACATCCACTGTTTATTAAGTGCGTAATAAATACAAAGAATATTTACAATTTCCCTTTTAATAAATTTGTATTCTTAACGTGCACCATTTTTTCCTGCAAAATCTTAAACAAAATTTTCTGTATGCGTTAATGGTGATGACAGTAACTGGCGATGACATTAATAGAAACTCTATCGATAGTGAATTCGATTACAAGAAAATAAAAAAATACTTTGTTAAGTTCGATGGAAAAACAATATTATCGATGTGCACATTTTTTTTTTGTATATGTAGTTTTTTTGAAATTTGAAATATTAGGCTGCGTACAACAAATATCTCGCCACTATAAAATGCTTAATCCTCGATATTAAATTACTAAATTTGTGCTCGTCCGAATAATTAGATCCCATTGTTAATCTACTTATTATGTTTGCATGCTTATTTACTAAATTTTATAAGACAGTAAAGTTTTTTTTTTTGATTTCATTCGCTCCATATTTTTAGAAGTAGATACAAGAAACGACTTATATTACTCGCATCTCTCTTGCCTTTTTTGGTCCTTATTTCTATGCCTCGCTTTGCAGCGTTGCCAGTTTTCGATTGCTGGTATTGACAAGAATTATCGTTCCGGGTTTAAATGTCATCGAACATATAGTGTACTCAAAGCACTAAGCAATGAACACATAGAGACTTCAAACAGCGTCAGAGCTGTTTGATGCTGATTTTTCGGGCCTGCAACCCCGGAGAAGAAGAAGCATTGAGAATAAACGCTCGACCGGGGTACCTCGAGTGCATAGCATCAAAACTGCTTCAGTCGCACAACGTCAGCGGAGCGATAAGCATGCGCGTACTTCTTTGCGCTGTGCGATCGTTTCCATGTGTGCGTGTATGTATGCACAAGCTCGCATATTAATGTATGCGTTGCTTGTGAAGTTTGACAACAGGCAAATGCTTCGGCCAGCGCACTGGCAGCCTGAAGTCAATTTTGTATTTCGGAGTCGAGAGCCTAGAGACTGAGGCACAGGGCCGTAGTGAGGGTTTTACGGGCCCCTGTGCAATACTTATCAGGAACTCCTACTTAAATTACATTAATTAATAAATATATATGTGTTTACCAAAGGAATTAAATTGTACAAATATATCCCCATTAATAGCATTTTTATGTTTGGTAACCGTGAGCCCCTGACTGTTGAGAGCCCTTCTATAGCGCACAGCCTTCGCATTTTTAGCTACGGGCCTGGCCAGCGTGAAATCAACTGTGTGTTTGTTTTTGTCTTTGTCATCGAGAGCTAAGAGACCGAATTACAGTGAGCCAAAATGGGTATTTGGCGGCAATAACTTTTAACATCTGAAAACATGTGTATTCATAATTTATTGAGTAGATATATTCATAATTGTATTATATTTTTTATATCAAATTTATAATATGAAATTTATAATATGTCGCACAACTAGACAACTTTATTTTTATTTTTTTGTTTATATTTATACTTATTTTGATAAATTTATGAATCAAAACTAAAAAATTCGGAATACATAAATATATATCTACAAAATAAAATTATCCTCATTAAACAAGCCACATGTTTTCGAATGTTATAAAATTTTCGCCCCAAAATAACCATTTTTGCACACTGTGCCTCAGTCTCTAGGCTCTCGACGCCGAAACAGAAAATTGACTTCAGGCTGCCAGCGCGTGGCCGAAGCATTTGCCTGTTGTCAAACTTCACAAGCAACGCATACATTAATATGCGAGCTTGTGCATACATACACGCACACATGGAAACAGCGCAAAGAAGTACGCGCATGCTTATCGTTCAGCTGTCGATGTGCGACTGAAGCAGTTTTGATGCTATGCACTCGAGCTACCCCGGTCGAGCGTTTATTCTCAATGTTTCTTCTTCTCCGGGGTTGCAGGCCCGAAAAATCAGCATCAAACAGCTCTGACGCTGTTTGAAGTCTCTATGTGTTCATTGCTTAGTGCTCAAACAGTACAACGACAGCGAAGCGATGAGCACAGGCGTAATTCTTTGCACTTTGCGATCGTTTCAATGTGTGCGTAAATTCACATGTTATGTCGATGGCAGCCATTCTTTCTGTTTTTTTTTTTTTTAGCAAGAACTACTATCCCAGCAGATAACTGGTGCGGCACTGCCACCAAAGATTTTATCTTTTGGGTCTAATTTCTCTCCAAATTATTTGTTTGGCTCCCTAACAAAGAGAGATCTACCGTAAAGATTCCTTATCTGCACAGGAACAGACGTGTCTGTATGCAAAATGGTTCTTCGTTCTTCATAACAGGGATGTCAATTGTGTCCATCAAAAGACGCATCTTAACTAGGTTATAGTTCACCGTATAATGGCCATCTCTTTACCTTGCTGTTGTTCCACAATTCACTTATAATCTCAACCACCTCACGAGTGCAAGATACGTAAGAATAGATCTTAGTTATGATCTTACCATCCCTCTGTATAGCCACCTAACACTTGTATATTATTTTATTAATAGAAAAATAAGTCTACCACATCTTTTGTACCTAAAGATCCCTCCTTGGCCTGACAAAAGTTGTTCTGCTTCCCCAATGATGCCGAGGGGATTGATACAGCAAAACAAAAGAGGAGTAAACCACATCTGTTTGGAGGAGTTCAGCTACAATCAGTGGCGCGCCCAACGCTGAAAATAAAGAAGACAACTACAACATTCTCATAGACCATTTGAATAAACACTTGACTCCAAATCGAAACTTAACGCTTGAGAGGCATTTGTTTAAAGGTCTGACACCGTTAGATAATGAAAGATTAGCGGAACTTATGCTGCGGCTATGCCAGCAAATGTATCGATGAGCGTTTGGATTGTCGAAAGCCGAAATAGAGGACATATGCCTGAAGGATAAAATTATAGATGGTTGGGCACCACTCGAACTGAAGAAGAGACTCCTGGGAAAGGAGTACTCATAAGAATAAGTGTCCGAACCGTTTCTGGATGAGGAGCACATCAGCAAGGAATGGAAAGCAATGACATCGAGACAAATTGTGGATTCTGTCTGTAATCTTTGATCGAGGTTTCAAAAAGAGTGAGGAATGTTCGAGGTGTGGCACAGATGGTCACGCACACTATGACTCATCATGTCCCGCAAGAAAAGCAACATGCAACAAATGTTCGAAGCCTGGTCACTTCGCAAAGAAATGTCGTACAAACTTAAACGGCAAATCTTCTAAACCTCAAAGGAATTACCAAAAAAGACCGCGCATGGATATAGGCCACGAGGAAGAGGGGCCATTATTCCCAAACAAAAGAAGGAGGACGCATCTTGTTTTAAGGTATCAAGCGAGGATGAAGAAGAGTACATACGATGCCGAGTGGGAGGCCATAAGATTTCTCTGATCATCAACTCAGGCTCCAAATTTAATCCCATCAGCCACGCGGACTGGTCTCGGCTAAAAAAAGAAAAAGCCACAGTCTTTAATATCAGATTCGGAAAAGAAATTCCGAGGGTATGCGTCTAATAAATTACTGCAAGTAACTTGTGTTTTTGAGGCACCAATATCTGCCAAGAGAAAGATTGCATCATTTTATGTCATGGAAAATGGAACACAATCTCTTCTGGCCCGAGACACGGCTATCGAATTGAACCATTCCCGAAATGGAAAAACATCGAAGTAAAGCTTTCCACTAGCTTTTGACTATAACCAGTGAAACGAATCCCGGTAGCTCTCGATGATAAGGTTATGGACAAACTCACTGAAGTCCTCAGTCGAGATATAATTGAGCCAGTCACAGGTCCTAGTGCATGGATATCTCTAATCGACATCTGTCTATGTTTTGACCTGCGGCTGGCAAATAAAGCAATTCTCCGGGAAAACTACCCATTGCCAACTTTCGACTCTTTCATGACCAGACTCAAAGACCCTAAGGATAAAGGATGAATATCACCAAATGGCGCTCGATGAATCGATCAGGGAAATAACCACGTTCCTAACTCCAAGAGGACTTTTCCGTTAAAAGCCGTTAATGTTTAAAGTGAACTGAGCTCCAGAGATAATCCAACGCCTTCTCGAGTAAATGTTATCGACAGTTCCTAATGCTATGAACTTCATCGATGACGTCATCATCTTTGGCGCCCCTGACCTGGAAATCGACGGCGCGGTGAAGGAAGTATGCAAAATCTTCCAGGAAAATAATGTTCTATTAAATAAAGAGATGTGCACCTGGAAGACAAACATGCTGAAGTTCCTCGAAGCTATCCTTTCGAATAAAGGAATACCCCAAGAAAATTTACGTCATACGGTCTTCTTCCCAAAGAACAAAGAGGAACCATACGAATCCCCTGAGGAAGCTTCTAAAATGCGAAACAAGTTCCCATGGGGTAAGGCCGAAAAGAATGCTTTCAACAATCTTAAAAATCGGCTAGCCAAGGTACCCACCCAAGCTGTCATATTTTGATCCAATGCATCGGATCCGTGTGATTGCGGATGCCAACTCTATTGCCCTGGGGGCTGTTCTATTGCAATTAAAATCAGTCAATGAACCGCATTGAAAGGTGTCTGCTACGGCTCTATGCATGAAAGTTCACCGTGATCTACAAATCCGGAAAAGACAACATCTTGGATGCGCTGCCTTGACTCTGTCAACTACCCGTGGTAGAGCCGGTTGACCTCAGGACAGAATACAGCATTCTACGACTCGTGTAAAAGTCCATCCCAAGGTCTATTACGATCCCTGAGATGTGCAGAGTCTTCTGCGGGGGGATTATGGACGCAATCAGTTGCCTCGATGATGACTCTTGGAAGCCCGATGCTTCAGCAAACTTCTACCCGTTTCGTAACAAGCTCTCAGCAATTGACTCGTTTCTTCCCAGGGGAAACCATATAGTAGTGCCAACATCTTTGAGAGCAAAGATACTGGACTAAGTTCACGAAGGCCAACAGCTCACGAAGGAAGGGAGACAACAATGAAACGCCGCCTGAGGTCCAAAGTATGGTGGCCACAGATAGACAGGGAACCATGCAGAAAAGTTTGTTAAAGCTTGTAGAGATTGCTGCCTGGTATCGCGAGAAATCCGTCCAGCCCCAATGGATAAAAATCATTTCCCCACTGGCCCGTGGACACGGGTTGCCTCGGATTTATTGGGTCCCTTACCCAACAATGAATATGTACTGGTCTTTATCGACTACTTCTAACGATATATGGAGCATAAGTTACTCAAAACAATATCTGCCGCGACCCTGGTAGAAGCAATGAAAGAGATCTTTTGCAGACTGGAATATCCTAAGTTCCTGTGGACTAACAATGGACGTCAATATATTAGTGAAGAATTTTCCCACTACTTCAAAGCGTACGGCATTGAACAGGTCAGAACCCCACCTTATTGGTCACAAGCAAACGAGGAGATCGAAAATAAAAACAAGGCCCTCGGGAAACGCCTAAAAATAGCATACGCCAATTTAGAAAAGTATAAAGAGGAAGTTCAGAAATTTATCATAACACATGGAACAACAGGGGCAGCGCCCACTAAACTTATGTTCAACCGGATCATCCGCGACATAATATATGTCCACTAAACATTGAGGCTAATTTCTGGCTTACGCTATTTTATAAATAGCAGTTGAATCAAACAATTTATTTATTTGCTACGTATAAAAAAATATATTTAGATAACACTTCATGGACCATCGTCTTCGATTTTTCGTGCATTAGAGCGAATGTCTAGATTTTGGTTCTGGACGGTGCTTATATCGAATTCTTTCAACTTTCGCTGGTTCAATTTATCAATTGTTGCTCGTTTTGTACTTCCCAGTCCTTTTTACACACCATACTTTTGAGTAGTGCCCAGAAATTTTCGATTTGATGTGCCTGTGTCGTCCTTACGGCACAAATGGTATTTTTTGACGGTTCAGCCAATCCAATGTTCACGACCAACTGCAAGACAGCACTTTGGTATTTTTTCTTATTGTTGTTGTTCTATATATTTTGATGCTCGCTTACGTTTACGATATATTACGTCGCTTTCTTCAAAATATTGTGAACGACAGACTTTAAAACTCAAATTTTCCTAAATTACCGGTTTGATTGACTAACTTGGATTTTCGCACTTGACAGCAGTTTTTTTTTTTTGTTTTGGCACTTTGTTTTGATATTCGACCAGATATAATTTTATTTTTGGATTCTTTTCCATAGCGGCAATTTTTTTAAGCCCGAAAAAAGTCACACGGGAGATTGGTTTATCTTTAAAATAAATCAATAATTTATCTGGTACTGAGTCGTCCAAAAAAATTGGCAACAGATTTATGTAAATCCAACTTTTTCGACATTTTAATAAAAAAAACTGCAGGTTAAAATGAGTATGACATTTTGGTAGAAATACTGTTGGACTGAAGAAGTGAGTTGAGCGCCATCTGTGTGTTAGTTTATGCACTAAAATTAACGTCTGAAAAAAGTCTCAATATTTAGTGGACATATGTTAATTCCATCGTAGGCATCGAGGGAATCAGCGAACAGACCTTAGACTCCGCGGATAGAGATAAGGACCTGATGGGAAAATACAAGGGAAAGCAGGCGGCTGATAAAAGAAGAGGGGCAAAGGTGAACCCAAACAAACTAAGACTAAACTTCGACAAGACTGAATTTACCGTGTTAGAAAGACAGAAGAACATAGTGGAAGTCGAAGGGGGCGGTAGCAAACTAAAAAGAAATGTCTCACATCTCAAGAAAATTCCAGCCAACTAGATGGGTACAGCTTCATGCTCAACGCCACAGCCAGATGCATATTTTCCATTACCAAATAATAATAATATTAGTTCTGAACAACGCTGCCTGCTCACTAATTACGCGTTGTCGTTTGCTTGTTTGTGTTAGACCGGGAAAACAATAGGTGACACAGAAGACACAGAACACCTCATAACAGTGTGTATCCCTTTTTGATCAACGAAATATCCATGTACTTATAAATTAATCAATGTTACTTACCATAATGGGAGCACCCCGATTCAAACTGCTAATAAAAGAAAATCCATTGCTGATAATAAAATCGATCCATGATCAGTCTTTTCCACAATCTTTTATATCTCTTAACAAAATGTCGTTAATAAGTTTTACAAATGTACAGTTAAGAAAAACAGATTTTTCGTATTTTGTATTTGTTTTTTTTAAAGATATACTTGTTTTTAGCCTAAAAGTAATCTTGTTTTACATAAATACATACACATATATTTCGCGTATAAACGGAAAAACTATGCACTCCTGTTCTGTTCAGCTCTACAAAAATATTGTATTCTTTTCAAATAAAGGTAAAATCACAGAGAAATATTACTGCACGCTTTTGAATTAAATATATAGTTATGGGCTTCCAATATATGCATCTCGGTTACGCAAATGGCAACTAATAAAACAATATACCCGATGTATCGTATACCCTTCAGAAATTCCCATAACTTGTCGCAAAAAATTGCAAGCAACACGCAATGCAACAATGCATGAACGTTAACAATACGCCAAATCCACGCAACACAGAAAAACAAAGTCGTCTTAAATACGTAATTCTGGCATTGGTACTGATTACTATTGACATCCTCCCGTTCCAGCATGTTTTGATAAACCGCAATATAGCGATTCCAAGCCGTAGAACTAAGCAGAAGTTGTCCAGTAAAGCTTATTACATTTTTCGCAACTTTTCGGGTAGTTGCTTTCATCTTAGGTATCATCATTGGCTCAAATTTGGAATCGGTCATAGGAATGATTGAATAGCCTCTACGAGGTGGATTGTTTTTAAGATAAAAGAACATCCCCAGCAGTAGGGCAATGCAACCGAGACCATCACAAAAGCCATCAACATAATAGCCCGATGTGCCAATTTCAGAGCGTTCGCCAAGTATATGCTTTTTAATACGAGCTACATGACCATCCAAATCATCTAAAAATGTGCGAATCTGGAAAAAAAATACACCGAGACGCCGATATCCAAGACTATCGGAAGCCACAAGTTTTCCCGATACGCATGCCACTCCTACGTGGAAAAAGGAAATCATGTTGGGTGTGATAAAAGTGGACTTCGATATTTCTACCACATTATCAAAGATTGTAGCTAGCGGTGCAAATACATAGTGGTTAGTATGATCTAGCAATATAGCCTTCACTGTTACATGACAGAGTGGATTTATATCGCATGATATCCACGTATTATCCTTATAAGACTGTTCCTTCTCACTGATGGCATATTTCAGATAATTGCCTGAATCAAGTGGTCGGTTGGAGGGTTCCATCGATGTTGACGCCGATACGTTGCTGTGATAATTCCTGTCGATGGCATAGTTATGAATGCGCAAATATAATTCGATATCCATAAAAACGTAAAATATTATTAACACAAATAAAAGAGTTAATAATATCTTGCTTATTTGTGAACTAGGTCCAATCATTATGCCGGCGTGAGGTAGATATCATCTATAAATTCCTTGAGTGTGCAGTAAATAACTGAAAAATAAATTGATTGAATGATCATTAACAAAACAAATAAAAAATTCATTTACTAAAGGTATTTATCATATTTAATAGGAATAACAAAGTGCACTAAAAGTATTTAAAACTTTTTTTTATCAATTCATCCCTATTCAAGTCTTAATTAATATTTATTTTTTGATTTTTAGATCGTTTCTTAATCCATACATATGCTGGTTCATACATATGTATAACATATATGTATGTACGATGCATACATATTAGTTCATATGCATATACTATGTATATATGTACAGATATGTATTACTCAGTGGTGCCCAATGAGGAAACCACTATAGCGAATCCGAACTTCTTTTTCTTAATAACAACTTTATTGTGTTTGTTTTGTATGTAAATGTTTTGTTTCACTTAAACAATTATATTTTTGATTTATTACTCGTACATTTGTGTGTATAAAAAGACGATACAAACAGTTACGGATGTAAATTTCTGTCGCGCAACTGGTACTTGAGCATTGAAATTGTTTGTCATGAGTCAAATAACATTATCTTTATCTCATAATCATGCACAAACTTAAATCCACAAATAACAACTTATTTTTATTTTAAACATATGTTAATAACCAAAGCACAACAATAATTTTTTATTTGGACTATGATCTAATCGATAGTAAAATATTTATCGGTTATATCGGTTGATAGCAATCACTTAGTGACGAATAAGTTAAACTATTATTATTCGATTACAACAATTTGTTTGTGTTTTCACGAACATCCATCCATACAAACAAGACTTCTCAAATAACAGTTACCTATTTTTTATTCTGTTTTATACAGAATAACAGTAATATAAACAATAATAATATTATGACTAATAATAATATCAATAAGATCATATTATATTTTTGCATCCGAATGAAAGTTGTTAAATAAATAGCTATATAATCGCAGAATATAATTTAGCATGGCTCGCAGGTGTGGCATACAATATTTAAAGTAAACTTGATCTGAGATAGAGAGACAGACAGTCAAACAAACGGACGCGAAATCACCGTAAAAATACGACTCAAGTCAGCTGTTCGTGTCAAACAAAAGGTTGTAAGCAAATACTTCGCATGCGAGTTGTACATATGTATATGGAAATTGTAAAATTTAATAATAGGAACAGGAAGCTTCCGCCAGAAAATTAAAATTTTTTCATGATAAATGGTAAATACAAATGAAAACAAATTATTTTGCGCTTAAATTTTGTTTAATAATACGTAACTCATATGTGCTTTTTACAAATGTTATCGATATATTGTTTCATACATTTCATCGAATAACCTCCAATCCCTATACTAATCTGTGAAATTGATAGACAATATAACTTCCTAAAATGATTTCAAAAGTTTTAAGAACTATTAATACTATCAATACTTATAGTACCTGTTTACAAAGTGTAGTACGTAAGCAAAGGATCTCAACAACACATAATAGGTTCTCAGGTGCCTATGACCATGATGGAAAAACAAAAGTTTCAATATTCAACACAGAAACCGACATAGGATTAATGATAACAGGCTATAGCCAATATGGATTTAGACTTAACAACGATATGGTCCTTTTAGGTCCCATAACTGTTTTCCCCAGGTATATATAGCTAAAAAACAATGTAACTTTGTTATGTAACATGTATAATCATTGTCTTATTTTACATGTTAGATCAGTACTTTCTTGGAATGTTAACTCCTTTGAGGATATAAATGAAAAGAGTCTTAGCCTTTTTCCAACGTTGGATCCAAAGATTGATGTACTTATTATAGGAATTGGAGATCAAAGTCCCACACCTGCACTGTCAAAACGAATTATAGAATTCATGAAAAATTACAAAATTAACGTTGAGGTTCTAAGAACAGAGCAGGTAAAATATAACAAACTCATAATCTACTATTTTAATGCAATAATTATTAATTATATTTATATATTTACAGGCATGTGCAACTTTTAATTTCCTCAACGCAGAAAGTAGAATGGTAGTCTGTGCTCTTATACCTCCCCTGCATATTTCATATAATGAAAACGATGTTCTTCAATCTAAATTGAAACGGCAACAGCTTTATGAGACAGAATAAAAAATACGGTGTATTAAAACAGAAAAACTAATTAAGTAATTTTACATCGTCGATAAACAACTTTGGTAAAGGTTAAATATGTGCCCTCAGCACCGACCTTTTTTAAATTTTTCTTACAGATTATATTTATGATGAATTTAGGTGAAAGAATTATGTCTCGGAATCTTCTGGTTTTTAGGCCATGGATTTTAAAAAAATTCATGGACTATTGTGTTTGTCGGAACGGAATTGTGCGTAACAGGCAGAAGGAGGCATCTCCGACCCCGTCTGACCGTCTGTCCGTCTGTCTGTCTGTATGAACACCTGGATCTCAGAAAGTATAAGAGCTAGAGTCATAAAATTTTGCGACAACATACGTATATATTGCAGTGTCTCAAAGTTTTTTTAAAATTTGGACACGCCCCTTCCCGCCTCTGTAAATCAGTAATAACTATTTAAAAACTACAATATTAGCTCAACAACCAAAGTTGTATATCTTACATGACAAATACTTTGCCACGGGCGTTATGTGAAAATTTCATTTAAATCGGACTATTAATAAGTGAGATATGATACGAATTAAACTCACTTTGAACATACATTTATACTTAAGCAGACCTAATTTACGCAAGCATACCGAAGTTCAAATCTAGACACACATCATTTTAAACTTTTTATTTGCATTGTATGGTAACAAAATTGGTTGACAATGCAGCTTTGTCGATGGGCCAAGGAGTGAGGCAATGGCCGAGTGGTTAGAGAGGCGGACGGCCGTGAGAGAGTGCGTGTGTTCGACTCCCGGTTGAGGCGGGTGCAAATTTTCATTTATTAATTACTTTTTATTTTATTTTATTTATTTTATTCTAATAATATTCGGGCGGCGATTCCATACCGCGTCAGACACACAGCATTTTAAACTTTTTATTTGCATTGTATGGTAACAAAATTGGTTGACAATGCAGCTTTGCCGATAGGCCAAGGAGTGAGGCAATGGCCGAGTGGTTAGAGTGGCGGACGGCTGTAAGAGAGTGCGTGTGTTCAACTCCCGGTTGAGGCGGGTGCGAATTTTCATTTATTAATTATTTATTATATTATTTTATTTTTATTTATTTTATTCTAATAATAATAATATTCGGGCGGCGATTCCATACCGTTAAAATTTTTATTACGGTATAATATGATAATCCATGGCCTTATACAGTCGGCACCTGACTGTAGCGTTAGTATTTTTTTGTTTTGAATTGAATTTTAAATGATATTAAATTTGCAAATTTAAAAAAAAAATCGATGCTGAGGGCACATATTTAACCTTTACCACAACTTTTAAAGAACAGTCGAGGGCACCCGATAGTATTGTAAAATATTCGGTAAAGGTTAAATAGCTGCCTACGTCATTGATTTTGTTTACATATTTTTTACTGATAGGGTTATATTTATCATGATTTTGGGTGAGAGAATTTTTTGGCGGTCGATTCTAGTTTTTTTTTTAGAAGATAATTGGAATTGCGGAAGGTATACGAAGGAGGAAAGCAATACGAAGATAATCAAACATTAACTGCAGGTATAAAACGTGTTTGGAGCGAGATTTCCTTGAACTACATAGATTCCTTGTATCATTCTATGAAGTTATTACTAACAAACGAGGCAGTACCCATTACTGAAATTATTTTTTTTATTTCAAATAAATCAAATAGTAACTCCAACTATTAATTTAAGTTAAGATCCAAATACTTTTTTTATAAAAATGAAAAAGCCAAACTGCATCTATTCTAATGACCACGAAAAAGTCGCCCTATTTTGGGTAGCTTTAAGTAAATGTTTTAAAACACACAATTTTGTTAAATATGTATAATCATTTGAATATTATATTTACAGTATCATTAAATAAAAAATGATGTTGCATATCAACTTCTTTTCTAACGTCATTTAATAAATAAATATGAAGCAAAGTTGTATGCAACTAAACGTGCGTCTAACATAAGACCAGCAGTGTATGTCCAAATGAAAACCCAGGTAGGACTAAAGGAGTCAGTCCACCATATTTGCTTTCAACATTATAATATTACAGGTAACAATCGGATTTAAAATTAAATTAAAAAGATAGCAAGACAGATAGCAAACATGCTAAGCAAAGTGTTTAAGAGTAGGTTTTGATTTTCATTTAAAATTCAAATGATTTATACATTATAGAATATTTTTATACCCTTCGACCATTGAAAATGGTCAAAAAAGGGTATACTAACTTTGTGCAAATGTATGTAACAGGAAGAAGGAGGCCACCCCATAAAGTATATATATTTTTGCTCAGGATCACAAGCCGAGTCGATTGAGCCATGTCTGTCTGTCTGTCCGTCTGTCTGTGTGAACGCACAGATCTCAGCTATTATAAAAGCTAGAGTTACCAAAATTGGCAGAAAGACTCCTGTGTACTATAAGCTGATCAAGTTTATTTCAAATGTTAGGGGCCATGCCCACCGCCCCCGCAAATCAATAATTTAATTTTTGAACTTAATTTGTAAGCGCTGTATAAAAGATACAACTTTCTGAATTTAACATATAAAAAGCTCATTAAAATATCTACGTATTCTCGAAATTGCAATCCGATCGGACAATAAACACAGAAGTTATTTAAGAAAGTATGTGCATAAAACCAAGTGCTTGTATCAGCTAACAAGGGAGGCGTGCTGCGCGACTGTGGCTTTTTTCTATTTTTTTACTTTAAATCAATGCTAATATTTGTAGAATATGTGGACATGTGTACCAAATTTAATTACGATCCGATATATGGGTTTAAAATGTGAGCGTCTTATATGCTCTAGTACAAATTCACTTTGCACTTTGAACTCGGTTCTAATCTACTGGTCTGATTTACTTCATTCACAGCGCTTTTAAAAGGAAATACTGTTTTTCAAGCGCCGAACTTAACGTTAAGGTTTTCGAGGGCTTTCAAGATTTTTGTAAGCTGCCATTTTAATTTTATAAAAATAATAATTATTTCAAAGTCTCTTATAAAAAGCAAGTCTCAACCTAGAAAATGGAGGACTGTGCAAAGACAAGGTTAAGGGGAAACAGCAGAGGAGCAATCACTGACTGAACCCATTGAAGATGATGCTGAAGAACAGCCCCAAAAGGAGGCACATGTGGAGGAGCTGGAGGAAGAGAGGTATGAGCAGCAGGAGCTCGATCAGGAGTTGTGTGTGGGGCTACAGAACTTTCCGGTTCACAAAACGCTGCTGCTGCTCAATAGATTAGCTACGCTCGCCTGGCTGGGTAGTCGTCGACATGGCATCCATCTGCAGCAGTATTAAACATTCACCACCGTGCCCCCAAACCGCGAAATTATGATGCCCCAAAAGAACCGTCTTTGTTTGTTCTTTTACTTTCTTAGTTTTTATATGTTTTATGTTTTATTTATAGTGTAATTTGTATTGTGTTCCCTGCGGAACGCGTTAGCCTAGTTTGACGACCACGCCATATTCATTTAAGAGTATATACTACTATAGATATAAACATATATCTAGCTACCAAGTATAATATGTTGAGCAACACGATGAGTGACGCCTTTATGGTGTTACAAATGAACTGCACATTCTCTGCGACTCTGTTCACTAGAAAAGCAGAACAGCTTTTTGCAGAAACTTTCTTTTACTTTTAAAAATAAGATGCTAAATATGGAGTGTCACTGCAAATAAACTACGTACAAAATATAATCAAAAATTGTATATTTCATTTACTTTCTACACAGCTTGATAAAAAAAATATTCTTAATTGGCATTTGCACCAGGATAGCGCTCAATAAGCATGGCTACACCTTGTCCACCCGCCGCACATGCTGCAACTATACCATATTTACCATCTTCGCGGACAAGGCGGTTCGCAGTGTGCATGCAAAGGCGCACTCCAGTGGCAGCAAATGGATGACCAATAGATAGAGAGCCACCCCAGCTATTCCATTTTGAAAGGTCGGGAGTTCCAACTTTTTCGTTAAGTCCCAAATATGTTTTACAAAACCAATCAGAATCCAATGCTTTTAGATTGGCCACAATTTGACCAGCAAAAGCCTCATGAATTTCCCAGGTGTCAATGTCTTTCACAGTCAGACCAACTTTCTTCAACAATTTCGGTATACCATAGGCAGGGCCCAGAAGCAATTGATTCACTGGGTCCTGTGATACATAGAGAAAGTCACGCAAAAATGCTTTGGGTTTTAAGCCAAGTTGTTTTGCTTTCTCTTCCGTCATAACTAGACAAGCTGAAGCTCCGTCAGACTAAAA
The DNA here is from genome assembly GCA_018901815.1 of Zaprionus lachaisei. Lineage (NCBI taxonomy): Eukaryota > Metazoa > Arthropoda > Insecta > Diptera > Drosophilidae > Zaprionus > Zaprionus lachaisei. The sequence goes on from JAEIFI010000128.1 coordinate 456,720, forward strand.
TAAATTGATTAATTCAAGCATTAATTTATTGAAAAGAATAAGTATTTCTATTTACCAGAAATGAAGCGTTGGCTGCAGTAATCGTTCCATAGGGTTTAACAAATGCCGGCCTCAGCTTTGCTAAACTTTCGGGAGTCGACACTCGAATTCCATTATCTTTGTCCACTATTTTATCGACACCTTGAACTAAACTCAAATTTATAAAAATTAAAAGAATAAAAAAGGGAAGGATAGGCTACCTTCGGCTTGCCGAATATCTTATACCCTTGCAGATAGACAAGCTTGCGTTGCGCAGTTGCTAATTTCGATGCAGAATAGAGTAGAGTAGAGTTGGAGAGGTACAAGAGAGAGAGAGAAGGAGAGAGATGTGTATTGTGTAGAAGGTAGTACAGACCTGAGGCACCTTCTGATAGTGCCTCACTGAGTTGAGAAGTTTCTAATTGCAGCTGGAAATTATCTAAATACATATGCCCTCTGTAAGGGTTTAAAAATCAAATATGCATATATGCGTGTGTTGATAGACAGTAGAAATAGAAATCATATTTTCACAGTACCTTTGAATGGCACCAAATCCGTGAAATATCCCTTTTCTTCAGCTTGTTTTGCCAATGTGTGAGACCTTAGTGCATAGTCGTCTTGCTCGCTGCGTGTGACATTGAAGGCCGACGCCAGTCGGTCAGCGGAATGTCCCATTGTCTCTCCAGATGAGAATTCTGCCACAGCCGGAAGCTGTTAATCAAAGCGTAATAAAATACATTTGTTTTTAGTTCCTTTATCCTATTGGGCACTGCAACATGATGTGGAATACCTCTGGAGCCAAGAAACTAGGTCTGAATGAAGACAGAAGTGAGAGCCGTTGACCCAGAGTTTTTGCTTTGTTGGCTTTCAGCATAAGGGATCTCATTTTACGAGAATGTCGGATTGGCACATCGGACATAAACTCCACTCCGCCAGCAACAATAACATCATAGGTGTTTGTCGCTATAAGTCCCATACCAGTGGTTATAGCCTGAAATAATTGAATAATTGTACACCTTTAACGGATTACTTATGTTAAAGTTATTAATACCGCATTTGAACTAATGCAAGCCATTGTGACAGTATGAGCTGGTGTCTTATCACTGAATCCAGCAGAAAGGGCAGCCTCTCGTGCAATATTTGAAGTCTTCACTTCCTGAATGACGGTTCCATAGACTATATAGTCAATTAAATCTTTGTCAATTTGACTCTTTTGTAACAGAGACCTAGTAAAAATAAGAAAAAAAAGAATTAAAAATAATTCGTATTTCCGAAAATTTCATTGAAAAATTGAAAACCTACAGTAATGAATGTCTGGCGAGTTGGTGAGGCATGAGATTCGAGTAGGCAGTGCCCGAAGTCAGAAAGGGTGTGCGGACACCTTCCACCAGCACGATGTTTTGTTCATCCCGATTCTTTTTAGATTGTGGAGCGACTTGGGTAGATAATTCGCGATAGGCAACTAAACGATAAAAATACAGTATTTAAATAAGTTAACTTATACCATTGAATAATAAATGATGTAGGAGATATAGTAATACATATGTATACCAAATCTTTGGATGTTGGACTTTGGTCAGACTGCATACACAGTGCAGACACATCATAGAATTCTGCGATTCTTTTGGTGGCAGGAATAACGATTGAGAAAATGACTTACACCGGCTAAAGATTCGTGTCGCAACAATGCGGTTCGTCTTTCTTTGAACAATTCGAAAATTCATCGCTTAATTATTTGTGCACTCAGTGAAAAACAAAATAATGTCGGAACAAAGTGCCGCAATTGATATGTACCAATCAGAGCGATCAGATACGTCTAAGCCGATAACAAGTATGTATATCGTTTTTCGAAACTATCGAGAGGTTGCCTAAATTACAGTAGCCCTGAAAACATTTTAAATGATTGCATTTATTACTAACTTATTGACTAGTTGTTTTCACTCAACATAGTATTCAGTTTTATATTTAAATAAAAAATATATATATAAACAAAAGGGGCACTTAAACTCTCTAGATTTTTTAGCATCAACCCGAATGGAAGAAAATGTTTAATTTTGTGAGAATTTTATTAATTATTATTAATAAGCCAATAAGAATCTCTTTGTGCAATCGTTACGCTCACACATAACCTAATTAGAAATTCCAAGCAACAAATAATGGTATAAATTAATGGATATAGACTACGTAAAAATATATATATAGAAATTGGAAAAACATTTCTTATTTTTATTCTTTAACTTCCTAAATATTTAATTATTTTTTTAATATTAGTTTAATTTTAAACCTTTCAAACACAATTGATCTCATCTTTTCAAGAACCCTCATGTTAAATTTGGTTATAGTCATAGCTAATCTGTGTGGACATGGCCAAATCAGCTCTGGTATTGATGCTAACCAAGAATATATATTAACTACAATGTTTTCTGCAGCGAGATTTAATATTGTTCTATAGTTCTAGTACAAGAAATTATTTCTTGAATATTTTTTATGTTAAGTGTTTGATCTTAATGAGATTTGTACAAAATTTCCGAAATTGCTGTTGATGTTGAATAAAAATATATTTATATAGTTTTTTAGGTCGTTAATGTCTCCTAGTGCCTGTTATATAAATTTTTAGTTGGGTCAAAGTTCTATCCCATGGGTAGCGGGTATAAAGATTGCCTAAAAAAAGATAATTTTTGAAAAAGCCTTTCTTCTAAACAATAATCATAAAAATATGTATTTTCATTTCTTTATTCTTGCAATTTATGTATTTTCATTTCTTAATTCTTCCATACATAGATATGTATGTAAGTACGTTTATGTGTAAAGAGTCCCTTGACAAACTGTATATCTATTTTATGTCTGATGTGTGGACACTGGAGACTGGTACAAACGAGTATAAGAGTAAACACAACTTACTGTGAGAGTACATATGTACATATGTATGATGTACATTTGTTTTCTGAAAGGAAGCCAAGAAAGGATAGTTTATTCATGCACAGTACGAGTCCGCTCTCAGATTAACTAGAGTTAAAACAAGGCCGATGATAATAGTCTCCTACGTCATGTAGAAAGTGAACAGAATGCTTAGCCTAACAGTTGTGTGTTTCAAGGCCACATTTTACAACCGTTTGAAAGAAAGGGTGCATTTGCATATGCTTCTATGCATATGTGTGTGTGTGTGTACTATCATCATTTCCATCTGAATCAGAAGACAGCTACTTAAATCAAGGTCATTGAAGCCATTCTTCACGTTTTACTCGCCTCATTATGTTTTCGAAGAAATCTTCTATACTTATGTACGTATATATGTATGTAACAATATACAACAAAATTAATGAATTAAAAAGAGAATCTATGGGGAGCTTGATTTCAATATCTTTATAAATGATGTAAATTGACGGACAGTCACGATACATCAGTCTCATCTGGACAGTGCAATATAGAACGTTTGTTTGCGTTGCAATAGAAAGATATGTACATATGTACATATATACATAAATATGTCTGTAACTGACTTCTCATACTTCTTATGTATATTATACATAATCTCCAAAATCGGACCACTTTAACATATTGGTGCCATAGGAATAATCGACCGAAAAGAGCGACCAGTCTCGCTTTTCGAATAAAACTTAGCTTAACATATTAGGACCAATCACGATCTGAGGAGATGAAAACCTAAAAGGATATATAACCTTCGGTATGCGGAAGGCAGCATTTCTTTTTGTCTATAAACACGCTATGAAAACAAAAACTCTTACTATATTTAACAATACTAAATAATATAAGAGTGCAAGCCTTTTGAAAACTTATAAATCAGCTCTATATGGAACATTCTGCATAGATTACGATATTGATTATCGTTTATTTTATTTATTATTATTATTTATTATTATCTATTTATTACTATATCAAGAATCGGTTGTATACATTTTGTTGGTCAACAAAAAATCCTCTAATGTTTAGTTTGTTATGATCTTAATATGAACACTTGTATGTACAGCTGCGGTTAAAATAATAGCACTACTGTAGATGAAAAGTTGTCTTCCTATAAAAATACATGCAAGTCGGTTAAACAGGGAGCCTTAAATATCATAGGGTGGGCCGGTATTTCCCAACCATAGAGTAGGTAGGATACTGTGGAGTAAAAAAATCATGGGTCAACATGTTTACACGGATATATCATAGATATAGCAAAAAAAAATCGCAAACGGGTTAAGGATAATTTAATTCGCCTTTTAGAATGGCCTGACCAGTCACCGGATTTGAATTCTATTGAAAATCTTTGGGCTGACGTTGAGAAAAAGATTTCTGAAAATAAACCTAAAAATAATAAGGATTTTTGGGATGTTTTAAAGGACTCGTGGAACAATATTTCTAAAGAACGGTGTCAAGACTTGGTCGACTTCATGCCTAGACGATGTGCACCTGTAATTGCCAACAAAAGCCTCGCGACCAGCTATTTATATATTAAAATATTCCTAAAACATATTTCTTTAACTATAATTTATTTCCTGAAAATAAATTTTGTTTTCTTATTTGGTTTCACCCAACTTTTTGTTACCGCCTCAATTTGAAGGACTTCTGTTGTTTTTGCAATTATTTGAATAAGTACCAAAAAGACCGGCTATCTTTTTTCATTATGTGATTGAATAGTATTATATCAATTAATTTTAGTAAAGAAAAGAATCAAAAAGTGTCAGAAAAAACAGAAAAGCTTGGACGAACATAGATTGTGCTAATGGTGCTATTATTTTAACCGCATCTGTATGTTCAAATGTTCAAATGTATTTAAAAACAAACAAGTTTTTGTAAATCTATTAATCATAAGTTTTGAATGAGTTTTTATTTGTTTTTTTTTATTTGATCCTCGAGTTTTTAATATACTTTTTACTTATATTAATTATTCATTGAATAAAATCAAGTAAAAAACTTTTATTTTCTTAATTACTAAATTCAATTTCTATTATATTGATACCAATTCTGAGGGATAGTGTATCTATCACCCACATACATACATATTGGAAAAAATATTTAAGAACAAATATCCTCCCAAAGGCCCTGGTTACATGCCTTGATCTTAAGATAATGTAGGGCCCAAGGATTTGTATATCAACGTTTACATTCATACGCACATACATACATGAAAAAGCAAATAGGAAAGTATACTTTACGGTTGTACAAACACGCTTGATCAATCTACTAAGTCAATAAATAATTTGTTTTTACGTGGCATATGCACATACATACAGTTAGTCAAGAAACACTTTACACAGATGTACATGTTAATGTTTGGTACATCTGTAAAAATTGTTTCTTGACTAACTGTATCTACTCATGTTCATACATTCATATGCATGTATGTACATTCATATGTTAAAATATGCACAGATGTACATATAGTCTGTCAAGAAACTCATGTACACATATGTACATGTTCATCAGTTCATTTGTATGTACAAATGTGTTTCCACAGATTGATGTGGCCATTTAGTGGCCAAATTTTGTTGCAGTGTCTAACCAGTGTACTAACCACTCTTTGCAAGGGCATTACACATCATAAAACGAAGTGGCTGCGAGAATGAGTACGAATGAGTACACGAGGACGGTCCGATCTCGTCGGCCACTAGGGTCGGGTCGGAGCATACTGTTTGTACAATAGTTTTAGTGCACGAATAGCGCTTTGGCAAGTCGGACGTGTTTCGGTTCGCGCGTGCAATAAGAGAAACTCAGTGTCACTCGCTCAAAGAGAGAGGCAAAAGCCCGATCTCTCAATCTCTCGCAGTCGGAAAAAAGTTTTACCAATCAAGTTTCTTATTTCGAAATAATGTATTACATTATAATAAAACTTCAACCTAGTTAAAAGTTAATGTTGTTGTGAACTTTTCGTATGTATGCGGATCGTACACATGCATACATATGTGTTGCTGCTTCACACACACTGCATTATCTTTATTTACAAACACACGCATACATGCATGGGCATATAAATACATGTATGTATGTATTTATTATTGCTTCCCATCGAAACAGAAAAAGCTGTTGGAATTGTGAACTGTACGTGCGCTAATTGAAAACATAATAAATGAACACAAAGTAATAATAATAATAATCAAAACAATAAATGAGAACCAATAACGAAATATAAATTAAATCCATAAATGTACATATTTATCAATGTATGTGTGTTTGAGAAAGTGTAACGACTTCAATGAAACTGAAAGTAATATCTACAAACATAACACAAACACTGATGCTGATTTAAAAGCATAGAACGTATCCAACTACATATTCATACATATTGCTTTCGCAAGTGTACATATGTATGTGTGTATGTATGTTTCCGTGTACAAACATTACCCAGAGACTGTGAAAGTGGAAAGCTCCGCTTAAACACACACACACACAATCATACTTGCATGTGAGCATATTTAGTTCATTTATACATAACATACATGTGTATGTATCTGAATCAACACATCGAAACATCTGAAATATTGTAGTTGTATGCATGTGAGTGTCTATACATACTACACATATTTCGAAAGTTAACCAACGTTTTTCAAGTAACTTGTGAAAGGAAATTTGGAAGAGATTTAATGAAAGAGGTAAGCATAAGCATAACTACATATAAATGTATAAGAAAGCAAGTAATGATTATTTATTTATGTATGTATGTACATCAGTTGTACGCGTATGTGCACACGTGTAGGAATACGCATTTCCATTTGTACCTATTTCAAAAATATGTACAAACTGATGTACATATATACTAAACAAATAGTTAGTTATGTGTACAAGGACAAATTTAAAATATTATGATGAAATATACATATGTACATACATACATATATACAACAATTTGTACATATATGTTGTGAAGCAGAGTCAAGCTTTCTGAATACTGTCCGATCGATTATCAGAGACAACCCAGGCAACAACAACAATACAATAAAAGATTGCAAGCAGAAGACATGAAAGGCTTAGTGACCTTCAAGCCCGCTTATATGCGGGTATAATGTTAATACATGTGTACACACTTATATGTATATGTATGTACATATGTACGTATGTGTGGCCTCTTGCAAAACACTTTTTTATATTAAATGTACATTAGAAAGTACTTTTGTGTATGCTTATACTAAATACTAAATACTACTAAATGTACATCATGCTCACTATGTACATATATTGCATTACATTACTCTGATGTGATCATACATACATATGTAAATATATTATGCACATACAACAGCTTAGTAAAAATACGCACACACAATCGTATACTGCATGTATGATAGATGTATGTATGTATGTATGTATGGATGTATGAGGTGAATGAAGTTTGTTAATTTTCATTATATAATTGAAATTTGGGTCATTTTTACGAGTCTACAATAGCCAGTTGCGTCTGAGGTTTTAGCTGGTTTGCCAAAGAGCTTTCGTGAAAGGGGAAAATGAGCACAAACTCAAGACTGCGCTTGTATTGCTTGTATGTATTAGTCTGCTCGTGACGAACTTCAGCGAAAACAAGTTTGACTATACATACATACATACATACGGATAAATGTATTTGTTGTATGTTGGTTCATCAGCCAGTTTATGTATATTTGCGCATACATGTGCGTCCTGCATATCTGTATGTGTTAATGCATGTAATGCATACATACATACATGTTTTGTACTTTCACACAAGCATATAGCAATGTCTGTATGTATGTACATTTATACATATATTTATGTATTATTTATTTATATAAACATGCAAACATACATACATACTTACAAATCCATAACCATAAATCTGATGTGTTAGGACTATATAAATTTAAAGCATACATATAGACATTTATATATGTATGTATGTATGCATGCATGTATGTCTGTGAATGCGAAGATTGAGAAAGCTAAATAATGTATGTATGCATGTATGTGTTTAGGTAAGCGATCGCATTATTTTCGAAAGCTCACGCAAATACTCTTCTCACACATATGTATGTATGTATGTCTGATCATGTCAGGCCAACTGTGGAGTAATTCGAAAGCTTTTTACATGCCTTCGTATAATACAAACGTAAACACACACACACATGAAATTGTGACTAAAAGACACACATACAATTGTATCTGCTGAATGAATGATTACACATGCATACGTTTTTTTGTATGCATGCCTGTATGTATGTCAATGCGACCAAGAGAACTGAAGACTCAAGAGAAAAGCTTTTTGTGAAAGGTGATGTTTGTACTTACATACATACATACATGTTTTTAACTAAGTCTTTTTAACTGAATGTTTTTTCCTTTTATTTACATTGCTTTTTATTTAAATAAATAATGTAAATGCATACATACATATGTACATATATGTATGTAGAATGATGATTTATTTGAAAATTATGCGCTTATACTGTAAATATTTTTGTATTTTTTCGAAATCTATTTGATTTCATGATGAACTTGTATATTCTTACATATGTACACACGAATGTTCAAATTTACTTGCATATGATTTTTGCATTGTCGCTTTAGGGCAGTTCTAGATAAATGTGTATCCATGTGTAAATGTATGTGTCATTTAAAGAAGACACCAATACTAATTTAAACAGGGAGTAGAATTTTAGATATGCACTCCTCCTTTTGTTTGATAACAACTGCACATGCAAATCCATATACATTCAATCATATTGAGTTCAATTATAATTTGTATTAATATTAATAACTGCGACGAATAGAATTCGCAAGTATAAGAGATAAAAACTGCCGAATTCAATGTAAAAATGTTTTCTAATATCATATGTACATTACAAGTAACTTTATTTCGCATCGTTCCTTCTGTAAAAAGTTAGTAGTCTTTATACATATAGTACATACCAAAATATGTATATTTAGCTGGACCAGCAATATTATTTGAATATATTAATGTGTATGTATGTCTATACATACATATTTAGTTAGCTTCTATGAACATATGTAAATATACAGTTAGTCATGAAACTCTTTACACATATGTACATGTTAATGTTATGTACATCTGTGTAAAGTGTTTCTTGACTAACTGTATATTTACATATGTTCATAGAAGCTAACTCTTTAGGTTTCTTAAAAACAAAACACAATCTCTTTACAACAAATGTCGAAAGCAATGAACATTTCATCGGTTGTATAGAATGCTGGTTTATCACTGACTTACACTTGAGACAAGCTTTTAAAGCGGTTCAACCAATATAACTCTACAAATAAATGTACATACATGTGTACATATGTATGTATATGATATGTATGTACATACATAATAAGTCGCAGCCCCCATTCTCTTCTCTTGCTGGGCAAAAGCCAGTCATTCAAGTTTTATTGAAAGTGAACGTTTCTCCACCGTCTCGTTGTGACGTTCGAAATCCCAACAAAAGTCAAACTATCTCTTTCTAAAAAGTTTTAGAGATCTGTGAACTTTAGCTTAAACGAGTGGCAATGCAGACTTCGTTCGATATACAAACGGATGCACAAATTTATGTACATATGTACATGCATACATACGTATTATGCATACATGCAATGCATGAAATTACCTTATGCATTGATTTGTATAATAACGAACACATTTTACACCCGATACTCGTGCAGATATTAAAGTACTTATTCGCATTCTGAGCTGAGAAATTGGGGGAAAAAAGGGTATTCTTTCTACAAATGTATGTTAAAGGCATAAGGAGGCGTGGCAGGCCCCACAAGGTTATGTACAGTTAGTCAAGTAATTCTTTACACTTATGTACATGTTAATGTTATGTATGTACATATGAATGTATGTGTAAAGTGTTTCTTGTCATACTGTTTGTATTCTTAATCAGGATCAGGATTACTAGATGTCTCGATTGAGCCGTGCCCGTCTGGTGTCTGTTCGCCCGTTTGAACATCGAGATCTCAGCTATTATAAAAGCCGGAGACCCCAAAAAAGGTTTCTGTATACCATACGTAGATCAAGATTATTTTAAATTTTGGATGCTACGCCCACGCATTTCAATAATTTAATTTATCAACTCAATTTTTGAGCGATGTACATATATAAAAGACAAAATAAAGGCTTACAGGGAGTCCGGGCACTCTATTCTTCAAATATCAAAAAATATTAAGCGCAGCCGTAAAGTTATTACCGCATATTTAAGCAATGAGGATACATATGGGAAAACATGAAAGGCCATCAGTAATAACAGCAGCTGACAAGCGAATCATACTACGACACGCATCTAATTCCCACGACTCAGCCGCCAAAATAAAGGAAAAAACTAGTGTTAAAGTGTGCGTTCAGACTGTGCAAAGAGTTATTTCGAATGCTGAACATATAAAGCATCTAAAATTAAAAAAAAACCACCTCTAAACCAACTTAGAAAGATGCAACGACTCAATTTCTGTCGATCAAATATGACCTGGACTAAGGAGTGGGAGCGTGTAGCTATGCGGCTATGCCTACTACTTTCATAATCTCAGAAAGGAAGAGCATACTTTAGATCGATTGCACAGCCGTGCGGGTGGTGTCATGGTGTGCGGAGCTATAACATACTTTGGCACTATAGAACTGCAGTTTCTTACCAGCCGTATGAATGCCATTGCGTACAAAGGTGTACTGAATACGGCTTTCCCTGCAATCAAGGATATTTTTGGACCCTTGGAATGGAAGTTCCACCACGACAACGCACCTATCCACACAGCCAGGATTGTAAAGTCCTGGATTGATGGTCAAAACGTGGAATTACTGACTTGGCCGCCATTCTCTCCCGACCTAAACATTATAGAAAATGTTTGGGAATGGCTGGCACGAAAGATGTACGAGTCCGGCAGGCAGTATTCAACTGAAGCAGAACTCATTGAAGGAATAAAAAGGTCCTGGGAGGCTTTTTCACTCAATTAAATAAAAAAATAATATGACTCCTTATCTAAGCAGATGTACGAAATCATACTTAACCGTGGAAGCTCAACACATTATTAATTTGTTTTCAAAAAAAGTTAAAAATATTTAAATCAATATTAAAAAACAATTTGAATGAAGTTTGAACCCATTTTCTTTTGTTATTTTAAGTTTTCAAGTGACTGTGCTAATCGGCTGTCGCCAAAATAATAGTGAATTTTGTATGTTATGTTTGTTTACATTAATTTAAAATGTTATTAATAAAGTTAGTCTCCTATCTTCTATTAATTTTCGTGTGAAATTTTATATTCTTTTAAGGGGAAAAAAATTTATTTTAAAAGCTTTTTTAGTTTTCCTGATATTAAGTTTCTAAGACGAGCAGCATAGGGTGTGCTAATCGGTTGTTGCGCAGTGTATCTACCTCTTCTCCAACTTTCAATTCGATCGATAATAGGAAATAGGTCTTTATTAGTTATTCGCTTATTTGTAAAGGTTTTTGAATACTGCACTTTTACTGTTAATTCATATTCAATATATATGTACTTTATATTATTCAGGTTTTCATAAAATGGTATATTTAAAAAAAATCATATTTCAAACAAGCCAAAAGCTACAGTTCAGTGTTCTACCCGCTACCCACCTCCCCAATACGATTTCTTAAATAAATAACTTCTTTGTTTAGCGTATTTGGTGTTGCATACATTTCAGGGAGCAACTTGAATATCACTACCTCTTCAAAATTATTATTTTTTAAATAACTACTATGTTAAATGTCCAATCGCAACGAAATTTCCTGAAATCTTTTACCAAACTTTAACTGTCGTGCATTAAAATAATTACACTTGGAATTCTGAGGATCTGCGCACATAATTAAGATATTTTTTCACATTTTGTAGGTAGTCCTAGCTGTGATAGTCTCTAAGATCTAGATTTTCATACGAACAAACAAACGACGGACGGACTATATCGACGCTGCTGTTGATGCTGATTAAGAACATATATAGTTCGTGGGATCTGGCACGCCTCCTTCTCCCTGTTACATACATTTTTGTTACATTTTGTATTAAAACAATTCAGTTTTCAATTCGAAAATATTCGTCAATCTGTGTCTGTTTTCATTCAAAGGAGGAGGAGCTGCAAAGTTTAATACCCTTGCACATTTGAGCTAGATATGTGTACTTGAGATATTAATTTGTGGTGAAAAAGAGTTTTGGTAGACGCTTTATGGAATCAAGTGCAATAATGGATAGTGTCTGATGCTTAAGATTTATTTGAATTAAATGTATAAGGTTTAACCCTTTTAACCTATTGTGTGCTTGACAGTTAGCGATCGAAAGAGAAGGCTTTAAAGATGATTAAAAGGATATCGATAAATTAATATCTATTAAAAGTGAATGTGCCTCAGTCTCTTGGCTCTCGACGCCGAAACAGAAAATTGACTTCAGGCTGCCAGCGCGTGGCCGAAGCATTTGCCTGTTGTCTAACTTCACAAGCAACGCATACATTCATATGCGAGCTTGTGCATACATAGCACACATACATCGAAACGATGGCTAGCGCAAAGAAAGATGCCCATGCTCATCGTTTCGCTGTCGTTGTGCGACTGAGTTAATGCCGCTGTTCGCTGCTTCTGGATTGCTCACCAAAGAGAGCCGATCGCTCTCTTGTGAAACGATTCGGGCCGGGGGGTCATAATAATCCGAAGACCACTGGGCAAGTACTTCTCGCTGTTTGAGTACTCTATATCACTAAGCAATGAACATATTGAGACCTCAAACAGCGTCAGAGCTGTTTGATGCTGATTTTTCGGGCCTGCCACCCCAGAGAAGAAGAAGCACAACGACGCCGAAACACAAAATTGACTTCAGGCTGCCAGTGCGCTGGCCGAAGCATTTGCCTGTTGTCAAACTTCACAAGCAACGTATACATTAATATGCGAGCTTGTGCATACATTAACGCACACATGGAAACGATCGCACAGCGCAAAGAAGTACGTTCATGCTTATCGTTCCGCTGTCGTTGTGCGACTGAAGCAGTTTTGATGCTATGCACTCGAGCTTCCCCGGTCGAGCGTTTATTCTCAATGCTTCTTCTTCTCTGGGGTGGCAGGCCTGAAAAATCAGCATCAAACAGCTCTGACGCTGTTTGAGGTCTCTATGTGTTCATTGCTTAGTGTCTATATGTTCATTGCTTAGTAGTGTTGGGTAATCCTAGTTCAATTTGAGGAATAAGTTCGTTCGTTCGTTTAAAATGAATGAACTAGGTCGTTCATTTAGTTCAATCGTTCATTTTTTAAATTTGCTTAAAGGTGCTTCAAAAAAAAATAAAAAAAATGTTATGAATTTATTTCATACAATGCTGTCATTGAAAATTAATATTATTTATTCAATTTATGTCAAAAACACTTATACATAATAATAAGAAATAATAAAGAGTTTACATATTATATTGAACTAAGTGAACTATATTAAACTAAGTAAACTATATTGTACTAAGTGAACTATATTGAACTAAGTGAACTAAATTGAACTAACGAACTATATTGAACTATAAAGACAAACCTAGTTCGTTCGTTCAGTTTGGTGAATAGTTCAATTTAGTTCGTTCGTTCACGAACGACACAACACTATTGCTTAGTGATAGCATCGAACATAGAGCTGGAAAAACATCGATATGTACGTACATCGATGTTTCGATATTTTTCAGAAAAACATCGATGTATCGATATATTGAAGTTTCTCTGAGCGAAAGCTGTTAATTTAAATATAAAATTAATAAATCAAAACGTGATCCTTATAAATCTCGACGAGATAGGACGAAAATACTAAGTAGTCATTTTTTGTTTTCGGCTTAGCTTAGAAGATATAGCCTTCGAAAAGTCCTGATTTCCCATATCAAATCCTCAGTTGAATATCGAAAATCGATGTTTAAAAACTTCGATATTTGCAAAAATTTAAAAATATCGATGTATCGGTACATCGTCGATGTTGTTTTTAGCTCTAATCGAACATATAGAGTACTCAAACAGCGGAAAGTACTCGCCTCATGATGTTTTGTTTATTATGACCCCAGGGCACGAAGGGTTTAGCGCGTGAGCGATCGGCTCTCTTTGTTAACAATGCAGAAACAGCGAACAGCGTCATCAACTTATTCGCACAACGATAAAGATAAGATAAAGTTGTTGCCAAATGCTGTCTCTATTAAATCGATGGTTCCTTGAGATGTGCATGTTAGAAACAACCTATACTAAACCTCACGCTAATCCTTTCGCAAAACCCCTTTCATAATGTCAATGAACGAAGCTACAGTTCTTGAGCGAGGTGATGAATGATGTAGTAGTTTGTGTCTTTCGTTGCACTTTTATGTGCAACAAATTAAATTAAATTAAATTGATCAAGAAAAATTTAAAAAAAAAAAACGGGATACTAAGGTTTTGCATCTATTTAATTAGGCAGAAGCTGGCGATGCAGATCAAGATCAATTTTCTATACAAATTTGATTACTTGCTGCAAAATATTTGAGATGAATATTTTGGCATTTCTTTGTGGCCGTTGCTGCTCTCTGCGTCGCATTTGCTTCCTTATTTTCTATGTACTAATGGAATGAACTAAGATCGAGTTTAATTAATTTTATTTCAAATAATGGGTGCCACGCTCCTCGACCAAGAAAGTCGATAATAGAACTGTTTAATTCGATGTGTAAGCAACGTATTAAATAATCGACTTTCTGCTTTTACACAATTCTAGTTAGGTGATATTATAATATCCTCACATCTTCCAAATTGAGTGTTACTTATGATAGAATTTAAACTCACTTCTTTTAAGTAATTATATAAATTGGAGTTAATGCTTTTGCAGTAATGTGAGTCAATATACAAAAACAAAAACAAAACATAAAAACATCAACAATATTATAATACTTAATTATACTACTTACTTATCATTATAGATTTTAAAACTCTTTTTCTTATTATACCTTCTTATTTATACCTCACAATAAAATATATTCCTTATGTGTTTAATGTTTTCTTTTAGTTTCAAAGAATGTTGATGTTGCAATACAGCAAACATGGCGAGTGCATACTCAAAGAAATTGGAGCTGCGTTCAGAGGGGAACATCCGGCGGATCTAATAATTGTGTGTGAAAACAAGGTAAAGTTACATGCACACAAATTAGTTCTCGCCGCTGCCAGCCCACTAATAAGGTAAGCTAATTAACTGTACTTTACTTTACTGACTCGATCACATGATTAACCAATAAACATTTGGCTAATTGTAGGAATCTGTTGGAGGATACACACCTAACCGATTGCACCACCACAGTTTATTTCCCGGATGTCAATGCCACATATTTTAAATTTCTTTTGGATTTCTTATATTCGGGTCAAACGTGTATCACCTCGAGAGATGTCAACTATCTGCACGATTTATTATTGTTACTGCAAATTAAGTCGGATAGTTGGAAGACAACAGATTCTGCCTATTTAAGCAATAAGTGTTCCAGTTTACGAGAGAAGCAACGAAAGCAGTACTCGTCATCGCAAACCTTAGATCAATCATTTAAATATGAAGTTGAGAGTGTGGATGATACGAAAAATGTAGCTGATTTTTCAACACTTTCATCAGAGAACTGCGAAAGTCCGAGCGCCGAATGCCAACAGAAAGAAGATGAAGATTATGCTGCAAACAAGGATAACAAAAGCGATAAAGACACTGATGAAATTGTAAACCTTTCTAACATTCCAGTTGGTGGACATGCCAACAGCATTAGCAACCAACAACAAGCCAACAACAACACAAGCAATAACAATAATCATTCGACAATAAACCCAGTAAACCTGTCACTTGATCTTCGTACAAAAAGTGATTCCACAGCACGAAGTGAACTGAATAAGAGCATAAGTTTAAAGCAAAACAACGGCGAAACGGTTAACTCCAATGAAAGTACAAAGCGAAAGGGGCTGTTCTTTGATACACACAAAGATGTGATGAAGACACTCTCCGATGGACCTGATATCAATAGTTCTCCTGAAAACTATGTTGTAACACCTCATCGAAAACGACGGCCTGGATTTCACAATACGCAGAGCGATAATCAACCGTTCACAACATATCAACATAATTTACTAGAAGAACTTCGATTAGTTAAGTCGACTTCTTCACCAATATCTGTATTAGCCTCGGAAAAGAATATCATCGGCCATTTAGAAGATGGTGCTCCGAATTCTGAATCTATAGCATCGGAAAGAAAGCTATTTGAAACGCAACGGATAAGAGGACAGAGCCCAGAACTACAAATGCATCTAGGGCAACAATTTGTTTACCAGTGGCAGTCCAATCAAAGCTCTTCAATTTCTTCAATGCCTAATTTGCAATCGCGACTGTCTAGTTTGTCACATATCAACTTAAATCTGGAAGCAGAAAGTCGCAATAGCGGCACTTCTGTATCGAATATTGCCACCAATAATTCGCACTCGTCATCTGTGCGCGAGTATCGATGCGAGTACTGCGGTAAACAGTTTGGAATGTCGTGGAACCTTAAGACCCATCTGCGCGTACACACGGGTGAGAAACCGTTCGCATGCCGCCTCTGCGTGGCTATGTTCAAGCAAAAGGCGCATCTTCTTAAACATTTGTGCTCGGTTCACAGAAACGTTATAACAACAACAAATGGCACAGATACCGAGAGTCGGTACAGTTGCTGTTTTTGTTCCATGTGCTTTGAATCGGTTCAAGAGCTTGTCCGCCATTTGTCCGGGCACCACAACAACCTTTTGCTCACTAAGAATCTTCGGGAATAATCTGAAAGATTTATTTGAATGGCTTACCATCAAATAAGTAATTGCAAAGAGACCTGAATTTTATATATATATACAAATGAACTTACGATATCAGTAACAAATGCAAATACAGAGCTATCGTATAAATATATAATATATGTACATTTATTATGTAATTAAATCTACATTCTATTGATTTTACTAAAATTTTTATAGGCGAACTATGCGCATATTTTCATTTCATTTAAATCGGATTTGCGTATTAAATAAATTGGAAAACCTCAAAGTCCTTTTAGCTTTCGTCGGCTGGTCCATTTAAGTGAAACATTTATTTGTAAGCATATTTTATATTCAAACGGTATTTTAATTTGTATTTTATTTCCTTCCGCCTTACTCTAATTTTCTGTTTCTATTTCAACAACATTTTTCTATACACCATCGTATAAAAACATTAGAATTTGTTAATAAAAAGTGTTCAAGCTGCATAATTAAGATTGTAATAATAAAAAAAAAATATTTTATTTCAGAGATAATTTTACTTTTCAATACATTAGTACAGGAAACCATATAAGTGTGGAATTTAGTAACGAATGATATTTAATTTATATATTTCACTTAATTCTACAGTTGTACATTTAATCCGAGTAATTGTAATACCACTAAGCAATGAACACATAGAGACTTCAAATAGCGTCAGAGCTGTTTGATGCTGATTTTTCGGGCCTGCCACCCCGGAGAAGAAGAAGCATTGAGAATAAACGCTCGACCGGGGTAGCTCGAGTGCATAGCATCAAAACTGCTTCAGTCGCACAACGTCAGCGGAGCTATAAGCATGCGCGTACTTCTTTGCGCTGTGCGATCGTTTCCATGTGTGCGTGTATGTATGCACAAGCTCGCATATGAATGTATGTGTTGCCTGTGAAGTTTGATAACAGGCAAACGCTTCGGCCAGCGCACTGGCAGCCTGAAGTCAATTTTGTGTTTCGGCGTAGAGAGCCTAGAGACTGAGGCACAGTGGGAGAAAATGGTTATCTTGGGGCGAACATTTTATAACATTCGAAAACATGTGGCTTGTTTAATGAGGATAATTTTATTTTGTAGATATATATTTATGTATTCAGAATTTTTTAGTTTTGATTCATAAATTTGTCAAAATAAGTAAAAATATAAACAAAAAAATAAAAATAAAGTTGTCGCACAACTATTTTTCATATTATAAATTTGATACAATTATGAATATTAAATCTATCTACTCAATAAATTATGAATACACATGTTTTCAGATGTTAAAAGTTATTGCCGAGAAATACCCATTTTGGCTCACTGTAATTCGGTCTCTTAGCTGTGTTCATTGCTTAGTGGTAATACGCTTCTTGTGGCGCATCGCTTTTTTAGTGGTGTGTGTTCTAGCTCGATTGCAGCTGGTCTGTCATCGACTTAGTAATCGATTGGCGGAACTTGTGCGCGATGTATAGTGACTGCCACACAAGTATAAATAAAATAATTCTGCCTTATACTTTTACTTTTTAGGCCATGGATTTAAAAAAAAATCATGGTCTATTGTGTTTGTCACAACGGAAATGTGCGTAACAGGCAGAAGGAGGCATCTCCGACCCCATAAACTATATATATTCTGAATCAGTATCAGTAGCCGAGTCGATTGAGCCATGTCTGTCTGTCTGTATGAACACCTGGATCTCAGAAAGTATAAGAGCTAGAGTCATAAAATTTTGCGACAACATACGTATATATTGCAGTGTCTCAAAGTTTTTTTTTTAAATTTGGACACGCCCCTTCCCGCCTCCGTAAATCAGTAATAACTATTTAAAAACTACAATATTAGCTCAACAACCAAAGTTGTATATCTGACATGACAAATACTTTGCCACGGGCGTTATGTGAAAATTTCATTTAAATCGGACTATTAATAAGTGAGATATGATACGAATTAAACTCACTTTGAACATACATTTATACTTAAGCAGACCTAATTTACGCAAGCATACCGAAGTTCAAATCTAGACACACATCATTTTAAACTTTTTATTTGCATTGTATGGTAACAAAATTGGTTGACAATGCAGCTTTGCCGATGGGCCAAGGAGTGAGGCAATGGCCGAGTGGTTAGAGTGTCGGACGGCTGTGAGAGAGTGCGTGTGTTCAACTCCCGGTTGAAGAGGGTGCGAATTTTCATTTATTAATTATTTATTATTTTATTTTATTTTTTTTTTTTTTATTTATTTTATTCTAATAATATTCGGGCGGCGATTCCATACCGTTAAAATTTTTATTACGGTATAATATGATAATCCATGGCCTTATACAGTCAGCACCTGACTGTAGCGTTAGTATTTTTAATAGTAAAATAATTGCAGAGGCCCACAAAAAAAATGTCATGACCTGCTTATGCGTCATATGCAGTATTTTCGGTCGCTGAATTTGAATCCGGATCAGAATTTCGCTATTATGTCTGGACTTGGATTTAACCTCAAAACACTGAAAACATTAGAATATCCCAGTCAGTCTGACCGTCCGTCCGTATGTTGCAACGCTAATGATGAAAAAACATTCTTCTCCTTTAATGCACCCTGTAAATAAGTTGGAACTAGCCGTATCGGGATGATACATCGTATAGATTCCATAAAACCTATCGACCGTTTATTGGTTTTTCTTATAATGGATAATTTGGGACGAAGTAAGCGAAGTATTTTTGGCACACATTTATAGTAAATGCAAATCGTTTGAAATTTCGATACCATAGCTGTAAGATACAAATAGTCGTTGCAAAATGTCGGACGCCCTTGACTGTACATGTTTTCACAAAATTACCATATATTTGTTTTTGGGCTATGGACTGTTAGTTACTGATCACGGCAGCAGTTAATCATCTGGTAATAGCGTTGGTTGGTTAATTGATAAAGGTTTCTTGAAGGCCAACTGTGTTTATAAGTGATGAAGAGATATACTGGAACCTAAATAAATACAATGTTTAGTCGCTTCACCTCTTATATGTCGGAGTTCTTACTCAAAACAAACAGATGAACGCTCCTCATCACGAAGAGTTTGTTACATTGTGGTGCTGTCAGTCCTCGTTGTGTGTGCACATTTGGGCAAAGCAATGATATCCTTGTTTTCATTTTTAGCCAATTTGGTTCACCTATGTATAAGTATCGTAGGGATGATAGCGATCCCCAGCTAATGCACGTTGCCGTGAATATTGAAATAACCATGCTTAGAACTGTTAATAATAAAATGGATTTGTTGGTAAAGATTAAACAGGTGCCCTCATCACTAATTTGTTTTTGAGCGCACTATTTTGTATTTTCGAAAATTTGTTGCTTGCCGCGCTCTATTCCGCAACATAAAAAATTCTTTGTTTATCGCACACTTATGATATTCTGAAAACATATTGAGCCATTAACCATTTTCGTTGGCGCTAGTCTGCCGACCAACGAATTCTAGTTGGTGTCGTCGAAATTCTCACCCAATGTGCAACTCATAAAATAAGACAATTTTGTGTCTGAATAACATTTCGTTTGAAATAAATCGCTTGCGGGACACAGTGCGTTTCATTGTGACGTTTTACTCAGAATTAGACAACGACAAAATACATGTAAATTTAATTATTTTCTAAATTCAATTAAAACAAAACTAGAAGCGGCCGCCAAATATCATAAAAAAAATCGGTGACGTAGGCAGTTATTTAACCTTTACCGAAATTTTACATTGGTACTAATGATGGTACTAATGATTTTTCCGAAAATTCGATATAGGTAGCCATTATTTGTTTTCAAGTATACCCTTCGACCATTAAAAATGGTCAAATAGGGTATGCTAACTTTGTGTAAATGTATATACCAGTCAGATGGAGGTGTGGCAGACCCTAAAAGTATATATATTCTGCCTCAAGATCACAAGTCGAGTCGATTGAGCCATGTCTGTCTGTATGTCAGTCTGATTGAACGTCAAGATCTCAGTTATTAAAAAAGCTAGGTACTCCAAATGTGGCATAAAGGTAACGTGTCGCTCGAGTATTGCTCTCGTTAGTCATGTTAACTAGTCTCCGAGTAAGAGAAATATAATATGTCCGCCATTTGTCCGGGCACCACAACAACCTTTTGCTCACTAAGAATCTTCGGGAATAATCTGAAAGATTTATTTGAATGGCTTACCATCAAATAAGTAATTGCAAAGAGACCTGAATTTTATATATATATACAAATGAACTTACGATATCAGTAACAAATGCAAATACAGAGCTATCGTATAAATATATAATATATGTACATTTATTATGTAATTAAATCTACATTCTATTGATTTTACTAAAATTTTTATAGGCGAACTATGCGCATATTTTCATTTCATTTAAATCGGATTTGCGTATTAAATAAATTGGAAAACCTCAAAGTCCTTTTAGCTTTCGTCGGCTGGTCCATTTAAGTGAAACATTTATTTGTAAGCATATTTTATATTCAAACGGTATTTTAATTTGTATTTTATTTCCTTCCGCCTTACTCTAATTTTCTGTTTCTATTTCAACAACATTTTTCTATACACCATCGTATAAAAACATTAGAATTTGTTAATAAAAAGTGTTCAAGCTGCATAATTAAGATTGTAATAATAAAAAAAAATATTTTATTTCAGAGATAATTTTACTTTTCAATACATTAGTACAGGAAACCATATAAGTGTGGAATTTAGTAACGAATGATATTTAATTTATATATTTCACTTAATTCTACAGTTGTACATTTAATCCGAGTAATTGTAATACCACTAAGCAATGAACACATAGAGACTTCAAATAGCGTCAGAGCTGTTTGATGCTGATTTTTCGGGCCTGCCACCCCGGAGAAGAAGAAGCATTGAGAATAAACGCTCGACCGGGGTAGCTCGAGTGCATAGCATCAAAACTGCTTCAGTCGCACAACGTCAGCGGAGCTATAAGCATGCGCGTACTTCTTTGCGCTGTGCGATCGTTTCCATGTGTGCGTGTATGTATGCACAAGCTCGCATATGAATGTATGTGTTGCCTGTGAAGTTTGATAACAGGCAAACGCTTCGGCCAGCGCACTGGCAGCCTGAAGTCAATTTTGTGTTTCGGCGTAGAGAGCCTAGAGACTGAGGCACAGTGGGAGAAAATGGTTATCTTGGGGCGAACATTTTATAACATTCGAAAACATGTGGCTTGTTTAATGAGGATAATTTTATTTTGTAGATATATATTTATGTATTCAGAATTTTTTAGTTTTGATTCATAAATTTGTCAAAATAAGTAAAAATATAAACAAAAAAATAAAAATAAAGTTGTCGCACAACTATTTTTCATATTATAAATTTGATACAATTATGAATATTAAATCTATCTACTCAATAAATTATGAATACACATGTTTTCAGATGTTAAAAGTTATTGCCGAGAAATACCCATTTTGGCTCACTGTAATTCGGTCTCTTAGCTGTGTTCATTGCTTAGTGGTAATACGCTTCTTGTGGCGCATCGCTTTTTTAGTGGTGTGTGTTCTAGCTCGATTGCAGCTGGTCTGTCATCGACTTAGTAATCGATTGGCGGAACTTGTGCGCGATGTATAGTGACTGCCACACAAGTATAAATAAAATAATTCTGCCTTATACTTTTACTTTTTAGGCCATGGATTTAAAAAAAAATCATGGTCTATTGTGTTTGTCACAACGGAAATGTGCGTAACAGGCAGAAGGAGGCATCTCCGACCCCATAAACTATATATATTCTGAATCAGTATCAGTAGCCGAGTCGATTGAGCCATGTCTGTCTGTCTGTATGAACACCTGGATCTCAGAAAGTATAAGAGCTAGAGTCATAAAATTTTGCGACAACATACGTATATATTGCAGTGTCTCAAAGTTTTTTTTTAAATTTGGACACGCCCCTTCCCGCCTCCGTAAATCAGTAATAACTATTTAAAAACTACAATATTAGCTCAACAACCAAAGTTGTATATCTGACATGACAAATACTTTGCCACGGGCGTTATGTGAAAATTTCATTTAAATCGGACTATTAATAAGTGAGATATGATACGAATTAAACTCACTTTGAACATACATTTATACTTAAGCAGACCTAATTTACGCAAGCATACCGAAGTTCAAATCTAGACACACATCATTTTAAACTTTTTATTTGCATTGTATGGTAGGTACTCCAAATGTGGCATAAAGGTAACGTGTCGCTCGAGTATTGCTCTCGTTAGTCATGTTAACTAGTCTCCGAGTAAGAGAAATATAATATGTTCTTGGAACTGGTCGCATACTGTTCTTATAGCTGTACCTGTTCTAAAATAATTTAAAACCAGTAAGAAAAGCAACAGTAGCGTGGCACGCGACAGTGGGATATCCTTCGACCTATGTTCCGGTGCATATGTACATACTTTGAAATCATTCTCGATAGATGGCGCTTGCGCTCGCCTGCGTCCCTTGCTAACTAACACAAGCACATGATGTTATGCTCATAATTTCTTGAATAATTTCTGTATTTATTGTCCGATCGGATACGCACTTGCTCTAAAATTATTCCCGACAGATGGTGCTCGCGCTTTGAGCTCGCCCACCGCCCTTGTTAGCTGTCAGAAGCACTTGGTTTTATGCTCATACTTTCTTAAATAACTTCTGTGTTTCTGTCCGATCCGATTGCAATTTAGAGAATACGTAGATAATTCATTTAGCTTAGTATATGATAAAGTCAGAAATTAGTAGCTTTTATACAGCGCTTACAAACTGAGTTCAAAAATTAAATCATTAATTTGAAATAAACTTGATCTGCGCCTGGTACACTGAAACCTGCATGCCAAATGGTGTCTAGCGTTTATAATAACTGAGATCTGTGTGTTCATCTGGTCAGACGGACATTCGGACAGACAGACGGACATGGCTCAATCGACTCGGCTAGTGATCCTGAGCAAGAATATATATACTTTATGTGGTCTCCCACGCGTCCTTTTGCCTGTTACATACATTTGCACAAAGTTAGTATACTCTTTTTTGACCATTATCAATGGTCGAAGGGTATAAATAGGTATGATTACAGCATAAAAAAAAATAATATTATTATTTATAACAACACTTCCAAAGGGGGACGGGATGGCTCACAACGATGAGGCGCAGTTGCCTTCCGTACGACCGACCCGTTATGTAGAAGTTCGAGTCCCCCCCGAACACAACAAGATTTCGAAACTGTGTCTCCTTCCCTGGTGTGTTTGTTAGTGTTAGTGTTACGTAAATAGAGAGAGCAAACAGGAAATACCAAAAATCCTTATAGAATACCCCCGAATACGCCTGAATACGAGTGAGAATGCTAGTGAAGGAAGCCGGAAAACACTTTTTTATTTTTATTTTTCTCGCTGCCTTCACTTGAATTTTGTGTTTGTAGTGGTTTCCACATGCTTTACTATCTTCGAGAACTAGAAAGACTTTAATCTATTATATTTTTTTATGATAATAATTTAATAATTTTAGGATCATAATTTTTTTAAAGAGGTTTAACAAGGGAGCCTCGATCTCTATTTGTCGACAAGAATGTGAATAAATTTAACATATTATATTAGGCCGAAGGGTATCCTACTGTCGAGTGCGCTCGACTGATGCTCTCGTTAAACATAACCTTGTACAAGGCGACATTGATAGAGTTCACCTGGTTAGCCGGTTACACTACACTTCCATGTCCCTTTTAGAGTGTGTCCAAACTTTACTCTACTAACACTTGTAGATCGAACTACGCCATGCAAGAGCCGTAAAGGGTTTTGTGTTCGGACTATAAAAAACTCTAGTGTATAGTTTGTAAAACTAGAATAAATCTATAGCTTCTATACAAATTTTAGTCCAATCTCACCTATCTAGTAATTAGTCAAAGTTTCCTTTACTATTCTTCAATGCTTTCAAATGCATGTTTCGCGTATTCGATCGGGTTGATCGTTTGCGACATTTCCTTTCGATTGGTTAAGCATGTCATTTTACGAATCAATTAGTAATTAACTTACCTTTCTGAACTGAATGGGCTTATCTGGGTTTTCCCCAATCCGTAGTTGGTTAGCGTGCGATGAAAGCTTGCTGTGGTATTTTTCCTTGAGTTCCGTAATTAGGCCATGGATTTTAAAAAAATTCATGGTCTATTGTGTTTGTCGGAACGGAATTGTGCGTAACAGGCAGAAGGAGGCATCTCCGACCCCATAAACTATATATATTCTGAATCAGTATCAGTAGCCGAGTCGATTGAGCCATGTCTGTCTGTTCGTCTGTCCGTCTGTCTGTCTGTATGAACACCTGGATCTCAGAAAGTATAAGAGCTAGAGTCATCAAATTTTGCGACAACATACGTATATATTGCAGTGTCTCAAAGTTTTTTTTTTAAATTTGGACACGCCCCTTCCCGCCTCCGTAAATCAGTAATAACTATTTAAAAACTACAATATTAGCTCAACAACCAAAGTTGTATATCTTACATGACAAATACTTTGCCACGGGCGTTATGTGAAAATTTCATTTAAATCGGACTATTAATAAGTGAGATATGATACGAATTAAACTCACTTTGAACATACATTTATACTTAAGCAGACCTAATTTACGCAAGCATACCGAAGTTCAAATCTAGACACACATCATTTTAAACTTTTTATTTGCATTGTATGGTAACAAAATTGGTTGACAATGCAGCTTTGTCGATGGGCCAAGGAGTGAGGCAATGGCCGAGTGGTTAGAGAGGCGGACGGCCGTGAGAGAGTGCGTGTGTTCGACTCCCGGTTGAGGCGGGTGCGAATTTTCATTTATTAATTACTTATTATTTTATTTTATTTATTTTATTCTAATAATATTCGGGCGGCGATTCCATACCGCGTCAGACACACAGCATTTTAAACTTTTTAATTGCATTGTATGGTAACAAAATTGGTTGACAATGCAGCTTTGCCGATGGGTGAAAGAGTGAGGCAATGGCCGAGTGGTTAGAGTGGCGGACGGCTGTGAGAGAGTGCGTGTGTTCAACTCCCGGTTGAGGCGGGTGCGAATTTTCATTTATTAATTATTTATTATATTATTTTACTTTTTTTATTTATTTTATTCTAATAATATTCGGGCGGCGATTCCATACCGTTAAAATTTTTATTACGGTATAATATGATAATCCATGGACTTATACAGTCAGCACCTGACTGTAGCGTTAGTATTTTTTTTTTCAAACTTATTGTATTTGTATTGAATCTTCTCTTATTGTGAGACTAATAATAATTATTCAATATGAAATAATTGTATTAATTACAGACGGCCCAAGGATTTATTTGGTGGGCTGGAGAATCTTGCGCTTCAGTCGGCTCTAACTGCAGATTCGCATAAGCGACTTCGCGAGAGGATTTTCGTGTGCGGCGAGCTTCGATTGATGCTTACTCTTTCTCATCTGAATTTCCTATAAGCTTCATATGTTAACGCCGAGATGTGTTACTACGTCTGCTTATGAAATGCATATACAGTTGAAGGTAGAGATGGGCGCCGGCCGGGCCGCGCCTCGACAATTTTAGGCCCGGGACCTAAAACCAGCTACCGGGCCTTTTACCGTCAGGCCCCGGGCCTAGGGGTAAAAGCCCGGAAGGCCCGGCGTGCTTAAAAGCAAAAAATATAATGCTGTTTTAATCGATATCGGCTTCAAAAATTTGATTCTGGTTCGGGCCGGGCCCCCTTTAAAAATGTTCCGGGCCGGGCCTCAAATGGGCCCGCGCCCATCTCTAGTTCAAGGTACAGGGAGGGCAGGTTTGTCTGTTTAGTGTGAGGGTTGCATGTCTGCTTTTGTTCTCATTTATCTTAACGCGACAGACCGCAAACCATCTTTCCACTATTGAAAGATGACAGGCAAGTTGTGCTCTTGTCTTTGCTGGGCATATAGATCGGATAAGTATTGGAGTAACGTCAGCAAACGTGGAGGTTGTGAGCTGATAATTTGTCGGCATGCCTGCTGTGTATAGGGTGTAAAGAACGAGACGCAAACCACTACCTTGGGGGACTCAAGAATTGATAACGCGATCGTGTTAAGTCGAATTGTTACACCTGATTCTTTTTTCACTCTTTTGAAGGAATAAGATTTGAACACTTTGTGTGTGTTTTGAGAAAGCAGTTTTGTTATCTTGTACATTAGCGCTTCCAGCCAGATTCGGTCAAGTGCTTGTGCAGCATTTAAAAATATGGCTGTGCAGTATTCCAGGTTCCCAAAAGCAGTACGAATTTCATTTGCAATTCGATTGACCTGTTCGATTCGTTCCGTGATTTTCGCGGAAGCCAAACTGCTGCGATGGGATTGTGTTTCGCCTTTTTGAATAGGGAGTTAGTCGTTTTAAAAATGCCTCTCGAAACAGTTTCGAAAGACACGTCAGAAGACTGATTGGTTTGTAGGATGATGAATGCGGTTTGTCTTTGCCTGGTTTGGGAATTATACTATGACCGCCTTTTCTACCTTTAGGTATCCTATTCAAGTTTGGTAATAGCGGTGAAGAGATGGCATAAAGACACAACCGCACAGAGAGGGAGTTCTATGATAATTTTTGGTGTTACCAAGTCATGTCCAGGTGATTTTTTTGGGTTTAGATCTTTTATGATAGATGCTATTTCACTTTGGTTGAATATTATTGGATTTATTGGTGGCAAGTTTTCGCTACTGCAGGGGGGTCGAATGAGTTTCTAGCAGGATTTGGCTGGAATACTTTCTGGAGGTGATCGACGAACGCATTAGCTCTATCTTCGTCGCTGCGTATCTAGCTTCCAGATTGGTCTCGCAGTCGAAACAGTCGTGCGTTTCAGCCGTTCAGTAAGCGTTAGTATGCCCATATTCTTGGCAGTTAGTGCACTGCACTGAGCGATTGCGTTTGCCGATGCAGAAGAAGCTGTAGCTTGTAGATTGGGTGTACTTCCTTTTTCGCACAGATCATGTCTTTCGCTTTTTAGTTTTATTGATTTTATGCGGAGCTCTATGAAAACACTTCTTACTTCGTTGGCGTAATTGTCTTAGTAACTTATTCTCTCAAATCATGCGATAAGGGGCGGAGCCCCCTAACAGGATTTAAAAAGTTTCATTGTTACTTTTTTGCTACAAGGCTCCCCTGATCAAGGGCACTATTTCGGCCTTTTCGCCCCTCTCATTTTGACCGATTGTTTCTATGTTATATTTTATAGTAAAGTAGTTCAATTTGGATGAAATATCATAAGCATATTATTCACACAGAGAACGGCAGATGTCGTATCTTGAAAAATATCAAAAATTTACCGAAAGATTATATGGCAGCTATATGATATCAGACTGATTCGGCTTGCTCTGACATTTTATCTTATACTTTTTATAATTTATTCAAGCTAGCTCTAAAACAGAGACTTGTTCACTTCGACCCAGCAAATCGGACAGCATACGGTATGGATAGTTCGACTCCCCTGTTAATGATGGTTTAGAATATATAAATACTTTATGTATGTTATATATATTTACTGTGCTGTATACTTATATGTATTAATTAACATAATATCAACGTACACTTAATTAAAATAATCGTTTGTATATTATGTATAAACATAATGTAAATATGTACATACATGCATGTACATCAAATTACAATAGTCGTTTGTACTGTACTACTAATATTATTTAATAAAACTAATTAACAATGGCAATTTAAGGTCTTAGCATGGAATTGCTATTTTCGAATAATTAAATTAAATTGTTAGTGAAGATATGCAATTGACCGCCACCATCTGACTGTCATCGACACATTGTCGGTTGATTGCAACCGAGCCAGTGGTTATAGATAATATTTCAACTGTTAAGCTGCAAAAGTATAACAAAACAAGGAACAAGACGTCAGACCGTTATGTACGTGTTTTTATCTGTGGAGGATTTTGGTCTCTTCTAGTTAACTTATGTGCTATTTTAACTTAAAAATGACTACTGAAAAGAGCGATCCAATTGTCGCTAAAGAACGTTAAAAGAACGAGTAAATTGTATTCAAACCAAGAAGAAATTAAAACAAACATTTAAACTTTGCATGCATCTTATGCAATTGTATGTTTAAGTGAAAACAATAAACAATAAGTTAATACATTTACACGTGTGAGCCAATGCATGTATGTTTATAGTATGTATGAGTGGGCTAAGCAAAACAATAAGTGAGTTTTGGCAAACCAACTGAAGTATAAACTAAAATATTTGTGTCGTATATCGTAACTGAGAATTTGAAAAAAAAAAAACTATGGCATTGCCAAAAAAGATCAAATGCTTTAAGTATTTAGTTTACAGTTATGTGTTTCTCTTGGCGGTAAGTAGGCTTTTAAAATACATAATTACATCGTAATTAATTATATACATACATAAGTATATGTGTATATAAATAAATACATATAAATATGCATACACATCTGTTTATATGTATCCATCTATCTGCATCTACATGGTTATATGGGCCACATACTAAAATATATATATGTATATATATACATATACATATACATACATATATACATATACATATATATATATATATATATACATATATATATTAAATAAACTAATTTTTGTTTATACATACATATGTATGTGTAAATTCATAAAATATATATTAATGTTTAATACATAACTGCGAAAGGAGAGAAAAATCTCATTTATTTGATTTCTCAGTTGAGCTTTAACAAATAAAATAAACTGAAAATGAAAAACACAACCCTGCCCTGGTGTATGCTTTACGACTTGAATGCATACTTACATACATACATACATACATATATTTAAATGTCGCTCTTTGTACTCACTATTTAGTATATACTTACCCTATTTTTGTAAATGCACATCGATAATTATCGAATCGAAATCGCACAATTAACAAAAAATGAAAAACAAATAAACAAACAAGTTATTACAATTTGAAAATGACCTTGGGTAATCACAGACATGCACATATATACTATGTACATACATACATACATACATGTGTGCCACTATAAGTCCTTTTCATACCCTTCGATCATAAAAATTGTCAAAAAAGGGTATACTTACTTTCTGCAAATGTCCGTAAGACCAGATGAACACACAGATCTAAGCTATTTTAAAAGCTAGACACCAAATTTGACATAAAGATTCCTCTATACTACGTGCAGATAAATGTTATTTCAACCCCACCGCCCCCGAAAATCAATAATTTATTTTTTCGAAATAGGTCGAAGGGTATCCTACATTAAAATATAGTTAGCTTATGGAAAAAATATATATTCGGGAGAAAACTTTGTTTTAACAATTTTCGACTGATAATTTAAAAATACCATGTTTGTCTGTCTGTCAGTCGGGCGCTTACGTTAATAAGCTCAATTTTCGAACATATATATAGTTCCCAACAGCAAATTATTCTGCCACCTTTCCCACACATACATTTGAGTGGACGGGGGTATGTTATCAGCGTTTAGTATGCAGGATACCAACATTTGGTGTCTGTAGCTTTTATAATACTTGATATCTCAACGTTCAGACGGACGTGGCTCAATCGACTCGACTGATCCTGAGCCAGACTCCTGAGTCTACAACTGCCAAATAGCATGGAAATATACTTGTAATACAAACAAGTTACAAATGAAAAATTGGAGCGTTGTGGGGGATAAGTACTACGACCTATTAGGTCCATCTTCCCCTACTGGGATTATACCTAGCATAGCTCCCTGTCCTGTCCAGTTATTCCAGGAAATCCGACATTTTACCTGGCCTGTAAGTAGCCTCGTGAGGATTCTCACTCACCTTAATTATCTGCTTAAGCTTTTAGAGGTTATAGCAGCCTATGAGGGACTTCGATTGCCCCAAACCTGGTTCCTTCGTTCCTAGTCTAATACGCGGATGCTTGTCTCTTCTGAGCTCAGGTACTCCCTGATAGTGTTTCGGCTCTGGTTCTATGATTGTCTAACCTTAAATAAACATCCTTTCTGCAAGGTATAAACATGTATGTTAAGTATGTAATAACAAATCCGAACTATATTATCTGTGAGCGCAGTACGATCCAACTCAGTCTATTACACACTTGACTTTTTGTGTTGATTGTCTCTATAACGTATTAGAAATCATCTCAAAACAAATGTTTAACTTTCAGCTAACGGGTGCAGGTCAAATTTTCTTGGGAACATCCTTACTGTGGGGGCACTCAGTTTACTATGGCATTGTACAAAACAAGTTATGGGCCCCAGCTGCATTACTCCTATGCCTTGGACCTGTTACCTTTATTTTATGCTGGATGGGCTGTCAAGCAACCAATCAAAGAAAGCGATGTCTGCTGGGCATGGTAATTTAGTAGAATATTCTAACATGATATTCATTAATTATTACTCTTCCTTTAGTTCGCAGCTCTTTTAGTGGCTTGTATATGTGTTCAATTCATAATCTGTGGATGGTCTTTGGCGATGAGAGAAAATCTTCCAACGTCCGTAGAGATTTTCATTGATGATTCTTTTGTAGAATTTTTAGATAAATTCTCAAGAACTAAGGTCGATAATTTACACTTGTGGAATCGAATGCAATCTCAGGTAAGTCTGAAAGCCAAAAGGGTTTTTTTATAAAATAAAACTCAGTTTACGTCCGCAAGTGTTATAAAAAATATAAATTGGGTTTGAATGTTCATGCCATGCTGTGTGGTCTATGCTAGCATATTTTGTAACCGTTCTATAAAAATGTTGATTGCAGTTACAATGCTGCGGCGTTGATGGACCCCTGGATTATCGACGGCTTTCCCTACCCTGGTCGTGTTGTTCTCGTCCCGAGCATGCATACGAATCGGCATGCGATACACACTACAAGCGTGGCTGCTTGGCGGTTGTATCTGAGCAAATTAGGAGCCGCTTGCTCATAACTGCATTTGGAGCTGCCATAATTGCCATTCTTCAGGTACAAACAAGCATGAAAGCTCGACTTTGGTCACTTAACCAAAACGTTTTCTTAAATTTATGTTTTTGTTTTGCGTATTTTTTGTTGAATACTTTCAGGGCAGGGCTTCGAAATCAGTTCATAATTTGAATTGTTTCTTAAATAAATTCTGTTAATGATCCGATCGCAAGCAAATTTTTCGAAATCAATAGGGTGTTGATAGTTCTTGAGTTTACCAAAAATGAACAGTACTACATTAAAATTACGCTTTAAATTTTATATCGATTTAAGGGGGCGGACAGACGCCACGCCTCCTACTGCCTGTTACATACATTTTTGGTTGGCACAAAATTATAAACAAATCTACCCTACCCATAGGGTATAATAAAACAGCAATGAAATATACTTTCGGAAAAGGGCGTTTAAATGAAAAAAAGTTAGTCAAATTAACATATTATATACATATGTACAATATATGTATATATATATTATATAACGAACATTATAAGGTATATTTTTTTCCGAAATGTTTAAAATTAGATCATGGGAAAATTGCATACATGTGAAATTTTTTTTGATAGAAAGCGAATTTCAGTTTGAAGGAAATACCATGAGTAGCCTGATGTAATTTTCTAAATTTTGAAAGAATTTTATTACCTCTCATTAATGATCAACATTTTTTAAGAGGTTATAGTTGTAGACCCTGCACACAGAGGTTTTTGTATACCTTGAATTTCACATAAAATAATATTCTTTTCAAGTATCATATGAAAATCAAATTTAGCCCTAAAAACTGCCCTTAAATGCTAAGTTTGCTTAGTTTTTAAACGACTGCATAAAAGCAAACTACTCGAGGGTATTCAGAGTAGATGAAAGTAATTTCTGATATCAGTTAAATTTAAGAGTTAGTTTGAATTTAAAAAAATAAAACGAAACTCCGCTGATCGTTTTTTATCTCCTTTCTGGCTTGTTCAGCCTTTATACTACCCAAAAAAATACGCTTACCAAGTAGAAACAGAACAGAAAGACTAGTCTACGTTTGCAGATAAATGTGAAAGTGAGGAGTGTGTGGATATACCCTTTGCATGGATATACATATTTATAATAATTTCTCTCTTTATAGAGTCTTGGAATATTCTGTGCTGTACATCTTACAATACTTTTTGGAAAGAATGATAACACTCATCCAATGAATATGAACCGAAAGAAAAAGCAGCATCAGTTCTTACCTCTGACTATTCAGGACAAACGACATGATTTACCGTCACCTATCAACTTATCACCGTCAGCACCTGGTCAGCGCGTTTCGAAAACAGCTCTGCCTCAGGTCATGCACAAATGACAGACGATTAGTTTTTAATACATTAAATTTATGAAAACTCCAAAAGTTTTAAAAATGTTGTAACCTGAGATGGAATGAATATAACTGTGACCCTCAATGTTACGTTATGGTAATTTAAACATTTATCGTTGGAAAAAGAAACAACCTTAAATTCTGATTGATTTTCCAGTAGTTTAATTAAATGGCAAAAACTGGACTGTTTTTTTTTTCTTTTAAGAATATGGAGTTAACCAGAAGTGTGTTTAATTTACTCTTGATACATTTGGGGGCACATAGAATGCATCTACTATCTTGGGCTTCTTTTTCTTTCCAAACCAACGCTTCGGGTAGTATATTTTTTTTTTGTAAATTTGAATATCAATATCTTCTCTATTTTCAAAGAACCAAAGGCTTTGCCGCATCAAATGTAATTCACTTAGTGTACTTTTGATATTCTCGAGACGCTTATCAACATCTTGAATTTTCGATAGCTTTTCAATTGCATTTTGATAGATAGTATTCCATTCTTTATAATTTTTAGCATACTCTGAAAGAAGCATAGGCTCGTGATTCTCCACTGCAAGTTTGACACTCAAATCCAAAATGTCAGAAAATGTTTTAGTCTCTGTGCATTTCAATATTGATTCCTCAAGTTTGTTTTTTAGTATTGCACTATTTTGTCCGTCCGAACAATCTATCAGTTTCTGGCAGAGTTGTAAAATATCCTTATGCATGACCTTTTCATGTTGTGATAAAAGTTTTTCCGCATCGTCAATCCGTCCATTTAGGACAAAACCCAGTAATGCAATATTTTGTACGGCATCGTTCAGTTTATCAGAAGGCTTATCCAAGCTTAATGCTATCATGGCTTCACCTAGTATTTCCTCATCGGTCTTATCACTTGTATTTATATTCTTGCGCAGAAATTTAACACGAACCTTTTCCTTAAGATAAAAAGTATTCATTTATTTTTGTTTCGAAAATAGTGAAAACGTACCTTTTCGTCATTTTGTTCACTCTTTTCTTGTTGATTAGGCGTGTACTTTTTCAGGAAACTGTAAAAAGACTGTAACGAAAGAGATACGACAAGGTCGTTGTTACATAAGCCACGTTCAATTAGAACAGCTGCAACTTGAGCCGCCTCGTGAGCATTTCCACTGTGTAACATAA
Organism: Zaprionus lachaisei; assembly: GCA_018901815.1. NCBI lineage: Eukaryota > Metazoa > Arthropoda > Insecta > Diptera > Drosophilidae > Zaprionus > Zaprionus lachaisei. Next base: position 490,798 of record JAEIFI010000128.1, read on the forward strand.
TGTCTATTAAGTGGCATCCAGTAAACTCGTCAATAAAAACTCCATAAAGTAGGGGGCTCCGAAGGATGGTAGCCACTTCTTGAGGACCAGAGTAGTCCAATAACCGTTTGGTTACAATATTTGGTAAGATGGGCGCAACAGTGCATTCCTTCTGTTTTCTAATATGGATAATAATTATAATATTATATACAATGTGTAAACATGGCTTAAGCTTGTAGCAACCTCAGCCTCACTAAGATATCCAAAAGATCCACATTTTTATTATCTTTATAAGCTAATGCATCAAAATCCAGGTTGTTGATAAGGGTCGGTTTCCTTTCAAGTTGTGGTGGACATTGATTTGCCAATTCATTGAATGCAATTGAAAAATATGAATAGCATCTTCTTGAAACATGTGAGCAAAGAACTTTTGATTTAAGAATATTCATATTAAAATGAATTAACGATACGTTTTTAACGACTAATCACATGTTGAGTACATTTTCCAATTTCACAGTAATGATATTTCAAAACATCAACGTGCACATATGAAAGAAAAATAATAATTTGTAATCATTCAAATAAATAAAACAAAAGATAAAGTTTACCTCTACTATAAATGGGTTGGATTCCTTTAGTGATGTAACCAGGGTGATCGATTACGATAAAATATACCATCCGGCTAACAAATATATTCTAAAATATACCATCTCAGTAGATCTGTAAAACCATCGATAGTTGCCACCATTAAGGTTTTCCGATATATATACTTTAGTACATCGATAAAACAAAAATGTACAATAATTTAAAATAATAAGGAACAAATTAATAGCTTAGCTGTTTCCGTGTCCGCTTTTTTTTTTTTGCATTTTTTCAATTTCCGCAGTTTTTACCTTGGGCTGTTTAATTTACTTATTATCCATTGCATTTATTGTTTTTATACTCGCTTCGTTTCACTTTCTAAGAATTTTAAATTTTCAATAAAAAAAATGTTGGTGCTCGCAAGTAATATATTATTACTATTAAAAAAGCCATCGAGGGTTTCCGATGGACGCCTCCCATCGATATTATCGATACTATCGACGATGGTTTTACAGTTTACAAATATACCAAAAAATCCCCAAAAACGGGGAAATTGCAGACACGATTGATCTTATTAAATAAACGAAAATAAGGAGAACAAATTTTACATATCGGCTTAGTTTAAGAGACATAGCCCCCGACAAGTCACATTTTCTCTTACAAGTCATCAGCAGAAATAACCAGTGCGACCAGCTTACAAAAAGTAAATGCACCCTTATTTTAATGCATTACTATGGTCTCACTGTGTTCACTATCAGTTTTCATTTAAAATTAGAAAATGCTTTATTATTACCCGATTATCTACAAGTTGAAGTTAGTTGTGAATTTAGGGAAAAGTGAAATGGCTACGGAAATTCGAAGTGAAAAATATCAAAAATCAATCATGCTTTGCTGACCTATTTAGAAATTATATCTTAATCTCACTGCATGCACGCAAGCAGGAAGCCATCAGCTTATTCCTATTTCATGTATATTCAGGAAAATTCGAAAATTTTGTTTATTTTTGTTTTACAGTAAATAAACAGAGTGAGACCATATTCATGCGTCAATGTATGTATGATTTTTTTTTTCCAAATCTGGTCTCCCCGGTCATTTCAACTGAGAAATTGTATGGAAAAAGGAACTTAGCGGAGACTCCTAAACTAAGTCGAAAACGGATAATATTTACTAATTAATTTCTTCTCATTTTGTGGAGATCTTTAAATTTCAGTCGTCACTGCAATCGCCTTAGCCACTTGCAGATTCAAAAACATCGATACATTTTAAAGCAGGCTCACAGGAGCGCTAGCCGATCGAGAAAGAGTTGCCGTCGCCCTGCTCTAATGTGCTCCGACGCAAACACGCATGAGTATAACGGGAATACGTCCGACCGACATGAGCGATGATTCCAGTGGGATAGATTATATTAACATGAACGATGAGCAGACCGCGAATCCAGTCGATTGGGGCAGTAATCAAGATGCTGATGATACGTATGTCGAGGATATCGACCGCGACAAGGCAACGATATGTCCAGGCTGCCAATGCTGATGCTCATTCCTAAGATGAAGACAACCGAGAAACAGGAACCCATAAATCTGAGTGCAATTTAGAAGGCTGAAGACAGATCGTCGTCACAACACCAAAGTATCAAGATGAAAAATGTCTCTTAAGAATATTACGATGGGGAACCGAAAACTGTCGACTGTTTGAACTGTACGATAACATGTCGCGCAAACTGAAATACTTGCAATGCCTCAAGGTGCAAGGGGCGCCACAAAGTAAGAGCACAGCGCGTACGTCAAACTCACGTAAAACAGCTGCAAATGCAGACGTTCCCCTCCTCTTTTTTTGTCCCACTCTCCTTATTCCTTCGAACGGGAATCTGAGTTGATTTACATTACTGTGCGGAAGCCGTTCAATGGACACGAATAAAATTCTCACAACGTCAAACTGAATTGTGCTCCTCTAATCTATTCATGTGCCTGTAAAAACTGTCAACTAATCGTTTGCTGCTTTTTAGAAGTTGCTCTGGTGCAAATGTGCTCGCCGATGATGCGGCTGGCTTGAAGGTCCAGTTAATGGATCATCAGACCTGGCGTGAGAAACAGCATCTACGTGCCGGCATTTTGGACGATGACATGGGTTAAGAGCGAAAGCGATGATGACACAAGGGGACGCAAGAATAATGGGAATTTTTTAGAGAGAAGGTGTTCAATATATCTAAAATATGTATGTAGAACTATCTTTAAGAATTCGCACAGGCCATTGTAGGCTTAGAGCCCAATTAAAAAATCAAAAATTGCAACGTGTATGTCCGGCATTGGTCCGCACGAGATGTGTAACACTCGAAAGGCACCTTCTTCAAATTTAAGAGATAAGGACAATCAGTCCAGGAAAAATCTCAGATTTCCTGAAAATGGAGCTATACGCACAGTAGGGATAAAAATAGATCTTATGGGTCGTAGTAAATAACCCCCTTTTCAATGATAATAATAAAAAAAGGATAAGGCGATAATTGTGTCCTAATAGACATCGAATTTGGATATTTTAGATGATATGTTGCTTAAAGAGAAGCTGAGACATTGTCAATGGTGGCATACCTGTCAAAGATGTTAGAATATTGTGAATCAGTTCAAACTATTTCAAACGCATCTTATTGCTTTCGCTGGGCACCGACGCAGTGGGTCTTAATTTGATTGGAGCCAATCATTTATTATTATTGGATCTACATTACAATCCACATTAAGAGTCTCTGGCTCAGGATCGTATCTATCAAGTGGTCATTCGTTACCTACTTTTCATAATATTCTACCTGCAATATACGACAATTACATAATTTTCTTTAGTTTTTTTAACATACAAAACAACTTTGAGGGCCTGTATCTTTTAAAATATTCAACCGATTTGGATCAGCAGAACATATTTGGGATTGCTGATAAATTGTCTATGAGATGCTAATCCGTCGTTTTCTCAATTTCCTGATTTTAAGAACTTCAATATTTTTATTTACTTTCTCAATGATGTCTATGACAACTTGGTGTCTTGGCGTGAAGCAAATGATTTTGAAGTAGGCCACCATATTATTGTCGTTTAATACAGCCAGTGGCGGATCTAGGGGGGCTAGGGGGCTGTAGCCCCCATAAGCCAAGGAAACATAAGAGAAGATGCCTCTTCTGGCAAAGAAGGTTTTTTCGGCCACTGCTTGCATTCCGATTTAGTTCTGGACACCAAAATTTAAAGCATCGTTTGGAAACGACACCGCGAAATTGTACTCTGATTAGCAAAACAGTACAGAATGAAATCGATATTATCGGCCAAGTCATTCGATTCGAAGATTGTCGAAAAAGTTAAGAGAGCGAAAGATTTTTCCATCATTTGTGATGAAACAACGGACGCCAGTCACATAATTCAAATGACGCTATGTCTGCGCTTTGTTGATGTAGTGGATTTCGTCGTGCGAGAGGATTTTCTCGGGTTTGTCTCTTAAGATGGACTGAATCCAAAGCTACACACAAAAGTTACCGTTAAGGAAATGGTGAATGCTGCAAGAGTATACAAAGCAATGATACAGAGCTGAAATCAGAAATAGCACTTTGGCACCAGCATTGCAAGACATGTTCATTTCTACAAGCACAAAACAGCGATTGATGGTTTAAAAAGAATAGACACAAATAATTACTTATCGTTTTTTCCGAATGTTGCGACACTGCTCCAATTATTTACAACAATACCAGTGACTTCAGCAACAGCAGAGCGTTCTTTTCTAGCGCGCAAAAGACTGAAAACATTCCTAAGACTCAACATGTCTGAAAATCAACGGTTTGGCTTTGGGATACATACATAAATATGTTAAAATCGTCAGTGATGAAGTTGTGGATCTTTTCGCTAAACTTAAACCTCGGCGACTTGCAACGTTGGATTGGTCATTTGAAGAATGAACGAGCGAAAAAATTACACTGTTATTTAGTGTTTAAATAAATATTGTTCAATTAAAAATTAGCACTGCTTCTAAAAAAAAAAGAATAAAGTGGTACTAATTTTCATTTTTCTTGCAAACATCGATTTATGAAAAACTTCCACGCCCCGCTCATGGCGAATCCTAGATCCGCCACTGAATACAGCAACATCTGAAATAATATCATTTATAACATTGAACTGGGTGGAGAAGGTAAGCCGGTTCAAATCAACGAAACGTTTTTAATTTAACGCAAATATAATCGTGGTTGTATTGTTATCATCCTTGGTCTATATTGTTTTATACCCCTGCAAAGAGTACATAAAGTTATAATTAAGTTATCTTCATGAAATGTGGGACACAGGCTTCTTATTGCTGATTGCTGTAAATATGCGAATCGAGCCCGATCGGACTGTTATATCTCATAACTGCTAACCAAATTAACTTAACTTTTTTTTTGTCTTCAAATTAGAAAAAAATAAAATTTATGCAATTTAACGAAGATCAAAGGGAAATTTTCGATCCTCAAAAATTAATGGGTTAAGGTTAAATAGCTGCCTACTTCACCGATTTTGTTTAAATTTTTTGTACTGATAGGGCTTTATTTATCATGATTTTAGGTAAAAGAATTATTAAGAATTATCTGAAACAATATATGCTCGAAAATAATCTATTAGTGCATTAAGTGTCAACGTCACTTCTTTGTACATAGTTTGTAGTTTTCGTTGGACACAATCTAACAAACTTTGCACATGTATCTACTACCACTAACACATGTCTTTTGGTCGCGTTCTTTTGATTTATTGGCCCATAGTGATCTATACGCACGACTTCGAACGATATATTCCCCTTTGGTACTATATGTACTAACCTTTCGTGCCTCCAATTTTTGCAGGTAAACGCCATACTCTTCTTTACGTGTTCTTCTGAGTTTTTTTTCTTACATTTGGGAACCAATAACTTTTACCGATTAATTTTACAATTTTATTTTACAACTTTGTCTTTTTCTACATGTCCCAATTCATTCTGGTATTTAAACAATACATGTTCTTCTATTGCCTCCGGGACGTAAACTAGTAGTCTACTCCCTCCTACATGTCCTTATTCATTGAGTATTGAAATAATACATGTTCTTCCATTGCCTCCGGGGCTATGTATCACACCATTTTTTTAAACCCTTCGACCATTGAAAATGGTCAAAAAAGGGTATACTAACTTGGTGCACATGTAAGTGACAGGCAGACCCCATAAAGTGTATATATTTTTACTCAGGATCACTAGCCGCGTCGATTGAGCCATTGTCTGTCTGTCCGGATGTCCGTCTGACCAGATGAACACACAGCTGTCAGCTATTATAAACTCTAGCGACACCAAATTTGAAATGAAGGTTTCTATATTCACTGCGCAGATTAAGTTTATTTCAAATGTTAAATGCGACGCCCACCGCAAATCAATAATTTAATTTTTCATCTCGATTTGTAAGCGTCGTATAAAATATATAACTTTCTGATTTTAACATATACTAAGCTGATTGTTATACCTACGTATTCTCGAAATTGTAATCCGATCGGAAAATAAACACAGAAGTTATTCAAGAAAGTATGAGCAGAACTCCAAGTGCTTGTGTCAGCTGACAAGGGCGTGAAGCGCAAGCGCCATATTTCGAAAATACTTTGAAAGTTTGTGCATATGAATATGTGAATGAATTAAACATAGGTCCAAATGTATCCCACTGCCGCGTGCCGCTCGTTTTTTTCTATACTTTGTTAATTTTCATAAAGCAAGCGCCGTACTCTCTTTCGGCTTTCGACGCTCTTTTGCGAAATGCACTCTGCTATGACAATTGTGGCACTCCACGTTGGGTTGGTTACGCTGTCCTGCTCGTTACTCCATCTTGTTGTCTTCCGCGCAGATCAGAGTCTTCGGTGAGTTCGCAACCTCTACATTTTGCAGCGCCTCTAATATTTGAGCCCCTCAGTTGAATGAACGCAACTTTACTCTGTGCTGCAAATTCCTGTCCGTGATTTCCTCGATAAGCTCGTCCTTGGATAAATTTAGGCTGCTTGCGAGTAGTTGCTTGACATTGAAATACGTTTCAAACTCGTCGCATTGGAGCCACACTTGACTTTGCAGTCTTTGACGATGTTTGAGTTTCGAGTCCATGGCTTGAAACACCTTTGGCATGCGTAAAAACAATTGGTCAAGTGGTTCCACCGTATGAGATGCATTTGAGTGAAGCCAATCCTAAACCTTTCCCTTCATTTTGCAGCAAATCAACCCACGCAGAATTTTGTATTTCTCTTTGAAATTAAACTTTACGATTCGCAACTGAGCCAGCCATGCACGTACATTTTTCTCGCCGTCAAATGTCGGGATAATTTCTTTTAGTGCCTCGAACGATAAATTTAACTCATTGTTTAATAGTTATGTTTAATTTTTCAGTTTAAAGATTTTTATTTCGTTTTTCATCTGACTTATCTGCTCCAGTTGTCTTTGAGTCATCCTAAGCTCGCCATTTTTTACCGTTGCCGTTTCTTCCCCAGCCTCGCCTTCTTCTTCTTGCTCTTTGTTCATCGGCTTCGTTCCGTTTCTTTTTTCCTCTACATCGTTTTTGGGTAATTATTAAATATGTGCCCTCAGCAGCGATTTTTTTACAGGCAGAGCTATATTTATGATGAATTTAGATGAATGACTGAAGTCTCGGACTCTTCTAGTTTTTATTTAATTGAATTTTGAAAATAATTAAATGTGCATGTCGCTGCTGAGGGCACATATTTAATAATTACCTGTTTTTGCATACCTATTTGGTTCCATTTCTTTGCTCATTCGTTTGATTTTCCCGTTGTTCGTTGCATTTTTCGCTGTTTTTGGATGCTTTTTATCGTAGAAATTATTCGTTATAAGTTTAGTTTTTGTTTTAATTGTCACTGTATAAATGCGAAATTAATAAAAATTCGTGTATGTAGAAATTTTATGCTGCCACATCATTATGTTTGATCTTAATTTAACAAGGTTACCATTTAATTATAATATCTTAGAATAATATTTGTGTACGTGCTACTTATACTCACCCTATATAATATTGTTACTACAATACTAATTGCGTCTAGTCTTTTCTCGATTTTAAATAGGCAGTATTATCAATACCATACCATTTGTAAGTAAATGTCTAGAAAACCAGCTTTTCCAAGAATCGAATTTTCAATTTTTTTTTTTAAATACATACGTGACATGACGTCCTGATGTATAGTTTGGTGGCGGCGGATAAAAAGTTAAGTATTTTCGGAGTTATTAACGAAATAGGAACTTATTAGTTTTCTACTAGTTTCAAAAACAAATTTTGGAAAAAGAGAATTTGTCGAAAAGATCGTCTTTTAAACAATAACTGTTTTGTCCATTGTACATTTTGTTCTGTAGGCAGGTGCGGTTATATCACAGTCGATAGTATAAAAAAAGAGGGTATATACAAGTTGAGTAATTTGTGCTGTTTAGGCCGAGGCGATTTTGCTACGATATGGTGACCTTGTTAGTTTCAATCTATTTATAAATAGATATGAAAGTTGATGTATGTATCTATGCATATATTTCTTTGTTGATTAGTAAATACATATGTTTATATACTTATGTACGTGGCTAAGATAAGTTATTATTGCAAGAAAGAATAGAGTTTGTAGAGTCTGACTACTGAGTATGCAAGATCAACGAAGCAGAACCCTTTCCAACCCTCATATATACATACATACATACAACATACAGACATATGTATGGTACATTTGAACATGATGCCTTGCAAGGTGGCACGGGCTGTGGATTTAACCACCCATGCCCTAATGTAAACTCTCTGAAAACTACGAGAGTGTAACGTTATATACACGATCGGCAGGAAAACTATACATACGTACATGCATACATACATATATAACATTAGATTTGAACGTGTGTAATGTGCTTACATATGTATGTGTACATTTATGTTTGTAGTAAAAGCATGCATACTCATACATACATACTTATGCATGTACATGCCTGTTTGGCATTCGCTTGTGATATATCAGGCATTTGTGCTTTACCATGCGCTGCGTTCGGTTCGGTTGCAGTTCTTAATTAAAGAGTGAAACTATCTGTACTTTGTGAATATTCTTCTATCGTTAAAAAGCAGTTGAGATGAAACATCTGCTAGCTTCCATTATTTGTGTAACGCTTTTTATTAACGGTAACCATTTTAAAGTGTTCCTTTTGTTTTTATTTTTGAAAACACCAAACAAAATTGAGCTTTTCCGAACTATTTATAAATTGGGAGATGAAATCATTTTAGCGCGTGAAATATATGAATGATTACATTCTATGTATAAATACAGTGATCGTCCGAAATAACGCATCTATGTTTGTATTGTGTACCATTGAAAATGGTCCAAAAGGGTATACCTACTTTGTGCAAATGTATGTAACAGGCAAAAGGAGGCGTGGCAGACCCCACAAAGTATATATCTATATTCTTGCTCAGGATCACTAGCCGAGTCCATTGAGTCTGTCTGTCCGGATGTCCGTCTGAGCAGATAAACACACAGATCTCAGCTATTATGAGCGCTAGAGACGCCAAATTTGAAATGAATATATGAATATATTCTCTGCGCAGATCAAGTTTATTTCAAATGTTAAATGCCATACCCACCGCCCCCGCAAATCAATAATTTAATTTTTCAGCTCGATTCATAAGGGTTGTATAAAATATATAACTTTTCGACTTTAACATATACTAAGCTGATTGTTATACCTACGTATTCTCGACATTTCAATCCGATCGGACAATAAACACAGAAGTTATTCAAGAAAGTATGAGCATAACTCCAGTGCTTGAATCAGGCGAGCACGAAGCGCAGCGCCATCTGTCGGTAATAAATGTATGTATGTATGTATATGTATGTATGTTTACAGCGGAACACAGGTGGAAGGGTATCCCACTGTCGCGTGCCACTCGACTGTTGCTATCGTTCATATTATACCTGTTGGCATTCGAAAAAGATATGTATCGAAAAATTACTTTTTTACAAATAGTTAGAAAACCCTTCTGTCGAAGATACCCTCCGACCGATTTCGAAAAGCTGCTACAAAAATATTACCAGCAGATAATTTCAACTTGAATAACTTCTATGTGTACAATCAAATTTAAATTGAATATGATTGAATTGGAAACGATTTATATCTTATGTGTACCATATGTTTATATGTACCATATGTTTAAAATGTAGGTATTGCATACTGTGCTTAATAATAGAAAATTACAGACTTTCGTGAGCGTGGGCGTCCAAAGAATTGAAATAAACTTGATCAGCGTATGGTAAATGGAAACTCCATGACAAATTGGTGTATTTCTTTTAAAATAGAAGATATCTCGACTTCCAAACAGGCAGACAGACTGACCTGAGAATGAATATACTATATACTGTGTAGGGTCTGCCACGCTTTATACCATACACAGGCCAAGAACTATTTCAAATAGTGAGTAGCACGCTGCGAAGTATAAACGCTGCAAGTATAAACCGAAGTAAACAATCCTTTTTTTTGCTTTTCATGCACATTTGAATCCCCCAACACTTTTATAAACACAGAGGTTATTAAATTAACGGCTTCCATAGTTCCGAACTACGCTGGGCGAGTACCTCGTATGTATGTATGAATGTGTAAGAAAGCAGTGGTCTTCAGAGAACTTTGTTCCACGCAACTATTTGCTGTTGAGATTTGTTAGTGTGTTCGTTAGTTACACGGAATTAAGTTTTAGGTACTGTTATAAATGTCAGAGAAATGTTTCGAATATAATTAACTTGCTTCAACTTTATTAGTTGTTTATTTGTTTGAATACTTATTTACATTTTAGTATGTGCTTTTTGTGTATATATTTACAAACGCGGACAAAAGTATTTTCAGAACGCAAAGCAAGATCAACCACCGCTTTTGACTACAAAATGAGAGTAGTAATGATAACCAATTTAATTTTATGAGAGAGACAACAACAAATGGATTAAGCGATCAAAAGCTTGCATTGATAACGGAACATATTTATTTTCTATTCTTTTTTGTACGCCAGACTACAATGCTTTGGCTGGCGTACCTTTAATAATCATTTTCGTTGATTCGTTTGAAGTGCAAAACACGTGCTTTGGTTACTTAAGTTATTTTTCTCGTCTTTCTCAAAATTAACCACTATTTTAAAGCAGTTTTGTAAAATATGGGCAAACCACACGAACTAAGTGAAGTTATAAGAAATGAAATGGTTACTAAGTATAATGCAGGTATTTCTGTAGAACACCTTAGCAAATTATACAAAGTGCCGAGACAGACAATATGTTACCAAATACACAAAAAAAAAAGAATGATCTCTTTTTTAAAATATGGCCAGATCGGAAGACCGCATACATAATATTGAGGAAATTTAAAGAAAATCTTCTGATTACACCCCAAGGTGTGTCGATTGAGTTTGAAGAGCACCATAAGATATCAGTTAGTCGAAAAACTGTGGAAAGACGGCGAAAAGAATGTGATTTTCATACTTATGTAGCTCCAATATCAGCCATTTCAGCAAAAAACAACTGCAGGGAGCCAAAGAATGGTCGTGTGCTTCAATGGCTTGGGCGATTTGATACCAATTGATGGAACAATGAACAAGGACAAATATTTACGTGCCTCAAATGACCACGCATTTAGTTCTGGTGACCGGCTCATTGGACAATCATTTGTACTGCAGCAGAACAACACACCATGCCACAAGGCCGATATCATTACTGCATTTTTGAGAGATATCGAGGTTAATGTATTAGATCGGCCGCCTTAAAGTCCCGATCTCAATATTATAGAGAACGTGTGGGCTTATATAAAAAGAAAACGAAGCTCAGATTTATCAAGGACGAGAAGAGACGATTACTGAGGTTCAAGGACTGTGCAGGTTATCTCATTGGAAACATTACAAAATAAATATGTTCCGTTATCAATGCAAGCTTTTGATCGCTTAATCTATTTGTTGTTGTCTCTCTCATAAAATTAAATTGGTTACCGTTACTACTCTCAGTTTGGAATCAGAAGCGGTGGTTGATCTTGCTTTGCGTTGTCAAAATACTTTCGTGCACGTTTGTATATTACGAAAAATTGATCGAATTAAGAGTAATGAAACTTAAAGTCGAACGCCGACAGGAAAATATCGTTCTGCCAAAATCAAGAAACCATTATTAGTGTTAGAAAAGACAAACAGATCAACTAGGCTCCATTGACTTGGCTAGTGATTCTGATTCTGATTCTAAAGAATATTGCACATACATATGTATGTTTGGAGTCTGCGACGCCTTTTTCAACTTGTGACATACATTTTCAAAAAGTAATATTCAAATTAAATTTATTTAGATTGAAAAAACCCTCAATCAAAGCAGGTTTAAAGCGAGTGTTTACAAAATGAAAATTAATTTCACGTTGACCACTTTGCTAATGCCGTTATTGCGAATAAATAGTTACATTAAAAAGGTCTTATACTGGATTTGAATGAGTTCTGGATAGAAAGTAGATAGTAGATGCCAAGGGCATTCTTTAAAATTGTTAATATCTTCCTTATTTACAGTCCGATCTTAATGAAATTTATAAAAAATGTTCACAATAGGGTGTATGTAACGTATGTCACACAACTGAAGTAGTTCTGTTTATATTGCAGCTTCTTTTCATTTATAGAGGCAGAGTGGAGCGTGGCAATAGTTTGAAAATTTTAATGATTGCAACGCATTCGAGTCTTGTTAAAAAATTTGGTAGCTGTAGATTTCATACATTCTGAGAAACTGGCAGAAAGATAGACAGAAATGGCTCTATCGACTCTGCTGTTGATGCTGATTCAGAAAATATTACTTTATAGAGTCGGAATGCATGCTTCTATCTGTTATGCACATTCCTTGTCCGAAAATCCATGGCCTTAAGATGTTAAAATTACAATAAATATGTCTCAGTAGCCTGCCTTTTCTGTCAACAACCAAACGTACACGAACAATCAGGAATTAACGAACACACTTCGTGTGCGAAGAGACCATCTGATATAATATCATCATGATATAGACCACTATGTATATGTATGTTGAAATGAATTTAGAAAGGTATATTGGCATCTACTTTTGAGATATGATTACTATTTTTGGGTTTTTATAATAAAAATCAACATACATATATCTCTTATTTTTGATGTTTATACCCTTCGACCATTGAAAATGGTCAACAAAAACTATACTAACTTTGTGCAAATGTATGTAACAGGCAGAAGGAGGCGTGGGAGACCCCATGAAGTATATATATTCTTGCTCTCAGTTATTATAAAAGTTAAAGTTACCAAATTTGGCAGGAAGACTCTTGTGTACTATAAGCTGATCAAGTTTATTTCAAATGTTAGGTGCCACGCCCACCGCCCCCGCAAATCTAATTTTTTAACTCAATTTGTAAGCGCTGTATAAAAGATACACATTTCTGACTTTAACATATACTAAGCTGAATGAATTATCTACGTATTCTCTAAATAAGAATCTGATAGGACAATAAACACAGAAGTTATTTAAGAAAGTATGAGCATAAAACCAAGTGCTTATGTCAGCTAACAAGGGAGGCGGGCGAGCGCGAAGCACGAGCGTCACTTGTCGGGAATAATTTCAAAGCATGTGCATATGTATATGCCTACATACATACATAGGAACATAGGTCGAAGGGTATCCCACTGTCGCGTGTCGCACGACTGTTGCTTTCCTTACTGGTTTTACTTTAAAATTCGAATATAAAAGTTATTATTTGTTTTTTAATTACAAATTAATTTGTACAAATTATTTTAAATTTGTATTTAAATAAAGTTGATTAATTAATACACAGTTTTTAATAACTAATTGAAAACAAAAAACGTTTACAATGGTTTTCTGCTAAATAAAAATAAAAAAAAAATATAAAAAATAGCACGTCAGACTTTGTCCCACTCTCCGAAACTTTTTTGGGCTTTGATTCCTTGCCAACCTCTCACGTTCCATCGGTAATTTGCGATTATTAAACAAGGAAAATAAATATTTCATATAAATATATAAATTTGTGGACTTTTACAAAATGGGTTATAGTTGGTTGTTGTTGATCTATATTTGGCAGCATACTATTTTATTATTATATATTTTATTTATTGCGATATAATGTTATAGATATACATCTTTAGAATTCATAATTTTGACATAATTAATTTTTATATCCATCGACATGAACTACGTTAAAATATTACAAATATATATCTTTATATTTCTTTGAAGGCTTTGACTGTGTGGCAGCTAGAACTGAAGATGAAACAATATTTCTGGAATTACAAGACGACGACCAAAAACATGAAACAGTGTTAGATTGTGACTATAACATAAACGATACAACTTCATTCCTGACTGTTAAATGGTTTCGAAATAATAAAACTGTGTATCAGTGGATACGAGGCTCATTGCCTACTGCTATTGTACGTACATATCTGATCATGCAATATCGATTCATAAACTATATAAAACAATTTATTCTCTTTCTTTAGCCTGAATTTAAAAATAATGTCAACAGCTCCTACGAAAGATCAAAGGATCCTAATAAACAATACAGTTCATTGGCACTTATTAAACCATCGATAAATGCCTCAGGAGTATATAAATGTATCGTGCAAACAAAGTTAGAAACTATTACAATTAACAAAAGCGTACAAGTGATTGATACAAGGAACTACACACTTAATCTGAACCGATATAAAATTCAGAATAAGACCCAATTAGTATGCAGTATATCTAATGTGTTTCCTAAGCCAACATTAACAATCACGTATGTAACGTACAGTCGATAGCTGTTCAGAAAGAAATAATAATAAATAATATACTTTCATTTGTATCTTATCTTTAGATCTGAAGATAGCGAAATTTTTAAAGTGTTAGCCAATAATCCCCATCAAAACGACGACGGTTACTTTAATGCAACAACATTTGCTGCTGTTGAGGACAATGATGAGAACATCGAGTCTTATCTATGTGTTGTTAACTTTGATGGGTATCCGAAAAACCTAACTACCAGTATAACATCTGGAACTGGCAAAGTCTATATCTACTTCCGAATACTATATTTATGTATATTTTTCCCTCTTTTGTTATCTTTCTCGATTTTTAATATTTAACCTTAAATATATTAACTCTGTTATGTTTTATTATTTTTGAAGTATATATTTAACTAAAATAGCTGGGCGTAAAATTGCAATTGTCGGCATAAGATTTTGTTGATAATTTCAGTTGTAATTGTGTTTTGATCGGCTTTAAAAACTGTATGAGGGGTATCAATGATCGAAGATCTGCAGCATAAATGACCTGTTATTACTTCTAAGGGGTATACTTTATTATTTTGTCGAGAAGTATACAACGTACAGAATCTCCAACCCCAGTAACGTAACTAGTGTCTTTCTACCTTGTAGGAGACATAGAATCTATCGACCGATGTTTGTTACTTTTGAACGGCACCTTGGAAGTTTAATCGCCCACTACAAAAATTATGATACCCTTGCAGAGGTTATGTTAAGTTTTGTCCAGAAGTTTGAAACACACATAAGGACCCTATAAGAAATAAATATTTGTATATTTGTAGGAACAATTAGTCAGAAGAATTGTATATCGTATCTACAAAGAGTTATAACTGCTGATAACATGAACAATTTTATAAAGTTTTTTACAATTAGAAATACATAATTAATAGGAACAATCCGAGGGGATTAAAGCCCAAAGCTGCAAGAGCATGAAACCTTTTAATAGGTCGAAGGTGGCTTTTCATTCATATTTTTAATAGTCCAATCCGGGGTCAAAACGTGACTACAATGTCTATGCACAAGAATAATCAAACCAGACGTGGAAGCTACAGTCCAACGAATCTTTAAATACTTAAATAACTTCTGTATTTCTGTTCCGATTATATTGTAATTTCGATGCCGAAGAAGAAAGTTAAGACCTTAATATTTCGCTTAATAACTGCAAATTATTGCATGGGTGGTGGCATCCAACTTTTGAAATAAATAGGTATCTTTATGCCACTTTATTTTCTCTAGCTTTTATACATACAAACAGAGATTTCGGCGTTCAGACACACAGCATGACGGACATAGCTCAATAAATTCGGTTAACAATTCTGAGCAAGAACATATATGGAACAGCACTGTGAAATTAAATGGGCGAAACGGGCTTAAATATTAAATTAGTTAAAAAGTTTTTTTTTTTTTTTTGGTCTGGAAATAGGTCCGAAATTAACCAAACCGGTAAATATATTTTATGTTAAATTGAACTTAAGAATATTTCAAGACCTTTTGTATTTTAAATTACGCATTAGTAATTCTAGTTACACATTGTTTTGGGGCGTGTAAAACAGTGAAGTTTTTCCACCCTTAACTGAGTTTGAAGCACCGCCTTCAAACGCGAAGCAAATGATTTTTTCTCCTTTTCCTTTCAGGCAAGTAAAACATTCTTTTTTCGGTTCAAGGTTGTATAATCGTATCTGACACTTTTTAATTTAGGTATAGTATAACATTGAACTACTTCAGTGTTATCATATAATTTAATATATTAAAATGTGAGTTCTCGGAGTATTTGAAATATCTTTCAACAACATTTATGCAATGGAATTTACAGTTTCTAAAAAGCAAAGCTATGAAAAAGATTGTGTATATACATCCAATCGTGAACTACATAATACGAATCCAAATACAGGTTTCTCTGCAGACAATCATATGAGTCATTATAATGTGATACTTGACTCAAGTTATAAGATACGTGTAAATGAACCAGTAATTAGAAATTCTTTTAGACAAGAATCGAATATACTATTTTCAAAAATAACAAATGTGGCTGAATTTTATCCCGGAACACAAATTGCTTATAATTCTGGTACGTATTAAAAAAAACTTGCCGATTTAGTAAAAAAAACCATGAAAATTATAATGGCAACTCTCCGTCAGGGAGTTGTAGAGTAATACGTTGCGACGTTTAAATCTTCCCAAATATACATACTGATCCTTAGCGAGTACACTTAAACGAAACGATTCTCTGATTGAACAAAAAAATACCTAAACAATTTAAAAAGATATGGCAACATTTAAATAAGACTGGGAATTTTCGCTATCATATTGAGAAAGAAATTGCGAAAATGTATAGAAAGTTTCGAATATTCTGCAACTACAGCAGTAAGATATAAACTAGACGAACGCTACAGTTAGTACAGTTTATATAAGCTAAGGACACAATAGTAAAGCTTCTTTTACTTCTGTGTTAAATTTCCGAGTCGATTGAATTTGATTTAGATAGTATTAATCTACATATATGTAGAACGCTGCGACTTAAATGTATTGCCTAACAATCGTAAACTACCATCACATCGAATTTGAAATGCCCTAATGCCAAGTTATTATAATATCCAGACGGATAGACAGTTACACTAGCGAACCTGAGCAAGTATAATACTTTGTGGGCAGGGCCGTAGCGACGATCTCGGGGTCTCTGTGCCAATCTTTTCGGACCCCTCTTTTAATTACTTTACCTAAATAAATGTGTGAAGCATTAAAATGAATGTTTATGTTTTTAATAAAATAATTGAATTGTCCAACAAAATGCCCTTCAATGCCCGGGCCTATTTGTGGAGTCAGACTCCTTCTACCTGCTAAATATATTTGCACAATGTAAGTCTACTTCTTGACCATTTCCAATGCTTAAATGGTATACAAATTTCTTCCTTCATATCAAGTTTATTTTGAATAACCTACACATTCCAAAATGTACAATAAAATAAACACATGAATATATTGAAGATCAATTTATCCGACTTAGCTCAATCGGCTCGAGTAGTGATCCTGACCAAGAATATATATATATATAGAAAGAGTCAAAAAGAGTAATGCTGAAAAGTCTGATAATTTTGTTCGAAAATTTGTCAAAAATATACGCAAAACTATCGGCACCGAATAATTATGTAATTATATTTCGGAAAAATTGTTTAGATTAGAAAAGCTAAAGTTCGATTTGTGTTTTTCTTGTTTTGCTATACATATAAATGTACATATTCATATATATTGTACATACAATCGCGAATTTAATAAACATACCTTTTCAGTATTTATACTTCGCAAGATATATGCAGAAGGAGTTGTATCTACAATCCTCTTGAATTTATTATAATTCCCAATAGTATATACTGCACAAATTCAGCTGCTGCTTATTGCTTTCCTCCTCTTACATAAACTGGTAGTTAGCCACTAAGATATACTGTAATAATAAACATAATTATCCTTTGACCTTGACATTGAAAAATGGTCAAATAACGGTATACTAACTTTGTGCAAATGTATGTAACATGCAGAAGGCATGGCAGACCTCACAGAGTATATATATTCTTGCCCTGGGTCCTTCATAATGTCTTTTTCTGCCTGCTACATATGTTACATGTGAACGAAGCTAGTATACGCTTCTAAACAACTTTCACTAAGAAATTACAGGGTATGATATAATATAATATGGATTGAATATGTTCACACCTTAATTGAAATGCCTTAGATTTCTAATTTGTGTCCTGATAATCGGGTCTGTATTGACAATACAATTGATATGTTTATGTACTGTATAAGTAATTCCACTCAAACTTTATTTTGGGGCGTGTAAAAACACTGACGGTTTTCCACCCTTAACATCATATTAAGCACCGCCTTGAATTGCGAAGCATACGATGTTTTGGTTTTTTTCATTTACAGCAATTGGAACATCCTCTTTTGGTTCATGCTTGTCAATAATAGTAGATGAATCTTATTAATTTAGTTATATTGTACCATTGAGATATTTCTGTTTTAATATAATTATTTATTAAAATGTGATTACTTAAACAAACAATGGAATTTACAGTTTATGGAAAGCAAAACTGTTTGAATGAGTGTGCATCCAATCGTGAAGAACATAATACGAATCCAGTAGCAAATCATATGAGTCATTATAATTTAATACTTGATTCAAGTTTGACGACACGTGTAAATGAACTAATAATTAGGAATTCTTGTAATCAACAATCAACTATATTATTTTCAAATATAAAGAATGTTGTTGAATTTTATCCCGCAACCCAAATTAATTCTGGTACGTAGTAAATAATTGCTTTCAATAATTTATTATTATATTATAAGTGAGATTTGTTAAGTTTGAGAAAAATGTGCTTTTGTTTCGTTATACGTTTTCAAGCTAGAGAAAACCCCGGCTAAGTCTACTGGTAACATTCCGTCATAGATTTCTTTGTCTAGTCCCCGAACATCAGAGTGATTAACAGATTAGTTTAGGATGATATAAAAAGGAGGTCCATACTGCTCTTTAAATTCAAACCAGTCTAAGAGTAAAGAAACGTAAACATAAAACCAGAAAGAAAGGCTACCCTCCTCGTCCGAAGTTTTTTTATCTTGGCAGATTTTGCCTTCATCGTCCTTCGATTTATTGACATCACAGCAAAGTTTCATGATCTGCGTAAGCGGCATATGCAGTTATATGTATTTTGGGTCGCTGAATTCGAATCCGAGGTCAGAATTTCAACATCACATCTAGATTTCGACATAAGCTCACAAAAATTAAAAACCTTAAAATATTCCCCAAAAGATATAGAATCCTGATCTGAGCATGCGATATATGTTTTAACATGTATTTTGTGATTCTAAGTCCGAATCCGTCAAAAATTACGTATCATATCTGAGTTTCGACTTAACCTCAAAAAACTCGAAAAATTTGTAAAGCCCCAAAAAATTATGGAGGGTCATGATCGGGTCATGCGATATATGTTTCTATATATTTTTAGACCTTCCGAATCCGAATCCAATGTCAAAACCAGCCAATCAATTCTGAATTTCAACCTAACCTAAAAAAATTATGAAAAAAACTTCCACAAATGTTAATTTTTTTTATTCATTGTAGCCCACCCGATAAGTCAAGGAAAACCAGTAAGAAATGCAACAGTCGCCCGGCACGCGACAGTGGGATACCCTTCAACCCATGTTCTGGTGTAGTTTAATTTGTTAAATTCATACACATATACATAGGTACATGCTTTAAAATTATTTCCGACAGATGGTGCTCGGATTCTTATAATAGCTGAGATCTGTGTGTTCATCTGGTCATCCGGACATGCGGACAGACAGACAGACATGACTCAATCGACTCGGTTAGTGATCCTGATCAAGAATATAAATACTTTATGGGGTCTGCCACGCCTCCTTCTGCCCTGTTTTGACAATTTTCAATGGTCGAAAGGTATAAAAAAAAGAATAAAGTGGTACTGATTTTCATTATTCTTGCAAACATCGATTTATAGAAAACTGCCAAGCCCCTCCCCATAGCAAATCCTAGATCCGCCACTGTTTGACACTGTGTTTCTTTTAATGCTTCGTCACCATACACATCACGTAACTTTTTAGCAACCTGAGCTGCATTTTTCCCTTACGGAAATAATAAAGTAAAATATGATGAAAATGCTCCTTTGTGGGCTTTATATTAAAATTGACGCCAAACAAACAAATATAAATAAAATTACGCGCGTTTTTTTTAATGCCGAATATGATTTGAAAACATAACTGTTGACATTATCTACAAAATGCTTCAATTCACGTGTAATAGCTGATAACAACTTTGATAGTTATTACATAAGAACTTGTTTACGTTTATTGTAATATCAAATTTTAGATGGAGTAATTGTACATACACACATTCTTCCATTTTTGTAGTACTTTTCTTACTCAGCTTTTTAGTGCTGCTACTTATAATATATCGCGTTACATTTATGAACTTATCGATAACTATCGTAACTACGATACCACAGTAGTAGTTCGGGAAGTAAATGTAATTCTGATCGTTTGATTTTTACCGTACAACACAGTGCTGACTTTTCGTTTTTAAATTTGAGGGCGCTTCAACAAGCATCTGTACGGATCTAGTTGATCACACTAATTTGTTATTAAATAAAAGTATTTATTTCATATGTATAATTAAAAACAGTGACAAACAGTGTCTGAAGTTAGCGTCTATCTATACATAGCGTCTATTTTGTACTGGCGAATATCGCCCGCGGAACTATCGTCTGCTTACGACGGTGCCGGGTTGCCAGATCGGGCTCATATCGCTGAGGCTGCACATCGTCGTATTTGATCCCTGTTTCTAATAACGAAGATAGTTAATCATAATTAAGGTTATAATGGAAAACACCAAGAATGATTTAGGATCGAATTATTGGTTTTAATGGAACATGTGTGGAAATTCCAGTTGAAGTTAATCAAGTTTCAAACACCTGGAAAAATCATGGTTAACCTGATATTTTTGGTTCGCGAACCATTGAGGATCGGGATGAGTTGACAGAAACCATCTCGGGGAAAAGAGAAATCTTGTGTTAAATTTTCATGAAGCTCTATCTGGTGGTTAGGTGTCTATGATGGACCCATAGGGTAGAAGGGTATAATAGCTGTGTGTGTAGTATTTCAAAATGGAAATGACCCTATTATGATAGGGGCGGACTCAGACACAAATTCATTCGTGCTACTGCCGCTAATAGAGGATAAACAAGCATTGCACGAATCGATCTAGTTTCGACTGAACGAAATAGCAACAATAATAAAGCACGAAAAAGTCCTTTAATGAAGAATTTTGAGCCACACTGTGCTGCTTGTACTTTCACTTATCTTGCCTTTCGAAACTGCTCGAAAAATGTTTGATGACACGGATAGCCCCAAACCTGAGATCAAATAATATAATTCTAGCACTTCAGTTCGGATTCTGAGAAGAGCACGAAACCATTGAGCAGGTCAATAGTGTATATCCAAAAATATTGTACGAACTGCATCCGAAAATCAGGAATGCAGCACGGCAATAGTTTTGGATGTTTTCCAAGCATTTGATAAACTCTGGCTGGACTAAAATTAAAAACCAATCTTGGCCTGCACTTCAACAGAAAATTCACCTTACATAAGTACCATATATCGAAACCAAATATGAATATTCTATCCGGACCGATGATCACTTACAAAACAGTTTGGTAAAGGTTAAATAGTATATGTTAAAGTTAGTATATGTTAAAGTTAGAAAGTTATATATTTTTTACGATGCTTACAAATCGAGCTCAAAAACTAAATTAGTGATTTGCGGGGCGGTGGGCGTGGCATCCAACATTTGAAATAAACTTGATCTGCGCCGAGTATATAGGAACCTTCATTCCAAATTTGTTGTCTCTAGCATTTATAATAGCTGAGATCTGTGGCTCAATCGACTCGGCTAGTGATCCTGAGCAAGAATGTATGTACTTTATGGGGTCTCCCACGCCTCCTTCTGCCTGTTACATACATTTGCACAAAGTTAGTATATCCTTTTTTGACCATTTCTAATGGTCGAAGGGTATAAAAAATTGGAAGCGACCGCTAAATAATTCATTCACCTAAAATCATGATAAACAGTTTAAACAACGTAACCACATGACCGAGTCATGCGGTATATAATATTTTTTTAACATACTGAATCCGAATCCAAAGTCGAAACTTGGCTATTATTTTTTCAACTGACCTAAAAATTGTTAGAAAAATTACAAAAATTAGTGCCTTTGTCTCTGCTTGGCTGACCGGCAGTATTGTGATTCACTGTGTACCTCCATATGACCCTTCAGCTTGGAATATTCTAGTGTAATCTGAAGCTCATGAAGCCTGTATCTTGGACCCACTACCGCCAGGCCAGTGCCCTGTTAAGTTAGGGATCTCTCCGTGAATCATTTTATGGAGCCTTTCGGTTGCGACACATGTCTTGTATCCATTATTTTATAGAGTTTCCACTTTTTGACAGTCGAGCTAATTCGTAAACGAAACCCGCTAAAATTAAGTTTATAACATCTGTCTTTTTGGATGAACGCGTAAATTAAGTTTATTTTAAATTTCCAATGCGACGGCCATCCCCCACACAAATCAGAAATTTGCGATTATTAAACAAAGTATTTAAGTCATAACTTTCTGCTTAGACATACATACTATACTAGTATACATAGATGAAAGCATTACCTCTTATGCAAATAATTAAATGTAATTTAAACAAAAATTATTTGGGATAATATTCTCTATAACACAGCATGAGCAGAGTTGCCTGCTCGCTGCTGGCAAACGTAGACGCGACGCGTCGCTTCAGTTATTGCGCGCTTCTTCGATCGGTAACTGTCGTACACTTGGGTACACTTTACGGCATCACATAGGTCAAAGAGTATCCTGCTGTCGAGTTTGCTCGACTATTGCTCTCGTTTCATTTAAAAAAAGCAAATAATCATTATAATCACAATTGTGGTAGTAAAATTGATATTGCAGCTGCAATGCAGCTTTGAAGTTAAGTTGAATGATTTACAGAGGCGGAAAAGATGCGTGAGACACTGCATACACATATATATTGTCATAAAATTGTATGGCTGTATCGCTTTTATTTTCTGAGATCTAGGCGCCCATCGTCATCGGCGTCGTCATGTCGTTCATCCACTACCACTGCATCATAAAGTCGCCAATGTTGGGCTCAGCCGCCGCCACAGCCGCTGTGGAAAACAAGGGAACTAACCAAGTTTGAAGAAACTGAAGATAAGAAGCGAGCAGCTGTCGGTGGCGAGATATCGCTGAAAATTCATTGGACGTCAACAAAGACTTTCTGCCAGTGCTGTGTCGCGGCGAAAAGTAGTACCATCAGAAGCCAACCAGAGGCAGTGCCCTGCGTCCGCTAGCGCTAGGTCAGCGTTTAGCTAGCAGCAATGACAAATTGTAGTTTGCTTTGCGTGGCACAATTATTTTCTCATTTGTTTGATTGGTTTTATCTTCTTTAGCTTGTATTTTATAGTGAACGGCAGAAAGACGGTTTTTGCTGGGTTAAGGTTTATACCTCTCTCTTCCTACACCAGTCGTATGTGACTCCTGCATCTCCAGTTTCAGCTCCGTAGCCTCGACGTCGACCTGCTTGTGAATGTTTGCAAAGCGGAAGCCGAGTTGATTGCCAAGCGCCACAGGCCCTTTGCGTCCACCCTTATAGATCGCGATGGCAAGAAGTGCCACGCCATCTCCAATTTCCCAGCGTGGGCTTCATCGTTTGCCCAGAATGCGTCCGTTTCGATGTGACGGAGGGCGGTGAAAATACCCTGCTTGTGTATTTTGCCGCAGTGGCAGGCTGCTCGTGTTTCTTGACCTTTAACAGCGCATGTTCGGGCTAGAGGCCTGGTGCCAGGTATCTAAGGTGTCACTACACCTTGGATCCATTTGGACTGCGTCTGCTTGTCAATGCCCTAGCTTTCTCCAGTCCGGCAGTGGTGCGCACAGCCGCCCCTAGACTGCTCCAATGACTGTGGCGTTCGATTGTCCCCCTTGAACTCCATCAGCAGCTTTTTTACCGTTCAGGTGTTACCTCCTGAGGTGCATTAATGTTGGTTTTTGACTTCGTACTCTGGCTCCCACTTTTAGCGGTGAATTATAAAGTCCACCCGGGAAGAGATCCGCACTACCTGGATAAGACTCTGTAGAGCAGGGATTCGCCATTACCCTCCGAGACCTCCGTTATAGAGTCGGCTGTTAGTTAATCTTAATGAAAATTGACACACAAGCTTTTTATTGCTGAACGTTGCCGGAATGAGCCGGATCGGACCGATATATCGTAAGGTTGCGATAAAACCTATCAACCGATTTTTGATATTTTTTAAGATATTGGAACAAAATTTATTATTTCGTCATTTTTATAAACCGAATGTTTATATGTTACAGAATTAGTTTTAGCATTCTACATGTCATAGAATAAGTTAAGTCTGACGGTCGTACATGAGATACATGGTGGTGACATTGTAGTGGCTGACACTTTTGACATGCACGTAGCTGTGGAGGTCGCAAGACGCATACATAAGGAAAGAAACAGGGACGGTGGTAGGTTTGTCAAGATACATTTAGCACTGCATTTAAGAGTTCAGTGTCATTCACGGTCAGACGCGTAAGAAAGCGAAAAGAAAATGCTATGCAAAGACGAAATCTAGCTAAATACTTAAATATGGAAAATAATAACTCCTGTTATAAGTTTATTTTAAGTGACTAAATCTCCTTAAATATAAAGCTTTTACTTAAATAGAAAATCGTCAGATCTTGGCTTCACGAAAACTACAATAGTGTTTATTTGGCATTGCCCATTGCTTCTATTTCGTTTGACAGCAAGCTTTTCATTTGATCAGCTGGGTAAACCATGAGAAACTAGGTTTCTTGGTCAGCTGAGCAAACCATTAGATGCCTTGATCAGCTGTTTAATGCCATCTATCACTAAGCATCGAACATATAGAGTACTCAAACAGCGGAATCTACTCATCTGACGCAATGCGGACAGTGGGACCCCGGAAGCCGAAGTGTTTCACGAGTGAGCGATGGGCTCTCTTCGTTAAAGCGCACATCGGCAGCAAGTCAGTCGCACAACGACAGCGGAACGATGAGCATGGGTGCGATTCTTTGCGCTGTGCGATCATTTCATTGTGTGCGTATATGCATGCACAAGCTAGCATATGAATGTATGCGTTGCTTGTGAAGTTCGACAATAGGCAAATGCTTCGGCCAGCGCGCTGGCAGCCTGAAGTCAATTTTGTGTTTCGGCGTCGACAGCCAAGAGACTGAAGCACAGTGGGCAAAAATGGTTATCTTGGGGCGAAAATTTTATAACATTCGAAAACATTTATAGCATTCGTGAAACACTGCGGCTTCCGGGGTCCCACTGTCTGCATTGCGTTGGATGAGTAGTTTCCGATGTTTGAGTACTCTATATGTTCGATGCTTAGTGCATCTATACAGTCCATTTTGAATTCTACAGATATGGCAACTCTCTACGGACGTTGATATAGTCAATATATAGTCATGTGGTCCATGAAATCCCAAGCTGATGCTTGTTACGCGCGGATTGCAGATGCACTGTCGCATAACATACGTCTCGAAATGCGAGAAGAGGACGCTAGCATGCTATAGAATAAAACCAGTAAGAAAAGCAACAGTCGCGTGGCACACGACAGTTGGATACCCTTCCACCTATGTTTCGGAGAAGTTTAATTTGTTTAATTTATACACATATTCATATGAACATATGTACTTTCAAATTGTTTTCGACAGATGGAAGCGACCGCTAAATAATTCATTCACCTAAAATCATGATAAACAGTTTAAACAACGTAACCACTTTAAGCCACATGACCGAGTCATGCGGTATATAATATTTTTTTAACATACTGAATCCGAATCCAAAGTCGAAACTTGGCTATTATTTTTTCAACTGACCTAAAAATTGTTAGAAAAATTACAAAAATTAGTGCCTTTGTCTCTGCTTGGCTGACCGGCAGTATTGTGATTCACTGTGTACCTCCATATGACCCTTCAGCTTGGAATATTCTAGTGTAATCTGAAGCTCATGAAGCCTGTATCTTGGACCCACTACCGCCAGGCCAGTGCCCTGTTAAGTTAGGGATCTCTCCGTGAATCATTTTATGGAGCCTTTCGGTTGCGACACATGTCTTGTATCCATTATTTTATAGAGTTTCCACTTTTTGACAGTCGAGCTAATTCGTAAACGAAACCCGCTAAAATTAAGTTTATAACATCTGTCTTTTTGGATGAACGCGTAAATTAAGTTTATTTTAAATTTCCAATGCGACGGCCATCCCCCACACAAATCAGAAATTTGCGATTATTAAACAAAGTATTTAAGTCATAACTTTCTGCTTAGACATACATACTATACTAGTATACATAGATGAAAGCATTACCTCTTATGCAAATAATTAAATGTAATTTAAACAAAAATTATTTGGGATAATATTCTCTATAACACAGCATGAGCAGAGTTGCCTGCTCGCTGCTGGCAAACGTAGACGCGACGCGTCGCTTCAGTTATTGCGCGCTTCTTCGATCGGTAACTGTCGTACACTTGGGTACACTTTACGGCATCACATAGGTCAAAGAGTATCCTGCTGTCGAGTTTGCTCGACTATTGCTCTCGTTTCATTTAAAAAAAAGCAAATAATCATTATAATCACAATTGTGGTAGTAAAATTGATATTGCAGCTGCAATGCAGCTTTGAAGTTAAGTTGAATGATTTACAGAGGCGGAAAAGATGCGTGAGACACTGCATACACATATATATTGTCATAAAATTGTATGGCTGTATCGCTTTTATTTTCTGAGATCTAGGCGCCCATCGTCATCGGCGTCGTCATGTCGTTCATCCACTACCACTGCATCATAAAGTCGCCAATGTTGGGCTCAGCCGCCGCCACAGCCGCTGTGGAAAACAAGGGAACTAACCAAGTTTGAAGAAACTGAAGATAAGAAGCGAGCAGCTGTCGGTGGCGAGATATCGCTGAAAATTCATTGGACGTCAACAAAGACTTTCTGCCAGTGCTGTGTCGCGGCGAAAAGTAGTACCATCAGAAGCCAACCAGAGGCAGTGCCCTGCGTCCGCTAGCGCTAGGTCAGCGTTTAGCTAGCAGCAATGACAAATTGTAGTTTGCTTTGCGTGGCACAATTATTTTCTCATTTGTTTGATTGGTTTTATCTTCTTTAGCTTGTATTTTATAGTGAACGGCAGAAAGACGGTTTTTGCTGGGTTAAGGTTTATACCTCTCTCTTCCTACACCAGTCGTATGTGACTCCTGCATCTCCAGTTTCAGCTCCGTAGCCTCGACGTCGACCTGCTTGTGAATGTTTGCAAAGCGGAAGCCGAGTTGATTGCCAAGCGCCACAGGCCCTTTGCGTCCACCCTTATAGATCGCGATGGCAAGAAGTGCCACGCCATCTCCAATTTCCCAGCGTGGGCTTCATCGTTTGCCCAGAATGCGTCCGTTTCGATGTGACGGAGGGCGGTGAAAATACCCTGCTTGTGTATTTTGCCGCAGTGGCAGGCTGCTCGTGTTTCTTGACCTTTAACAGCGCATGTTCGGGCTAGAGGCCTGGTGCCAGGTATCTAAGGTGTCACTACACCTTGGATCCATTTGGACTGCGTCTGCTTGTCAATGCCCTAGCTTTCTCCAGTCCGGCAGTGGTGCGCACAGCCGCCCCTAGACTGCTCCAATGACTGTGGCGTTCGATTGTCCCCCTTGAACTCCATCAGCAGCTTTTTTACCGTTCAGGTGTTACCTCCTGAGGTGCATTAATGTTGGTTTTTGACTTCGTACTCTGGCTCCCACTTTTAGCGGTGAATTATAAAGTCCACCCGGGAAGAGATCCGCACTACCTGGATAAGACTCTGTAGAGCAGGGATTCGCCATTACCCTCCGAGACCTCCGTTATAGAGTCGGCTGTTAGTTAATCTTAATGAAAATTGACACACAAGCTTTTTATTGCTGAACGTTGCCGGAATGAGCCGGATCGGACCGATATATCGTAAGGTTGCGATAAAACCTATCAACCGATTTTTGATATTTTTTAAGATATTGGAACAAAATTTATTATTTCGTCATTTTTATAAACCGAATGTTTATATGTTACAGAATTAGTTTTAGCATTCTACATGTCATAGAATAAGTTAAGTCTGACGGTCGTACATGAGATACATGGTGGTGACATTGTAGTGGCTGACACTTTTGACATGCACGTAGCTGTGGAGGTCGCAAGACGCATACATAAGGAAAGAAACAGGGACGGTGGTAGGTTTGTCAAGATACATTTAGCACTGCATTTAAGAGTTCAGTGTCATTCACGGTCAGACGCGTAAGAAAGCGAAAAGAAAATGCTATGCAAAGACGAAATCTAGCTAAATACTTAAATATGGAAAATAATAACTCCTGTTATAAGTTTATTTTAAGTGACTAAATCTCCTTAAATATAAAGCTTTTACTTAAATAGAAAATCGTCAGATCTTGGCTTCACGAAAACTACAATAGTGTTTATTTGGCATTGCCCATTGCTTCTATTTCGTTTGACAGCAAGCTTTTCATTTGATCAGCTGGGTAAACCATGAGAAACTAGGTTTCTTGGTCAGCTGAGCAAACCATTAGATGCCTTGATCAGCTGTTTAATGCCATCTATCACTAAGCATCGAACATATAGAGTACTCAAACAGCGGAATCTACTCATCTGACGCAATGCGGACAGTGGGACCCCGGAAGCCGAAGTGTTTCACGAGTGAGCGATGGGCTCTCTTCGTTAAAGCGCACATCGGCAGCAAGTCAGTCGCACAACGACAGCGGAACGATGAGCATGGGTGCGATTCTTTGCGCTGTGCGATCATTTCATTGTGTGCGTATATGCATGCACAAGCTAGCATATGAATGTATGCGTTGCTTGTGAAGTTCGACAATAGGCAAATGCTTCGGCCAGCGCGCTGGCAGCCTGAAGTCAATTTTGTGTTTCGGCGTCGACAGCCAAGAGACTGAAGCACAGTGGGCAAAAATGGTTATCTTGGGGCGAAAATTTTATAACATTCGAAAACATTTATAGCATTCGTGAAACACTGCGGCTTCCGGGGTCCCACTGTCTGCATTGCGTTGGATGAGTAGATTCCGATGTTTGAGTACTCTATATGTTCGATGCTTAGTGCATCTATACAGTCCATTTTGAATTCTACAGATATGGCAACTCTCTAC
Organism: Zaprionus lachaisei; assembly: GCA_018901815.1. Taxonomy (NCBI): domain Eukaryota; kingdom Metazoa; phylum Arthropoda; class Insecta; order Diptera; family Drosophilidae; genus Zaprionus; species Zaprionus lachaisei. The sequence continues at coordinate 519,951 of JAEIFI010000128.1, forward strand.
GGACGTTGATATAGTCAATATATAGTCATGTGGTCCATGAAATCCCAAGCTGATGCTTGTTACGCGCGGATTGCAGATGCACTGTCGCATAACATACGTCTCGAAATGCGAGAAGAGGACGCTAGCATGCTATAGAATAAAACCAGTAAGAAAAGCAACAGTCGCGTGGCACACGACAGTTGGATACCCTTCCACCTATGTTTCGGAGAAGTTTAATTTGTTTAATTTATACACATATTCATATGAACATATGTACTTTCAAATTGTTTTCGACAGATGGAAGCGACCGCTAAATAATTCATTCACCTAAAATCATGATAAACAGTTTAAACAACGTAACCACTTTAAGCCACATGACCGAGTCATGCGGTATATAATATTTTTTTAACATACTGAATCCGAATCCAAAGTCGAAACTTGGCTATTATTTTTTCAACTGACCTAAAAATTGTTAGAAAAATTACAAAAATTAGTGCCTTTGTCTCTGCTTGGCTGACCGGCAGTATTGTGATTCACTGTGTACCTCCATATGACCCTTCAGCTTGGAATATTCTAGTGTAATCTGAAGCTCATGAAGCCTGTATCTTGGACCCACTACCGCCAGGCCAGTGCCCTGTTAAGTTAGGGATCTCTCCGTGAATCATTTTATGGAGCCTTTCGGTTGCGACACATGTCTTGTATCCATTATTTTATAGAGTTTCCACTTTTTGACAGTCGAGCTAATTCGTAAACGAAACCCGCTAAAATTAAGTTTATAACATCTGTCTTTTTGGATGAACGCGTAAATTAAGTTTATTTTAAATTTCCAATGCGACGGCCATCCCCCACACAAATCAGAAATTTGCGATTATTAAACAAAGTATTTAAGTCATAACTTTCTGCTTAGACATACATACTATACTAGTATACATAGATGAAAGCATTACCTCTTATGCAAATAATTAAATGTAATTTAAACAAAAATTATTTGGGATAATATTCTCTATAACACAGCATGAGCAGAGTTGCCTGCTCGCTGCTGGCAAACGTAGACGCGACGCGTCGCTTCAGTTATTGCGCGCTTCTTCGATCGGTAACTGTCGTACACTTGGGTACACTTTACGGCATCACATAGGTCAAAGAGTATCCTGCTGTCGAGTTTGCTCGACTATTGCTCTCGTTTCATTTAAAAAAAGCAAATAATCATTATAATCACAATTGTGGTAGTAAAATTGATATTGCAGCTGCAATGCAGCTTTGAAGTTAAGTTGAATGATTTACAGAGGCGGAAAAGATGCGTGAGACACTGCATACACATATATATTGTCATAAAATTGTATGGCTGTATCGCTTTTATTTTCTGAGATCTAGGCGCCCATCGTCATCGGCGTCGTCATGTCGTTCATCCACTACCACTGCATCATAAAGTCGCCAATGTTGGGCTCAGCCGCCGCCACAGCCGCTGTGGAAAACAAGGGAACTAACCAAGTTTGAAGAAACTGAAGATAAGAAGCGAGCAGCTGTCGGTGGCGAGATATCGCTGAAAATTCATTGGACGTCAACAAAGACTTTCTGCCAGTGCTGTGTCGCGGCGAAAAGTAGTACCATCAGAAGCCAACCAGAGGCAGTGCCCTGCGTCCGCTAGCGCTAGGTCAGCGTTTAGCTAGCAGCAATGACAAATTGTAGTTTGCTTTGCGTGGCACAATTATTTTCTCATTTGTTTGATTGGTTTTATCTTCTTTAGCTTGTATTTTATAGTGAACGGCAGAAAGACGGTTTTTGCTGGGTTAAGGTTTATACCTCTCTCTTCCTACACCAGTCGTATGTGACTCCTGCATCTCCAGTTTCAGCTCCGTAGCCTCGACGTCGACCTGCTTGTGAATGTTTGCAAAGCGGAAGCCGAGTTGATTGCCAAGCGCCACAGGCCCTTTGCGTCCACCCTTATAGATCGCGATGGCAAGAAGTGCCACGCCATCTCCAATTTCCCAGCGTGGGCTTCATCGTTTGCCCAGAATGCGTCCGTTTCGATGTGACGGAGGGCGGTGAAAATACCCTGCTTGTGTATTTTGCCGCAGTGGCAGGCTGCTCGTGTTTCTTGACCTTTAACAGCGCATGTTCGGGCTAGAGGCCTGGTGCCAGGTATCTAAGGTGTCACTACACCTTGGATCCATTTGGACTGCGTCTGCTTGTCAATGCCCTAGCTTTCTCCAGTCCGGCAGTGGTGCGCACAGCCGCCCCTAGACTGCTCCAATGACTGTGGCGTTCGATTGTCCCCCTTGAACTCCATCAGCAGCTTTTTTACCGTTCAGGTGTTACCTCCTGAGGTGCATTAATGTTGGTTTTTGACTTCGTACTCTGGCTCCCACTTTTAGCGGTGAATTATAAAGTCCACCCGGGAAGAGATCCGCACTACCTGGATAAGACTCTGTAGAGCAGGGATTCGCCATTACCCTCCGAGACCTCCGTTATAGAGTCGGCTGTTAGTTAATCTTAATGAAAATTGACACACAAGCTTTTTATTGCTGAACGTTGCCGGAATGAGCCGGATCGGACCGATATATCGTAAGGTTGCGATAAAACCTATCAACCGATTTTTGATATTTTTTAAGATATTGGAACAAAATTTATTATTTCGTCATTTTTATAAACCGAATGTTTATATGTTACAGAATTAGTTTTAGCATTCTACATGTCATAGAATAAGTTAAGTCTGACGGTCGTACATGAGATACATGGTGGTGACATTGTAGTGGCTGACACTTTTGACATGCACGTAGCTGTGGAGGTCGCAAGACGCATACATAAGGAAAGAAACAGGGACGGTGGTAGGTTTGTCAAGATACATTTAGCACTGCATTTAAGAGTTCAGTGTCATTCACGGTCAGACGCGTAAGAAAGCGAAAAGAAAATGCTATGCAAAGACGAAATCTAGCTAAATACTTAAATATGGAAAATAATAACTCCTGTTATAAGTTTATTTTAAGTGACTAAATCTCCTTAAATATAAAGCTTTTACTTAAATAGAAAATCGTCAGATCTTGGCTTCACGAAAACTACAATAGTGTTTATTTGGCATTGCCCATTGCTTCTATTTCGTTTGACAGCAAGCTTTTCATTTGATCAGCTGGGTAAACCATGAGAAACTAGGTTTCTTGGTCAGCTGAGCAAACCATTAGATGCCTTGATCAGCTGTTTAATGCCATCTATCACTAAGCATCGAACATATAGAGTACTCAAACAGCGGAATCTACTCATCTGACGCAATGCGGACAGTGGGACCCCGGAAGCCGAAGTGTTTCACGAGTGAGCGATGGGCTCTCTTCGTTAAAGCGCACATCGGCAGCAAGTCAGTCGCACAACGACAGCGGAACGATGAGCATGGGTGCGATTCTTTGCGCTGTGCGATCATTTCATTGTGTGCGTATATGCATGCACAAGCTAGCATATGAATGTATGCGTTGCTTGTGAAGTTCGACAATAGGCAAATGCTTCGGCCAGCGCGCTGGCAGCCTGAAGTCAATTTTGTGTTTCGGCGTCGACAGCCAAGAGACTGAAGCACAGTGGGCAAAAATGGTTATCTTGGGGCGAAAATTTTATAACATTCGAAAACATTTATAGCATTCGTGAAACACTGCGGCTTCCGGGGTCCCACTGTCTGCATTGCGTTGGATGAGTAGATTCCGATGTTTGAGTACTCTATATGTTCGATGCTTAGTGCATCTATACAGTCCATTTTGAATTCTACAGATATGGCAACTCTCTACGGACGTTGATATAGTCAATATATAGTCATGTGGTCCATGAAATCCCAAGCTGATGCTTGTTACGCGCGGATTGCAGATGCACTGTCGCATAACATACGTCTCGAAATGCGAGAAGAGGACGCTAGCATGCTATAGAATAAAACCAGTAAGAAAAGCAACAGTCGCGTGGCACACGACAGTTGGATACCCTTCCACCTATGTTTCGGAGAAGTTTAATTTGTTTAATTTATACACATATTCATATGAACATATGTACTTTCAAATTGTTTTCGACAGATGGCGCTCGCGCTTCGCGCTCGCTTGCCTCCCTTGTTAGCTGACACAAGCGCTTGATTTTATGCTCATACCTTCTTTAATAACTTTTGTATTTATTGTCCGATGCGATTGAAATTTCGAAAATAAGTAGATATAACTATCAGTCAGGTATATGTTAAAGTTAGAAAGTTATATATATTGCTTACGACGCTTACAAATCGAGTTTAAAAATTTCAAAATTTGGTGTCTCTAGCGTTTATAATAGCTGAGATCTGTGTGTTCATCTGGTTATGGCTCAATCGACTCGGCTAGTGATACTGAGTAAGAATATATCTACTTTGCGGGGTCTGCCACGCCTCCTTCTGCCTGTTACATACATTTGTACAAAGTTAGTATACCTATTTTGGACCATTTTCAATGGTCGAAGGGTATAAAGATAGGAAAGCGGTTTCAAAGAAATTGAGTCAAATTTCTAAATAGGTGAAACAGGATTAAAGGTTTGAAAGAAGCTACAGAGTTAGTTGAAGAAATAATAAAATAGAGTTTATCGCCGTCGGAATCCTGAACGGCTCTAGCATAGCTCGATATTGTCTAACAGGGCAATTCTTTCCAAGGCACAACCACAAAGAATGTTGGATAAGAACGTCAACAGATTTAATAAGTTGCACTTCACCATGAATAAGAACTAACTAAGTCAAATGGGAGGTGAGAGTGGCAGGAGACGTCTTCAAACTAGCAACATACCTTTACATCATCCACATATATAAGAGTACGGGAGTTACTTATGACTTATGATTGATAAAAAAAGCAAAACGAAGACGACGTAAATGACTTACCTTGGAACACCAGATGTGAACAGGGTAAAAAGATTGTTTTTAAAGCTGACTCGGATTCAGTCGATTAAATAGCTCTTAACCCATCTAATAATTTTTTTTGAAAAACAGAAAATGTTCAGTTTATATTCAAGAAGGGAATGAGTCAAATGCTTTACTGAAAGCAGTATATAAGACGTCACTTTGAAGATTTTTCTAAAAACCACAAAGGATGTCAGTTCAAGCAAATCGTTGTTGAATGATTTTTCATGAATCCGTGTTGAAAAGGAGATATGACGAATCTACAATAATAATGTTACAAGTGAGCAGTTAAAATATTCTCGAAGAATTTAGGTATAGCGGACAATATAGAGATACCGTTATAATTGGTTGCATTTGACTGCTTCTCTTTTTAAGTAAAGGAATTAAAAATGATTTCTCCCAGAAGGAAGAAATGAAGACGGTTTCTAAGGAAAGCGAAAAAAGTTTGAGCAATAGTTTATTAGCTGAATCCCACAACAAGTTAAATAACTTGTATAACAATTCGCGTTTACCACGGAAATGTTGGACAGAGCAATTGAGAAGTGGAAAAGTGGAATTTTTTTAAAAAATCTACTTTTTCAGTTTTGTAGGTGTGTCAGCTCTTTTGTAACCCACAGGTGTTTACTCAAGTATGACGGATAGAATAAAGAAATACATGTTTCAACGAAAGAATTTAGTGTGTTATAAAATATATTTACCGGCACTGCCAAATCAGTAGATAAATAAAGATCAGACCAATCATAGTGAGAAATAAGGTTAATTAACATTTTAAAGTTTGCTTTTCTAAGGCAGCGTACATATTCATAGTTCTTTTCAAGATGAAAATTCCCTTCGAAGGTGGGATCGTAAGAATATTCATGAAGAGAATGCGGTAAGGACCTATTAAAGTTACCCTTGAACGTTGATGGAACGCGCTTGACTGTGGTAATATATCGTATTATTAAGTTAAAGCTGCTGTAAAATATTCTATTAGATTCTCTACATGACCGCTGAAAAGAACAGAAGTACAAACTGTTGAAATAATGAAAATTTATAACATAAAAGATTACTGTACAGTAATGTCTTTCAGTTAAAAATTAAATGATAAACATGTTCTGTTTCTTTTGTTGTCTAAAAATATAATTATTAGTACTAATTGAAATAAATTGTTTGTTTATTGAACTTAGATTTTCAGCTTAAATCGTTTAGTGACGATGCTTCAAACTTCACAGACAAATCCAAGCAAAGACGAATTAGAACAACATTCACATCAAATCAATTGAATGAGCTAGAAAAAATATTTTTGGAAACACATTACCCAGACATATATACAAGGGAAGAAATAGCTTCAAAACTTCATTTAACCGAGGCAAGAGTTCAGGTAATCTTAATCAAAATACAAAAAAACTACTAAAAATAATAATATTTATAATATATATTAATTTAAATATATGTATGTAAGGGAAATTGTTCTTCTAACATTGTGGTATCGTAGTTACGATAATTATCGATACGTTCCTAAATGTAACGCGATATAAGAATGGAAGAATGTGCGTACAATTTATCCATGTATAATTTGATATTATGTACAATAAACGTTAACGACGAGGATAAAATCTAACAGACACTGTGTTTCCTACAGTACAAACGGCTAAGGTGTATCAAGATTGCGTTTTTACAGGATCAACTGCAGGATCAACTGTACAACTTCTTTTAATTGTGAGGCGTTCTATCTTAATATTACAACGAATCGGCGGAAAAAGGTGGAAAAGAGATACATACACATAGCAACAACAAAGAAGTATCGAGATTAACATTAACAGAATTCACACAAAAGCGGAGAACAAGAAAAGCGTAAAAGTGAAGAAAGGATATAGATGTGGCAACGTTGCGCATATGGCGAATGATTGCAAGTACAAAGACGCAAAATGTTATAGCTGCGGTAAAATGGAGCATTTGAAGAAGGTTTGTTCAATGGAAAGAACAAAGTATATGAAATCAGTGGAAAGACAGATACTGATCAATGTATTGACAAGAAGGAATCGTGTGATAAACAACGTTAATGAGAAAAGTAAAAACAGGGCAAAAATGTTATACAATTGCAATGTAAATGCAAATGTAACAAGATTGTCGAATTTGAGATTGACGCCTAAACACAAAATTGGGTAATTATTAAATATGTGCCCTCAGCAGCGATTTTTTAAATTTTTTTTTTACAGGTAGGACTATATTTATATTGAATTTTGGTGATTGACCGAAGTCTCGGCCTCTTCTAGTTTTTTTTTAATTGAATTTTGAAAATAATTTAATTTGCATGTATTTTGTTGTTGCGTTTTTGTGTACGGCGCCAGTCGGCCTGCAACATTTTGTGACGGTACTGTGTCCCACAAACCGATTCATTTGAAATGTAAACTGAGCAAGCAAGAAAATTCAAAATTTAGAAATACAGCGTGCTGCAGGCAAAATATTTTTGAAACATAAAATACTCTTTGTTTGCCGCCACATATGATATTCTGAAATCATATTGAGCTATTAAACATCTTCCTTGTCGCCAGTCTGCCGACCAACGAGTTCTAGTTGCAGGCGCCAAAATTCTCACCCATTATGCAACTCATAAAATAAAACATTATTGTGCCTAAATAACATTTCGTTTGAAATAAATCGCTTGCGGGACACAGTGCACATCGTTGTGACGTTTTACTGAGAATTGGCCAACAACAAAATACATGCATAATTTAATTATTTTCTAAATTCAATTAAAAAAAAACTAGAAGAGTCCGAGACTTCTGTCATTCACCTAAATTCATCATAAATATAGCTCTACCTGTAAAAAAAAAATTTAAAAAATCGCTGCTGAGGGCACATATTGATTAATTACCCAAGATTGACTTCAGGCTGCCAGCGCACTGGGCCAAGTATTTGCCTGTTGGCAAACTTCACAAGCAACACCTACATTCTTATGCGAGCTTGTGCATTCATGCACGCACACATTGAAACGATCGCAGAGCGCAAAGAAGTACGCGCATGCTTACCGTACCGCTGTCGTTGTGCGTCTAAAGCAGTTTTTATGCTATGCGCTGTTTGTACTGAGGGCCGAACATTCAGCCGCCCCAGCCGTCCCAGACGTGCGTTCAGCCGAAGTCTCTACTCTCAATGCTTCGGACTCTGGGGCGGCTGGACCCAAAAAATCAGCGACAGCAACTTTAACCGCTGTTTGAATTCTCTATGTTTTCATTGCTTAGTGGTACTACAAAAATGGAAGAATGTGTGTACAATTTCGCGATGTAAAATTTGATGATACAATAAACGTTAACAGGTTTATATGTTATAAACATCTTTAACAATAGTTAAAAATAATGAATATTGCTTGACTAATTATTTCTTTTTAGGACTTTAACTAAATCAATCCCACTGTTATCGTTTGAGAATCAGAAAATTATAAATTATATATAAAGATATACTTTTAGATAAAGATTTATTATAATTTTGATAGTTGTGGTTTAAATCCAATACTATACATATATGTATTCTTTATTTCTTTTAAGGTTTGGTTCCAGAATCGAAGAGCAAAATTCCGAAAACAAGAACGACATGCTATTTATATTATGAAAGATAAATGTAAAAAAATGGACAGTCTGCAAAATAGTGTAAATCGATGTTATGATGTAACTGCAAACAGATCCTGATTATAATGCCAAATAAAAAAGTTTTAATAGTTTAATATCTTCTAACTGTGACATACATTTGAATTGTAAACGTCACCGATTTGCACCTTATGCACTAACAAAAATCAGCCATACTCCATACCACCAGGCATGAAGAAATAATTTCTTGTGCAATTTTTTTTTTGTTTACGGAGTAAATATTGTAAAATAATAATCATTGCCCAATCGAAAGAATTTGATGTGGACTTTTGGGATGGCATGAACAGCTAATCGTGATTAAGGAAGGAGACTTTTCCCAGAGAGTTGCATGGTTTGGGTCCGTTTCAGGGACTTAGTTCATTAGTTCATTTTTTAAGAAATATAGTTCAATTTTAAATTCGTTCGTTCGAATCTTTTTTACTTTCGCCAAAATTCCTTCATATTTACAACTGTCGATTCATTATTTCTAAAGTAAGTATATGTATTAAATAAAAAATATATTAAGCCTACTTTTGTTTAATTTAAATTATAACAAGGGAGGCAGGCGAGCGCAAGCGCCATCTGGCGAGCATAATTTTAAAAATACTAACGCTACAGTCAGGTGCTGACTGTATAAGGCCATGGATTATCATATTATACCGTAATAAAAATTTTAACGGTATGGAATCGCCGCCCGAATATTATTAGAATAAAATAAATAGAAAAAATAAAATAAAATAATAAATAATTAATAAATAAAAATTCGCACCCGCCTCAACCGGGAGTTGAACACACGCACTCTCTCACAGCCGTCCGCCACTCTAACCACTCGGCCATTGCCTCACTCCTTGGCCTATCGACAAAGCTGCATTGTCAACCAATTTTGTTACCATACAATGCAATTAAAAAGTTTAAAATGCTGTGTGTCTGACGCGGTATGGAATCGCCGCCCGAATATTATTAGAATAAAATAAATAAAAAAAATAAAATAAAATAATAAATAATTAATAAATGAAAATTCGCACCCGCCTCAACCGGGAGTTGAACAGACGCACTCTCTCACAGCCGTCCGCCACTCTAACCACTCGGCCATTGCCTCACTCCTTGGCCCATCGACAAAGCTGCATTGTCAACCAATTTTGTTACCATACAATGCAAATAAAAAGTTTAAAATGATGTGTGTCTAGATTTGAACTTCGGTATGCTTGCGTAAATTAGGTCTGCTTAAGTATAAATGTATGTTCAAAGTGAGTTTAATTCGTATCATATCTCACTTATTAATAGTCCGATTTAAATGAAATTTTCACATAACGCCCGTGGCAAAGTATTTGTCATGTAAGATATACAACTTTGGTTGTTGAGCTAATATTGTAGTTTTTAAATAGTTATTACTGATTTACGGAGGCGGGAAGGGGCGTGTCCAAATTTTGAAAAAACTTTGAGACACTGCAATATATACGTATGTTGTCGCAAAATTTGATGACTCTAGCTCTTATACTTTCTGAGATCCAGGTGTTCATACAGACAGACAGACGGACAGACGGACAGACAGACATGGCTCAATCGACTCGGCTACTGATACTGATTCAGAATATATATAGTTTATGGGGTCGGAGATGCCTCCTTCTGCCTGTTACGCACAATTCCGTTCCGACAAACACAATAGTCCATGAATTTTTTTAAAATCCATGGCCTAAAAAACGATAACAACAACAGGTGAAGTTTAATTTGTTAAGTTCATAGGTACATGCATGCATTCAAATTATCCTCGGCAGATGGCCTGCCTTCCTTGTTAGCTGACATAATCGCTTGGTTTTATGCTCATACTTTCTTGAATAACTTCTGTGTTTATCGACTGATCAAATTTAAATTTGGAGGATACTTAGATATGTGGTGATCTGATGGATCACACTATGTTGTTATTAAATTAAAACATTTATTTCGTATGCGTAATAAATAAGCGTGACAATTCAGTTGTTGTCTGACTTAGCGTCTATCCGAACTTAGCGTCTATTTTTGTGTAACGGCAAATATCGCCGAACTATTGTCTGCTGACGATGGTGCCGAGCTGCCAGATCGGGCTCATATCGATGAGGCTGCGTCGCCACATCTACTCCCCCCTCAGTGACTACGTCGGCAGGAGAAGGGAACGAGATCTGTTCCGGGAGCTGCAAAGGCGTGATAGTTGATGGAGCTGAAGACTGTAATGTTTCTTGATTTGGTGGTGGGCTAGCAGACTCATCATTGCGCCCAGCAAGTGTCTACGTTGGCCAGGAATGCAGGCTTGAGGATATCGACGGAGATGTTTATTATATAAACCTTATCGTCTACGTGATGTGGCCCAGGGTATCGGTCGGGCGTGGTATGCGCGTTAAGTTTCCGATAGTGCCCTGTAGCTCGCCAGCCGTTGTGTCAATGTGGTGAGATACCGCGTTGCTGACGTAGGTGGCTGGTGTTGCGATCGGCCGTGTTGTCTCTATTAATGAGATACTGAACAAATTGTTGCGTATTTCCCACTCAATGTGCTAAATGTTGAGACGTTGATGTTTCTGCTCCTTTTATGTTTCCAGCGATGCAGTGCAGGCGAACAGGATTCAGGATTCAGGATACTATCACGAGCCGTCTGAACTAATGATACCTTACTTAGTTTCCCTGTTGTGCTGTCCACGACCAGGGCTGCATGCAGCGGCGCGCATTAGAGCCGAACTTGGTGTGAAATTATCAAGAAATTTCTGCATGGTGGACGGAAGAACAGCGAGATCGCGCTTGCAATAAGCCAACAACAGGATGTGTGCGTGCTCCTGGTGTTGCTGAGTGTGAGGCCACCGTGAAAAATGATCCAGCTTCGTCTTCCACTAGATTGTCAGCGAGCTCGGTTATTTCTACTTCCAAAAATCACAAATGCATGTCTTGCTTTCAAAATGGCGGAAGCTTGCAGCCGTTGACAGCCTCAGTTGTAGCAGTGTTGTTGCTGTTGTTTTGCTGAATTTCAGTAGCACGTCTTCTGACGCTAAGACATTCCTGAGCTTATCACACGCGTGGCGTTGAGTCTCATTGAAGGATATTTAAATCTTTTTTGATCTAAACTTGCTTATGGTCCCGTTTTCTCCCTTGAGGATATCGAATACGGGTTTCGCGATTACCGCGAAGTCCTTTATAAAACAGCTTTAGTAGCTAGCTAGTCCTAAGAAAGACGTAACCTCAAAGAGCGCCTTGGACCGGGGGTAATGCTCAATCGCATTACCCTTTTCTGGGTCTGTCTTAGCGCCTTTGGCAGTTACAACAAAACCGAGGTACTCTACGCTAGTTTTGAAAAACTGCGATTTTTCTTTGGCGATTCTCATGTTGGCTTCATAGAGCTTTTTCAAAACTCAGTCAACATGTTTGATATGGTCGCTTTCGGATTTTGAAAAAATTATGACGTCATCGATGTATACGTAACAACTTTTTCCGACTTGCTCTCTGAGTACGTCGTCGATGACCGTTTGAAAAATGCTTCCCGCATTTTTTAAGCCGAACGGGAGCCTAAAGAATTCATACTTCCCTCCGTTTACCGAAAAGGAAGTCTTTTTGCGGTCACGCTCTGCCAAAGTTATTTAGTGGTAACCGTCAGATTTAGTGTCGTGAAGTATTTTGCTTGCCCCAGGTTTCCCAGTGTCCTACGACACATATTTTTGGCATGGGGTACTTGTCAGCTATTGTTTTCGAATTAAGCTTCCCAAAATCTATCACCATACCTTTCTTTCGATTGCCCTCTTCGTCAATGCCCTTTTTGTCAACAACCCATATCGGCTTATTATAGGGAGAATTAAACTTCTGTATGATTTTATGTTTCAGGAGGCTTTTTACCTCGGAATCAACAAAATCTGCCACACCCATTGGGTACGGGTATAACTTGCAATAAACTGGCTCATTATCCTCCGTTCGTATTGTTGCGACGACCGAAGTGTTGTATGGCAGAGCCTCATCGGGGTCTGAGAAACCCTAAGCCTGTAACGGAGCACCTTAAGTACCTTTATACCTCTCATCTTCTGTGCCAACGTTAAAGCTGTAGGCAAATCAGGAGGGTGTGCTCCGAACAGAACGTCTGTCAAGTTTTGCTTTAGGTCAGAGATGAACACTCTCAAAGCGTCACCTCTGAATTTTTCGCACAACCCTAGGGCGAAGGTGCTGACATATTTTTTCTACCTCATCATAATACTGTAACATGGACATGCCACCTTGCCTGAGCGTGCCTAGTTCTTGCTCAATCACATGGATTGGCCTTTTGTTACTGTAAGTGAAATCTAGTCTGATTTGTATGGCTTCTACGTTCTGAGGCGTGTTAAAAGACGCGAGTACTGCGTCGGCGGCAACGCGTATCTTACTTCTTATTTTCAACACTGCTTGATAGTGTCTAGATCTACCATTGTATCTTGCGAATAACTTATAAGCAGCACGCCGATGAACTCAACTAAGCACTTTACACCATCTAATGTCTCGTTGCAAATTATGTCATCTCTAATTTCTACGTCTTTGTAGACCTCAACTACTGGCAAGGCGACCCGCAAGGTCATCGATCTGACTTTTAAACTCGCCTCTCAAAGTCTGTTCTCTTCTATCGTAAGCCTTTTCCTGTGCCTGCCAGACGGCAGTAACAGCACTGTCTACCACTGTGCGCAGCTGTTCTGTAATCATGTTGGTTTTTGCTTCACTAACTAGGTCTAAAAAAACACTCGTCACTGTCGCATCTAGAGTCACTCAATTCGCCTTGTAAGTCACTGTCACTATCGCTTATTAGCATTTAACATTTACTATGGAAATGTAAACTATCGCAGTGTATGACTGGATTGAAGTTGACACACTGCTGGCCAAAGACAACAAACACAAAAACAATTATACTGCAAATTTTTCGAGATTGGTTGCGCTGATAAAATGTTTAAATTTTCACTTTATTATTTTTCCAAAATTATTCGAGATTGGTTGCGCTAATACAAATGTTTCAACTTTAACTTAATTCTTTTTCAAAATACGTTCTTATCAACTGATTTACATTTTCGTTGTTGCAAATTCGGTTTTTGTTTGTTTTGTAATTTATTTATTTAATTATTATTTTTTTCTTCTGTTATTTATTATATGTTGGATTGAACACTCGTGAGCTTATCCTTGTTGGTCGCCAATTTTCCAGTAATAAGATCCTCCCTTATGAGGACTCTCAGGATTCGGTTCTTAGCGTTGCTAACTAGTCGAAGGGCTAGTAATAACAAAGCGAGATAAGCAATAAAGTTCAGTTTATTCGGGGCACTTTGTGCTCCCTTGAATTCAATATTAAATCTAACATATAAAAGTTGTCTTTAACATAAGCTAGCCCTAATTCCTTCGGCTCCGTCGGCGCCAGAACTCCAAATGCTGACAACGCGCTTCGCGCGACTGTCCGGTAGTGGAAACGTTGTGCAGCGACTTCCATACTGTGCGCTCCACTTCGGTCGCTGACCGCCGGAATCGCTTAGGTTCCCACGCGTATGTTGCTGTTGATGCGCTGCGTTCCTGCAATATCTTTTCGCTATGGGTTAACTTACATAATAAGTAGCGAATTCGAGCGGCGGCAGTTTCGGATATGTATTATATATGCAATTTATAATATATATATATAAAAGGGTATCCCACTGTCGAGTGGGCTCGACTGCTGCGCTCGACTCCTGTTCTTTGTACATAATAAAAATAGTCGACATAATAAAAACATGTCGTTTTACGTCATGTTGAACGAAAGCCTGGTTTTCCAGACAATTATCGATATTTTCCTTACAGAATACTAAAACGCATTCCTTTTAAATTTTTGTTCCTCTCGGTAATTGTCTAAAAACAGGGCTTTTGGTTAATCGCGACGTAAAAAAATGCGAATCCGGCTGCGGAGAAGTGGTAAGTTTAATGGTTTAAATGATATTAATAAAAAACAAAAATTCATCTTGGTGGCTGGCTCGAGGTCAAACGTCGATTGCAATATATATGCAAGATGAATAATAAAAAAGTCGCCAAAACATTTTAGTCAAAAACAAAAACATATAAAACAGGCTTGACACTGCGAACACTTCATTGAACAACACTTTTTACTTATACAACAAACGATTTTAACATTAATTTATGTGTGTGTGCAGTTTTATGTGTGGCTTACCTTCGTCTCCAATGCAGCAGCTAATTTCGTTTTTAATAACAGCTGATTTCAAAATCGACCATTATGAAATTTGCAGGGAACCGCAGAAAATTATGAAGTAGCGAAATATTTATGAAGCTCTTTTATTTATGTAATTGGTCATAAGTATTTATTTTAATTCCTGGGTACAACCCTGAATGGTAGGGATTACACAGTCGATAGATTAAATTAAAAATCGATATATTTAGCATTCTCCTAAATCGATAAAAAGGTCGACGTAATACCATCACTAGCACATATTGTATATCAATAATACAAAATAAATTTGATAATTCGAAATAAATCAAAATGGAGAAAGAACGTGTTAACAAACGTAAAGAAAAAAAAAGATAAATCAAACTATTCTATTAAGGTATGATTTTAATTACAGTATAATTCGCCAAGCTGCCTCGATACTTAGCTGCATTAGTAAGATATCTGCATCACTCTGAATATGAAATAATGTTCTATAGAAAATTAAATTTATGTTAGCTCCATTTCATGCTAACTTTAGCAAAGCAGCAAAGTTGTACTGTATAATTAGTAGTATATTTTTTATTAATCATTTTGATAATTTCAGATTGTAGTCCGTCATTTGCCACCAACAATGACCGAACAGGAATTTTTAGAACAAGTTGAACCACTGCCTGAAAACGATTATTACTATTATTGTAATGCAGATTGGTCCCTTGGACAAGATGCAACTTGCCGGGCGTACATTGATATGTCTCTCAAGGATGTTGCTGAAGTTTTGCAGTTTCGAGATCGGTTCGACGGCTATGTTTTCGTTGACTCTAAAGGTGGAGAATATGTAGCCATTGTAGAATACGCGCCTTTTCAGAGTTTTATGAAGAATAAAGCACGTAACAAAGATAATAAATTGAACACCGTAGAAAAGGAATCACATTTTCAGGAATTCGTACGAAAACTAAATGAGGAACGTGAAGAATCAAATCGATTAGGTGACTTAAAGTTTGATTATAATTTCGATCATCGGTCCGATGAGGTGAAATCAACGCCACTTCTTCAATACTTGGCCAACAAAAAAGAAAAGCGTCGCGAAGAAGCTCGTAGACGAAACGAAGAAAAACGAAAGCAGCGTGAAGAGCAAAAGCTTGTACAAAGAGAGACTTCAGAGAGTTCAAAAACAAAACAAACCAATATTGAAATAAAAAAGTCAAATAATAACTCTAAAACTGAATTAAAAGAAGGGCAAAGGTCTGAAGAAATTGCGAAAAATTCGCGTTCCAAACGTCGCACTGAGCGCGATCAGCGTAGACGAGAACAACATGAACAGCGAAAAATGACACGAGATCGAGAGTCTCGGGATAAGAAAAACGAAGGGTACGAAAATAAAGAAGTTAAGGATTTGAAATGTAAAAAGGAACGCAACCAATCAGATAATGAAAAACATATAAAAAAAGAAGTCATAATTCTTACAAAAGATAAAGAAATGAATATCGTGCCAATACCAATTAAGGATACCATTAAATTAAATGACGTTTACAAAGAGAAGGATATTTCAAGATGCAAGGAGGTCAGTGGGTCAGCAAATACTTCGTTGAAACCTAACAAGCAATCAAGTCAAGAAAATTGTGTTTTACCGAGTGCATGCAAAGTACAAAATTTACGCTCATCTGAGGAGAATCGTATAAGAAATAAGGTTTGATTGTTTATATTTCAATACCCAAATTATTTGTTGGTCTATAACGTAAATTGTAATTTTTTGACAAGGGGCAAGGTGAACTCGCGCTGTCTTTTAAGTTAACAAGTCGGTACAAACCGTGCGATTTGAACTTTGATACATAAACTAACGAGGGCGTGTGGAGAAGTTAAGTATTTATTATTCCAAAGGGGTATCTGTACTGCACACTATAAAATCTATTATATCCAAGCTGAGTTATTATCAGTCCAGTGTTTCTTATGAATTCTGAATTTATGAATTTATCCTGGACTAATTGATCTCTTTAATTTCGAAAAGTATTTAGTGAGTTATAAACGAAATTCTAAATTCTGCGGACACTAATACATTTGTATGTTACTTATCCATTCACTCACCATATCAATGGAGTTTATAAAATTATAAAAATGTGTGATTATCACTTACGTGATCCATGAATTAATAAAGAATTGTCTAATTATAACCCATCGAACCTTGAAAATAGTAAACAAATGAGATTACTTAGTTTGTGCACCCATAAAGTATAGTTATTCTTGATCAGGACCACTAGCCAAGTCCACATATCAATAAGATTTTAATTCGAAAAGTCAAACATAATATAATTCCAGCAGTGCTGCCAGCGCCTTAAAAAGGCCTTAGCTTTTACACGTACATAGACCTGCAAATTTGTGTTTGATTAAAAAAGCATGTCCTCTACTTTGTATACTTTGTTACTGGGAAAATACAAATATTTGTAACAGAATTTCTAAATTTGGCTTATTGCTTGACTGTGGGTTTATTACATGGTTTACTTAACTTTTCCAACCACCGCCACTTTTACCCTTTTTAATATGGTTTTATTTCAAATATGCGCAGTGACAATCGGTAACCAGGAACCGCAAATAATTATTATGAATTTTAAAAAATCAGAACCCAAAAAAGTCTCGAATGCTATAGTCTTTTTTCCAAAATTTTTTATTTATTTACAAATTTTATTTAAATGAAAATCAGACAAGATTTTTATTTATGATTGTAATTATATAATATAAAATTTATATATTGATTCAAAAAAATAAGGTCAAACTTTAATAGGTGCGCTCGTTACCTATTTTTTAAATATTTTTTACAGATAAGGCTATATTAATGAAGAACTATGTCTCGGAAGCTTATATATATTTTTTTTTTGCTGTAACCTTTTCGTGTAAGGTACAGTGTCGTAAAAACCGATTTATTTGAAATGAAAGCAGATCAAGCAAGCAACTTTAATTAGTTGAGAAATCGGGCGCGCAATTTTATTTTTTATTTTTCCTCCGCGGCGCTCTATTTTCTCTCCACAATATTTATTCCCGAGACACACAAATCAAATTTAAAACTTTTTTCGGCAGTTGAATAACAGCGATTTCCCGTTGTAAGCTCCGAAATTCTCAATCAATACGCAACTAATAAAATATAGGACAATGTGCGCATCAATGTGACGTTTTACTAAGAATAAAAATAGAATACATGCAATTTTATAAAATTTGAAATTCAATTAAAAAAAAGTTAAAAAAAGCCTCCAAAACTTAAACTTAAACTTAATATAGCCCTATCTATAAAAAAAATAAATCTGTTATGATGGCACCTACTTAACCTATACTAAAATTAATGCGTAATAATGGTAAAAACGTATGTCATATACTGCAAGGATATAATACACTTTGTGTGCTAAAGGTAACCTTTATAATATTTATTTTTAAATAGGATCGACCTGCAAGAGCCATATACCAACCCAAAGTAAGGAAGTGTGCGGCACCAGAAGAAAATGAGCAAACCGCCCCTACAAATTCAACTTGTGCGACAGAAACAAATGGTGGGTTGGAAAGCAATGCTCCATTGACAGACGAAAAAGCGAAAAATAAACGGTTAGGTAGACGTAATAAACAGAAACCACAAGATAATGCAGTAAATATTCGTGTATCCAAATCATCCGAAAGTAGCACCAGTGCTCATTCAACAATCACAAAATAAAATATGAAGAAATAACTATGTGCAGAATAATTTCTGATTAAATAATAAAAATCGCTTGTAATATCAATGAGTTTTAGACTTATTTGTACTTGGAACAGTCATATAAACTTGTGGATATCGAGGTGCTGGAATCAAGTGTTACCATGTTTCGCCCTGCGGCGAAATCGATCAGCCTAAAACTGTTGTTTGAGAAGGTCTCGTAGGGGCTGAATTGACCGATGGTTGACCGATGATGTGTGTCTAGATTTGAACTTCGGTATGCTTGCGTAAATTAGGTCTGCTTAAGTATAAATGTATGTTCAAAGTGAGTTTAATTCGTATCATATCTCACTTATTAATAGTCCGATTTAAATTTTCACATAACGCCCGTGGCAAAGTATTTGTCATGTAAGATATACAACTTTGGTTGTTGAGCTAATATTGTAGTTTTTAAATAGTTATTACTGATTTACGGAGGCGGGAAGGGGCGTGTCCAAATTTTAAAAAAACTTTGAGACACTGCAATATATACGTATGTTGTCGCAAAATTTGATGACTCTAGCTCTTATACTTTCTGAGATCCAGGTGTTCATACAGACAGACAGACGGACAGACAGACATGGCTCAATCGACTCGGCTACTGATACTGATTCAGAATATATATATTATGGGGTCGGAGATGCCTCCTTCTGCCTGTTACGCACAATTCCGTTCCGACAAACACAATAGTCCATGCATTTTTTTAAAATCCATGGCCTAAAAAAAACTATTGCAAATAGTTTATTCAAAGTATTGCCCATTGCTAGACACAACCTTTTCCTCTTTCTGGCAGAGCTCGAATACTTTGACGGTAAAAGTGTTCGTCTTATGAGGTTATCCACAAATCTAGCTATATTTCAATATCTTCATACTTCATGGAACTGCTGATCCGCCAGGCCATGTACCATCAAATGAAAAAAAGTGATAAACGGACAGCGCAATATGTGGGAAATATTGCGGGTGGGGTCGGACTTACCATTTGAGCGTTCTCAAGTAGATTTAAACAGCCTTTGCAAAGTGAATCCGAGATTTACCATGCAGTAAAATCACTTAATCGTGCCCGTTGCTCATATTATGGCCTGTTCTTGTGCAGTGCTTGACTCCATGGCATCAATTGAGTTCCCCAGTGATGGTTTCAACAACTCACAATAAAAAACACATATCTGGTTGCACCAAATACACAGCATAACCTTTGCAGCGTGAATATTAAGCCGAGCCGACGTCGTAGAAGCATGAGCAGGTAGTCCCCAAGATTTTTACCACTTTGGGTTGCAACAATGAATCCATATTTTATCATCCGTGACGATGCGACGAAGAAAACTTTTCCTTTTGTGCTGTTGGAGCAATTGTTCACAGGCGAAAAATCACTTTCCCTAACTACGATTATTTGGTTTAAAATTAGAGATTTCCGTATAACCAGAAATATATAAAACAAAATCACTAATTTTTTGAAGTGGTTTGTTTGGTATATATGGTATGTCTAAGCCTGGCTGAAAACGTTTTGGATAAGTCAAAATCAATCATCACTTACTTCTAGAGCCATCTACTGACAGCGGGAACTTAGTTGCACACTTAATAGTTTGTGGGGTATGTCACGCCCCCTTCTGCCTGTTGCATACATTTTCGGCTTTGGGGCTTTTTGTTATTGTTTGATTGTTACTTACGACAAACCCGCTCTTAATTATTCCTATTATATTGTAGCTATATGGTCGGATGTTCCGTGCCCTTGCAGATCTGTTGAACTAGAGCCCAATTGTGTTTTTTCAGTCCAGCTCTTATGAAACTATGATACTTCCCGGACGGGTCGTCTTGTACGGGCAAGTGTCGGGCAACCTGTGGGTATGTGCTCCGGTGTCTGGCTCTCTAATGAACTAAATGTAAATTATGCATTGGTCACTATTCCTAGTTTCTAGTGGCCGCAAGAATTGGTAAAGAGTTTTTACTTTGCTTGAACCTTTTGAGGTTGTATCAAAAATGGAGCCTACCACTTGGCCCCACTTCCCTCAGTCTAGTGCCAGTAGTTAGGTATCCATTCGTGGTTACGTGTGAAGTTCACTTCTGCTTGCTATTTAGTTCGACAGCATGCCATTTTGACATTAAATTATACTATGCGTGTATCAAGTTTTTTTCAAATATTGCGTGCCACGGCCAGCACCACCGTTTAAAGATATAGTTTTTGACTTGTATACATATACGTAAATACATTAATTATAATAATACTATGTTTTTGCAAACAGAAGGAAACCTAGCAGACCCCACAAAGTATATTTCATTGCGAATTTTGCGAAAAAGTCAATTTAACAGAAAAAGCTTTTTTTAAGCTACTCACCCTATATATGTTATGCATGGAAGAAAGAGAATAATGAAATCATATAGTTTAAAGTGTATCGTTATAAGTAAAATACAATTGTAGGAATAAACAATAATTTTTCCACAATACAATTTTATACGATAAAAGAGGTAACTACATCGAATTAGGTTTTAATTGTTCACAGGAAAGCTGAAAAATCTCTAAGCGTTTTTATAGAACGAAAACTTCATAAATTATTCAAAAGACGCGGTCGATTCGAATTAATAATTTTTATAATTTATTGCTGCTGCTGGCTTCCACGATTGCTATTTTGCGAGTGTTTTTAATAATTGAGAGTGGGCCACAATCCGACCACACTCCCCGAATTCGCCATCGGCATTTGCCGATCGTCAAAACTTAAGACAGCACGCTTAAACTAAATTACAATTACAATTCAATTTCTCTTAATCTATGTTAACCTATGACTTCAATGTCAGAATTCAATGATTTCAATACTAATAATAATACTACGAAATTAAAGTCTATGCTGCTACATCAAAAGTAAAGCAAAGGTTTTTTAACAATTCTGCACTAAAATTTTAATTTCGCTAAAAAGCAACAATATATTTTTGCTCTAAATTACTAGCCGAGTCGATTGAGCCATGTCTGTCTGTGTAAACACACGGATCTCAGATATTATATATATATCGTAAAGACACAAAATTTTTCTTTAAGGACCCTGTATACTTTAAGGAAATCAAGTTTATTTCTAATGTGTGCATGAATTTAACAAATTAAATCACACCGGAACATAATTCGAGGGGTATCCTACCGTCGAGTGCACTCGACTGTTACTCTCTATTTGTCTCTTCGTTGTGTTTGTCGTTGAGTTGTCGTATGTTGCTTCTTTTATTAAAGGCATAAGTGGTTTTTGATCTTACTGTGAAGAGGGGTAAATCTCTTGAGTTAGTATCTAATAGTAGTAATAGGTGAACACTTTGTCAGCTTTTATTTCAAGAGGTGTACCTATGTCATTGTAGCTTCGGGCCAATCTCTACTATTTACTTCCATCAGAGAGGCATATTCCATGTAGTCTCGGGAATTCCAGGATTTTGGGGTTGTTTCGAATACTGGTGCTCTGTTTTAGCAATATTATATAGGAACATATCCATTCAACACCCACACTTAAAACTCCCCAACTACCCATAACATAATTGTAAATTAGAATATAACAAAGACACTATTGTAAAACTCTCATACACACATTAAAATGTAAGTACAAAATGTAATAAAAGAACGAGAGCCCTTCGATTAACTTTGGCCATTCACGCACATGCCAAGTGTATACCATTGCCACAGATCGCAAACCAAAATGCCGACTCTAAAACAATAGCAAACAATTGTCCCCCAACTGTTTGAAATCTTCAAATTCGATCACTTGGCGATAGCTATTATCGCCCAAATATTTAAAATAAGCCAACTGAAATAATACAACTTTATTACCCGAGTCACTGCTCACGCACTTATCTCAGGATTATCAAACTACTCCCTATTTTTATGGGAACCTCTCTCTTCACGAGAGAAAAAAAGTTTACAGCTTAACTCTCTTAAAAGACACTTCGCTCTTTGGTGACTTCAATTTGCCTATATAAGTACGAACACGTCCCCATAGAGTAGTTCAGTTCTGAGTATATTATCAACTGCGATAGTTCCGCTAAAGCCCACTTCAACTTCGAAGTCCATTGCCAAACTAAGTGACAATCCATTTCTTCCTCCTTGGAAGTAAAAAAAGTGTTTGAATTAGATTTTTTTGACTTAGATTTATAGTGTATTGTGATTTAATTAGAGTTGAATATATGTAGCTGAGAAGCAGCGTTTGGTCAGCGTGGGATCGCTGACTCCGCACTTAAGCCGTTTTGATTATGAGTGAAGTCTCATGTTACATATGTACTTGGGTTCTGCTGTGCATTGCAACAAAGTGCTACAATGTGTTGTTTTGAATATGGTCGGTATATTAAGTAGACAATATATGTGCTTACTACACCTCCCTCCTTTTGAAAAATACCGAAATATAGTGGAGTTATTTTCTAATACAATTTTAGCTTAATTATACTATTATCGAAAAATAATTTTTTTTTTATTTTTAGTTAATTTATTGTTAAAATGGAATGAAGTATATATAAGTATATATATTTGTATATTAACAAAATTAAGAAAATTTGTATAAGTAACTATGAAATAAATCTTTCTATATTTTGAACTAATTGTTCTTTATTTTTCATACTTTTAATTTTTAGGTTATTTCTATCTTACTACTTCGAAAGGTCCTATATATTTACTCTCTAGCTTATGACCTGTTTCATTTTTTAAAATTACTAGCCTGCCTACCTTTAATTCTACATCTCTATTTGTTTTATCGTAATGTAGCTTTCTTTTTTGTTTTTCTTTTTCTATTAGTGTCGTAGCTCTATTTTGCGCAACTTCTAGTCTAAACTTAAACTCTTTTGAGTAATCCTCAATGTTATACAGTATAATGTGCTTAACTGCCTCAACACTGCACATTACAGATAACTACCCAATCATACGTTTTTTGTACAACGAAAAGCTATTTTGTTTGAAAAATATTAATTTAGTTGCATTCAATATAAGTGAATTTTTAACTGCATGAATTTTGTTGCAATTTTGATTGTTTTCTCTTCCAAATACATGTGGCGGCACTGATTATATCGGTAGCGTCACCTACATCTGGCAACCCAAAATAATACCAGATATAAGCGATACGGCAACACTTAATATAAAGCGTGATTAATTCGAACTTGCACATGCAAATCGCGCGTCTCATTTTCTGTGCCTTTCAATGTAACTTAATACTACATACATTCAATACATATACTTAAATAAACTTAATGGCGAAACACACATCGCCATAGTGGTGACCCCGACTAGTTTCAATTGTGCAAAAATCCAAACGTGTTCACTGAAAGCAATTTTCTGCATAATTGTGAAATTCACGCACACTTGAGCAAACACGTGGACCCAAGTAAATGCGCAGTAGCCGTTACAATTTGCGAAATTTCCAGAGAAGACGCCTTGACTTCAACGACGAAACCAATCAAGAGGACTTTTCAAGTGCCATGCCGGACCCAAATCCAGATCTCTCCGATCAAATTCGAGAGTTACAACAACAACTCGAGGCACTTCGGACAAACGTTCCTGCGGACAGAGATGAGTCGCCACGCACGCACACACGTGTTACCGTGCATTTGCCCAAATTCACACACAGCAACCCGCACCTGTGGTTTGCTCAAGTGGAGCGATCATTTCGCTTACACCACATTCTCGACGACACCGACAAGTTCGACTTGGTGACACTCCATTTGGAAGAAGATGTGGTCTTAGTTGTGGAGGATTTGGTCACTCGTCCACCGGTAGAGAACAAATACGCAGCGATCAAAACTCGTTTGATGCAGAAGTTCGTTGAGTCGCCCGAATCAAAACTGCGAAGATTACTTCAAGGAGGAGGTGCCACTGGATTAAAGCCCTCGGAGATCTTGTCAAACATGCGACGCTTGGCTCCGGATCCTGGCAGTGAAAACATCATTCACACACTATTCCTCGCTGAAATGCCAGCCTCAATCCGTCCGCTACTCACCGTATGGGAGGAAACAGACTTGGACAAGCTAGCAAAGATCGCAGACAAAATGCTGGAAGCCATGAACACGAACGCCTCGTTTGCCATCGGCGCAACTCCGACTCTTGCTTCCCCTGCAAATATTTGCGCAGCCTCTTCTGCAGATCCCTTGAAGGAGCTTTCTGACAACTTACGTTCGCTCATTCAAGATGTCACGGCATTAAAAAAGGAAGTCAAGCGCATCCAATCACGCGCCCGATCACGCAGTACATCTCGTGGCTCTAGACCATCGGACGTTTCTGGTCAACAGACCTCAGAAGCACCGGACAATCTTTGTTTCTACCACAAGCGCTTTGGCGACAAAGCAAACAACTGCCGACCTCCCTGCGCACGCTCTACGTCGTTAAACTAGAGGAGCTGCCGCCTGACGCGCTGGTCAGCGGCAGCCAGGACAGCAGCAGCGATTCACCAGTTCTGTCAGCAGCTCTACGCGAGCAGCGCTTGCACGTCACCGATCGTACTTCCAACATCAGATACCTCATCGATTCTGGATCTGTGGTTTCAGTCATACCTCGCACGCAGGTTAAGCAGAAAACCACTCAAGCGGATCTAACACTATATGCAGCAAATCAGACTGTCATCAACACCTATGGCAGACATATCACTAGACTGGACTTGGATCTCAGACGCAACTTCACCTGGCCATTCATCATCGCAGATGTACACACAGCTATAATTGGAGCAGACTTTTTAGCCGAATTCCAGCTTCTTATTGATCTCAAAAACAAACGCCTAATTGACTCGATCACAGGATTGTCAACCCCCGCGAGCCTAGCACAGGCGAATCAAACATCCGTTTCCACTGTGCAGGGTATTTCAAAGTTCAGTGACCTTTTGCAGGAGTTTGTAGAAGTCACAAAACCATCAATAAGATCTTCAAAGAAGCATGATGTACAACATCACATCGAAACACATGGAACACCTGTTTCTGACCGACCACGACGCTTATCTGGAGAAAAACTAGCCACTGCCAAAAAGGAAATCAATTTTTTGATTGAACAAGGTATATGTCGTCCATCCAAAAGTCCTTGGTCCAGTCCACTCCACATGGTCACCAAAAAAGACGGTGGCTGGAGGGCATGCGGCGATTATCGAAAGCTCAACTCAATTACAATACCTGATCGCTATCCGATTGCGCACATTCACGATTTCACTGAACAGCTGAATGAATGCAAAGTCTTCTCGACGCTTGACTTGGTAAAGGCGTACTACCAAATTCCCATGGCAGAAGACGACATCGAAAAGACGGCCGTAGGTACCCCTTTTGGACTCATAGAGTTTCAGTACATGCCCTTTGGATTAAAAAATGCGACTCAGACTTTCCAGCGATTTATGGACAATATTTTTCGTGGCATGGACTTCGTATATTGCTACATAGACGATATACTGATAACTTCTAAATCAATCACCGAACACGAGCAACATCTTCGAGCAGTTTTATCAGTTCTGCAGAAACACGGCTTAAGCATCAATCTGAGCAAATGTCAATTAGCGCAACCGCAAGTTAATTTTCTCAGCTACACGATTAACGAGCACGGCATCAAACCACCTTCCTCTCGCATCGATGCCATTCTGAATTATGCACGTCCAGCAACTATCAGCCAACTCGGTCGCTTTTTGGGCGTCATAAACTACTATCGCAGATGTCTTCCCACATCCAGGCACCGCTGTCCGAGCTGCTAAGGGATGTTAAAAAGAACGACCAACGGCAAATACTATGGACTGCTGAACTCATATCAGCCTTCGATAATTGCAAGCAGAGCATAGCAGATGCAGCGCTATTATCCTTTCCAGCACCAAAATCTGATCTACAATTGGTTTGCGACGCATCGGACTTAGCGATCGGAGCAGTTTTGGAGCAACGCACTAATCAGAACTGGCAACCTCTAGGATTTTTCTCCAAGAAGCTCAGCAGCACCGAGAAAAATTACTCCACGTACGACCGAGAACTACTTGCCATCTACGAGTCCATCAAATACTTCAGACACCTCGTCGATGGACGCATTTTTGTGATAAAGACTGATCACAAGCCACTGGTATATGCATTCCAACAGCGACCTGAAAAAGCATCACCTCGACAGCTACGACACCTAAATTATATTTCACAATTCTCCACGACTATTCTTCACATAAAAGGATCAGAAAATATAATTGCAGACGCTTTTTCGCGGCTCTGCGCTATCACGATGCCTACAGCGATCACCCCGGCGCAACTTGAGGAAGAACAAGCCTCGGACACTGAATTGGCACGTATCTTGCAAGGAACTACTTCTTTAAAACTCAAGAAAGTTTGCTTCGGTGGGGATAGTTCGATATACTGCGACGTATCCACGCCGAATCTCCGTCCTTTTGTGCCGCAATCACTCCGAAAACACGCTTTCTCATACATCCACAATCTATCTCATCCTAGTGGCTGCGCAACTGTCAGTCAAATCAGACAGAAGTTTGTCTGGCCCTCGATGAACAAAGATGTCCTAGTATGGTGTAGACTCTGTCTTCCTTGCCAACGCTCCAAAATACATAAACACAATCACCTTCAGCCGGAGAAGATCGCTGTGCCAAATGGAAGATTCGACCACGTCCACTTGGATATTGTCGTCATGCCCTTGCAACAAAACTACCGCTATTGTCTAACCATGATTGACCGTTTTTCGCGATGGCCAGAGGCAGTTCCACTTTCAAATATCACTGCCGAGACGATAGCCACGGCATTCTGGACCCACTGGATCTCACGCTTTGGATCACCCAAAACAATTACTACCGATCAAGGCACGCAGTTTGAATCTGCAGTTTTCAAACATCTAGCCAATCTGATCGGAAGCAAACACATTCATACCACGGCCTATCACCCGCAATCAAACGGACTTATAGAAAGGTGGCACAGATCTTTCAAATCGTCGTTGATGTGCAGCAGTGGCACACCGTGGCCTCAACTATTACCTACAGTGCTACTCGGACTTCGTACCTGCTTCAAAGAAGACTTGAAATCATCTGCAGCTGAGATGTTATATGGAGTACCAATTCGACTGCCAAACGAATTTTTCGCCGACATGGACGAAACGGTTGATCCCACGGCATTCCTGAGCAGTTTTCGAGACCATATGCAGAAAATTCGCCCGACTCCCACAGCACACCATGTGAAAGAAAAAATGTTCCTACTGAAGGGAATAGACAAATGCACCCATGTCTTCCTCCGCACAGACGCTGTAAAGCAACCTCTGGAGCCTCCCTACACCGGCCCATATGAAATCATCAAACGCGACAACGACCGAGTCTTCACTATACGGATCGACGGGAAGGACTCAGCAGTAACAGTCGACCGCCTCAAACCTGTTTTCCTTGTGAAGGAGGATCAGCAGTTCGACTCGGAGGAATCTAACTCCACTCTTCAAAGGACTTATGAAAGGCGGCGTAAAGTGACTTTCGCGAGTCAATGATCGTGACGGATTCACTGGAAGGGGAGTACTGTGGCGGCACTGATTATATCGGTAGCGTCACCTACATCTGGCAACCCAAAATAATACCAGATATAAGCGATACGGCAACACTTAATATAAAGCGTGATTAATTCGAACTTGCACATGCAAATCGCGCGTCTCATTTTCTGTGCCTTTCAATGTAACTTAATACTACATACATTCAATACATATACTTAAATAAACTTAATGGCGAAATACACATCGCCATATACATAAGTTAAGTGCGTCACCTTTTGCTCGACTTTGCAAAAGCGCCATCATTTTTTCGATGTTATTATAGATCGTCACTCTTTGGTAGTAAAGTGAAAAGGACGCCACCGATTATAGTGTTCGTTTTGATCGTGGCGCCAATCTGCGCATGACCGTTTACTTATGCTTGGCAATGCCATATAAATGGCAAGTACATAGATTGTTTAAAAATCAATTTTTTGAAATGGGTAAAGTTAAGTGCATTTTTAGGATAAGTGCACATTTTTTTGAGTCAAACATGGTGAGGCAGTTAAGCACATTATACTGTATACAAGTATAGTATAAGGTTTGTTCGAATTATTAAATTCAATAAACTGTCTTGGTGTTCGGCCAAAGACAAGTTCATATGGGCAGTATTCGTGTACTATTGATGGAGTTGTGTTGAAACAATAATTGAAGTAATGCAACCATATGTCCCAGTCGTCTTATCGATTGAAATGTATGAGCGTACATATTCATTGAATGTTCGATGACTTCTCCCCACTGTTCCTAAAGTTTGATGATGATGTACTGTTGATTGTATATTACTTATTTTCATATATTGTACTTGCACAAGTCACTAATAAGTGAATTTTTGTATTCAGTACCCATGTCTGTTACGTCTTCATAGGACCGTACTTTAATACGAACGATTCGAATATTGTTCTTGCTACTGTTTTTGCACTTTTATCTGTTACTGGTATTGTAACTAAATATTTGGTGTAATCACATATTATAGTGATAGCATACTCAAGTACCGAACGAGGTAATGGTTCAATGGTATCTATTAGAACAGTATCGAAAGCTGTGATAGGTGTCTGTGTTATTATCATAGGTGCTTTTGTATGTGTAGTTACTTTAGCTCGTTGGCATTTCTCACAATGTTTCACATACTTAGTTATAGCTTGTCTCATTCCAGGTCAATAGTAAAATCTTTTGATTTGAAGTAGGATGCGCGTAAACCCTGCCTCCTTGTAAAGGGTCATCATGGTATTTTGACAGGATGGCATTTATATGACCTTTGTCATTTTTGTCTATTTTTGTCACCTTTGTTAATAGCGCTATTTTTACATTTGATACTTTATTGCCCATATTTTTAAATTCATTAATTGAAACAAATTCAAAAATTTGTTCACTCGGTGACAACTTTATGTTAATTATATTTTGTAATCCGGCTTCTGAATTAAGCCTTGAAAAGAATTGGCCTAAGTCAAACTTTCCTTTAGAATACAAATCATTAACTGAAAATTGTGAAATAATTCGTTTTCCATGTTTAAATAAACATTTGAGATTATTAAATTTTAGATTCACAAATTTCTTTACGTCATTATTATTAATGACTTCATAGACATTGGACTCTTTATTCTTATTTTGCAATTTATTGTTTTCATCTGGCCAGATGTCTGCCTGTCTTTTTGGATGATCTTATTTGGACCATCAATATATTTCTATTCATTTCTATTAAATTTTCAATGCTAACTCTAGAGAGTGCATCTGCTACATAGATGGTTATCTTTCCCCTTGAGGTATTCTACTCTTGAGTGAGTACTGCACCACACGCAACTTTACTTGCGTCAGAAACCTCTCCATAACCATGCAAAATTCTTTGCTGAAATCAGGGTACTGTAGTAAAGTAGGTTTTATTAAAGCCTGCTTTAGGTAATTAAATGCGTCATTGCATTCCTTAGTCCATTCCAATGGAACATTTTTCCTGCATAACCTCGTTAGATGACGAGAATGTTGTGCAAAATTATAATTGAATCTTCTGTAATAATTACAGAATGCTACGAAACGTCGTACACTATCTGCATCTGTGGGTAAAGGATAGTTCTTCATAGCGTCGTATTTTCTATTAACCCGTAGGATGCCATGGTCTGTACATTTATGGCCGAGGAATGTTACCTCGTGCATGAAAAATGAACATTTCTCTGGATGTAATTTTAGGTTGTGTTTCCTGCACAACTCCTGAGGTTTTTGAACATGTACTGTTCTGAACAGCCGATAACTACTAAATAATCCATATAAAGAAATGCTTGCGAAGGTTCAAAACCTGAAAATGCAAGTCTCATCATTCTCATAAATTAATTTGGGGCTACCTTTAAACCATAGGGTAATCGCGTGAAGCGATACGAACCGTTGCTGGTTGAGAAGGAAGTTATGTTTCTAGACTTTTCTTCTAGCTCGATTTGGTGAAATCCGGACATTAGATCTAAACACGAGAAGTATTTCGCGCGACCTAATTGATCCAAGATTTCTTCTATTCTGTGTAGTGGGTATTTATCTGCCAACAGCTTTTTATTAATTTGTCGGAAATCAACTACTAAATGCCATCTTTTTATACCATTCGACCATTCAAAATGGTCAAAAAGGGTATACTAACTTTGTGCAAATGTATGTAACAGGCAGAAGAAGACGTGGCAGAGTATATATATTCTTACTCAGGATCATTAGCCGAGTCGATTGAGCCGTCTGTCTGTCCCGATGTCCTGATGTCCGGATGTCCGTCTGACCAGATGAACACACAGATCTCAGCTATTATAAATGCTACAGACACCAAATTTGGAATGAAGGTTCCTATGTACTCGGCGCAGATCAAGTTTATTACAAATGTTGGGTGCCACGCCCACCGCCCCCGTAAATAAATAATTTAATTTTTTAAATCAATTTGTAAACGCTGTATAAAAGGTAAAACTTTCTGACTTTAATCTACGTATTCTTTAAATTACAGTCCGATCGGACAATAAACACAGAAGTTATTCAAGAAAGTATGAGCATAAAACCAAGTGCTTGTGTCAGCTAACAAGGATGATGAATTGTATGAATTTAATAGATTAAACTATACCGGAACATAGGTCGAAGGGTATCCCACTGTCGCGTGCCGCGCGACTGTTGGTTTTTTTTACTGGTTTCCTTTGAATTCTTTGAATTTGGGAGAGGTTTCTTGAGTACCAAGAGAAGTGTGCTATTATATTCTGATATGGATGTTTCTATAATACCACCCATAATTAATTTGTTTACCTGTCTATTTAATTCCGCCTTTTCCGTTTCTGCGTTTCTATAATTTTTAATGTAAACTGAAGTTTTATCTGCTAATCTTAATTTTTGTCTGTAAAAATTATTACTTGATATTGCTTCTGTTTCTAGGCCAAATACGTCACAGTATTGGGTGCATAGTTCAGTAAGCTGTGTCTTTTTGCTCTGGGAATTCAAGTTTACTTAGTACTTCGCTACTTCTGGTGAGGCACTTAAACGATCTATCAAAGTCTTCGCGCAGTTTCTTGATTTTAGCTATTATATTTAGTCAATCCATCAAGTTAGAAACTGGGCGTTTAATCAAAAGATTTATTTAATTATATTTTATGTTCTGTTTTAATATTTATTTCTGTGTTCTTAAGTAGCTTAAAGGGCAGTTATTTCGTTGTTTTTTTTCAAATTAAATTTAGTTGCACTAAATTTCAAAAATCAATTTTTATTATTTCTGACATTTTTGTGATTTAATTACTTTTTGAATTAAATTTTGTAAAAAAATTTTTTTTTGCTTTATTTATTGCCTTTCAGTAATCAAACTCTGTCTAAGTCATTATCTCTGCTTATATATTTTCTTAAGGCATTTACTATGCATTTTATATAGTTTATAGCATATATTAACTAAATTATTGTTATAATGATTAAACAGATTATTATGTAATCCAGGTTTACAGGCACAACTTCAACCTTGTTGATTACATTGGCAGTGGAGTTCACTGACTTAACATCTACTAGACTGATTCCGCCAGTCCTTTTCCCGCTCGGAATATTCTCGAGATCACGAACAAATAAATACGTCTGGTAAACTTCTGTTTCAATTCTATATCTTTATTATATATAGTGATCATAGACCATTCGATGTTTATCTTACATATCGATGCTTATCTTACATGTCGTATGTAACATATGTTCATATGATCGATTACATTACAATTAAATTATAGCATTCAGCTTTTATACGTTGCGTTTAAAGTGACCTGATTTGTATCTCACAGTCACCACTCGAACTGATCCATCAGCACCAGGATGTATTTCTGCTACACGGCCTTTAGGGCTTTAGCCCATTGACCTGGTGGAATATTGTCCTCTGCTATTAAAACTAAAGCACCTTCCTTCAGATTTTGGTATGGAATCTTCCACTTGGCCTTCTCTTGTAGCGTTGTTAAATATTCCAGCGACCACCGCTTCCAAAATGCGTGCTGGACTGCAACGATTCGTTTCAATCGATTTGTGGCAAATATCTTAAGAATGCTCTCGTCGAATGGCTCCGGTAGAATGTTGAGAGGTCGACCAATTAAAAAATGGCCCGGGGTCAATGATTCAAAATCGTTTGGATCGGACGATAACGCGCACAAGGGTAGAGAGTTCATAACTGCTTCCGCTTGAGCTATGACTGTAGCAAGCTCTTCGTAGTTTAACGTTGTTCCATTGACGCTTCTGCTCAGTAGCTGGTTTGCTAACTTCACCGCACTTTCCCATAAACCCCCGAAATGGGGCGATCTTGGCGGTATGAAGTGAAATTTGACGCCGAGCTGACTGCAGTGATCCAATACATTGTATCTACTCTTGTCGTTCCACAAGCGATCGGCTATTTCCTTGAGCTCCCGTGATGCACCAACGAAATTTGTGGCGTTGTCGCAGAACAGCTCCCACGGCGTGCAAAAAATCGCTTCAGCGCAGCGATAAAAGCGTTTGTGCTAAGATCTGAAACCAGCTTTAGATGCAAGCCTTGCTCAGAAAGCACACGAAGACGCACAAATACACTTTCACTGGACGTTTTCCTCTTTGGTTAAAATGCATCCACAACGGTCCAGCGTAGTTTACGCCTGCTCTTACAAAGGGGTGCACTCCTATTTGCACTCGGCCTGCTGGTAAAGGGCCCATTAATTAGTTATGTAATACTGGTCGATGTCGAAAACATATAATACAACTCCTCACCGTACTCCGAGCTAGTTTTCTAGCATTAATGACCCAGAATCGTTGTCGCACAAAAGCACACAAAGCGCGCGCTCCGGCATGCAGATTAATTCGATGTGTACTCAAATAATGCTTTTACAGCAATGTGGTTACCTGACAAAAGTATGGAATGCCTCACATTAAATGCTATATTTGCACGAGCTAGTCTACCACCTACACGAATTATTTCTATACCCTTGCAATTAATTATAAACGGGTTAAGCCCTTGAATTTTGGCTGATTTGATTGGCTTTTTTTCTAATAACTTGTTCATCTCATTGTGAAAGTTTAAAGCCTGTAAATTGGCAACAATATAAATGTAGACTCCTTTTAATTCCGTTGCTGTTAGCGTTTCTGATCGAATTGAATTATTTTTACTGATACGCAATCGCCAAAGAAAAACATATGCAAAGACCCTATTCAATTTTAAGAAATCCCTTGCATATTTTCAGTCAGATATTAAATCTGAGGGCATGGGTCGAACATTTGCTAATAAGCTAAATTGAGTACTGCGCTGTTCTGGAAGTTCCTTAGGGACTTGCCATTCTATTAATGGTCAACTATCTTCGGAATGTTGTAAAAACTCTGGACCTCGCCACCACAAGGACGTCCATTAATTCCAACGTGTGCAGACCACGAGAAACAATGTCTGCGGGATTTTGTTTTAATTCAATTTTATACCATTCTTGTACTTTAGATAATTCTTGAATTATTGAGACCCTATTAGCCACGAATGTCTTCCAACGACTAGCATGAGACCCAATCCAAGAACCAATTAAGAACAATAGTAGAATCAGTGAAATAACAAACCCTATCAATTGATTTAGGCGCGCAATTTTTGATTTTATCCACAAGTTGAGTCAAAAGTCGAGCACCTTCCAGCTCTAAGCGAGGTAGCGATACTACACGAACTGGCGGTACTTTGGATTTTGCTGTCAACAAATGTACTGATATGCCGCCCTGCTTATCTATGCATCGAACATAAACTGCAGCGCCAAAGGACCGACAAGCATCAGAAAATCCAATTAATTTTACTCTATCAACTGCATTCTCTATCAGTGCTACCGCTCGAGGCAATGAACACTTATGAACAATTTCTAATTCCTTTCTATACTTTTTCCATTGAGTTGCATAACTAGTCGGCAATTCTTGATCCCAATCTTGCTTAAGTAGCCACAACTCTTGCATAAAGATTTTTCCTAGAATCAGTAGCGGACTCAGAAACCCAAGTGACAAGACCACGCGCTTAGTTATCAAGATGGACTCATTTGTAGTATACGAAAACTGAAATTTGTCAAATTTAGAAGCCCAATAAATTCCAATAAATTCTCTGTTGTGTGAAGTTCTAATGGTTCTGTAGAAGTATTGCTCTCGTTCCACTGGGCATTTGACCACCATTTGTGAAGTTCAAATCGCCCTAATTGCAATAAGTCTGTTACTTCCTTCTTTAAACGGAGTAAATGTACCAACGAATCTGCACCAGATAGCATATAGTCCATATAAAAATTACGTCTCACTGCTTCATCTGCTAATGGATATTGACTACCAAATTGATCTGCCAAATAGTACAAACATCGCACCGCCAAAAATGATGCTGAGTTCGTGCCATAGGTAACAGTTTTAAGGCGCAGCACTTTAATCGATTCAGTGCTAGATACACGCCATAAAATACATTGATAGTCACAATCAGAGGGATCGACCAAAATATGACGATACATTTTAGATATATCCGCAGTGAGCGCGTACCTATAAAAACGAAAGCGAACTAAAGTATCAAATAAATCTGCTTGCATGGTGGGTCTTACCAACATCGTATCATTCAAGGCTAAACCTTTGCTTGTTTTACACGATGCATCAAACACAACCCTCAATTTTGTTGTTAAACTTTCTGGGTGAAATTACTGGATGATGCGGAATAAAATATTTGACTTGTCGTACTTCAACATTAGGTAGCTCCTCCAAGTGATTTAATTCCTTGTATTCATCTATAAACGCCACATACTCTTTCTTTAGTTCAGGATGCCTGTTAAGTTTTCTTTCCAAATTTAGAAACCTATTTAAGGCAATATTATAAGATTCTCCCAGCCTTTTTCGTGGCTGCTTGAACGGCAGACGAACTACAATGCGATTTTCATCTGTCCTTTTTACAGTACTCACGAATTTATCCTCACAAAGCTGCTCTGCTTCCGTAAATTGTTTTGAAGAATGAGCAACTCCTTCACAGAGCCAAAATTGTTGCACCAAATTTTGCAACTGCTCTGTATCTTGTTGTTTTTGATTAACAACTTTGTTAACCAATAAAGCAACACTCTCATCTGGAATGTATTCTCCTACCACTATCCAACCTAAGAGGGATTTTTGAAGAATTGGTTTGTTTAGGCCCATTTTCATTTGGCCTGCCATGATTAATTTAAAAAATACTAACGCTACAGTCAGGTGCTGACTGTATAAGGCCATGGATTATCATATTATACCGTAATAAAAATTTTAACGGTATGGAATCGCCGCCCGAATATTATTAGAATAAAATAAATAAAAAAAATAAAATAATAAATAATTAATAAATGAAAATTCGCACCCGCCTCAACCGGGAGTTGAACACACGCACTCTCTCACAGCCGTCCGCCACTCTAACCACTCGGCCATTGCCTCACTCCTTGGCTCATCGGCAAAGCTGCATTGTCAACCAATTTTGTTACCATACAATGCAAATAAAAAGTTTAAAATGCTGTGTGTCTGACGCAGTATGGAATCGCCGCCCGAATATTATTAGAATAAAATAAATACAAAAAATAAAATAAAATAATAAATAATTAATAAATGATAATTCGCACCCGCCTCAACCGGGAGTTGAACACACGCACTCTCTCACAACCGTCCGCCACTCTAACCACTCGGCCATTGCCTCACTCCTTGGCCTATCGGCAAAGCTGCATTGTCAACCAATTTTGTTACCATACAATGCAAATAAAAAGTTTAAAATGATGTGTGTCTAGATTTGAACTTCGGTATGCTTGCGTAAATTAGGTCTGCTTAAGTATAAATGTATGTTCAAAGTGAGTTTAATTCGTATCATATATCACTTATTAATAGTCCGATTTAAATGAAATTTTCACATAACGCCCGTGGCAAAGTATTTGTCATGTAAGATATACAACTTTGGTTGTTGAGCTAATATTGTAGTTTTTAAATAGTTATTACTGATTTACGGAGGCGGGAAGGGGCGTGTCCAAATTTTAAAAAAACTTTGAGACACTGCAATATATACGTATGTTGTCGCAAAATTTGATGACTCTAGCTCTTATACTTTCTGAGATCCAGGTGTTCATACAGACAGACAGACGGACAGACAGACATGGCTCAATCGACTCGGCTACTGATACTGATTCAGAATATATATAGTTTATGGGGTCGGAGATGCCTCCTTCTGCCTGTTACGCACAATTCCGTTCCGACAAACACAATTTTTTTAAAATCCATGGCCTAAAAATAAATTTACTCCAATGAGCATGTTTATTTCATCTGGCATATCAAACGCTGGGTCAGCAAGTTTTATATTGCTAGGTATAAGCGACCTCAATGAATCTGTAGTTGCGGGATTATACTGCGCAATTTTTGGCAAGATACTAAAGCTCCCGACTGCTACAAAATTAGTTAGTCTGGATTTGATGGTAGTTTCAACTTCACCAATGACATTAGAATTGCAATTTCCTATACCATTAAGGGAGTATTGAGCTTGACTCATACGCAAACCTAATTCTGAGGCAACTTGAGCAGTCACCAAATTAATTTGACTACCGGAGTCTAATACGCATCTTCAACTAACACGACTGCAGTAGCTAAATAACTAGACCCTCTATTGGTCAACAAGGCACTCTGCAAGGCTGTTGAGTTGGCTGGATCAGCTACCGATTCAGCTCTTGCGTTTCCTGAGTCTCTGTGTAATAATTCATGATGTGGCTTATTGCAAATAGTACGTGCTTGTGCCTTACAATCCTTTGTTTGGTGTCTCTTACTAAAACAGCGAACACACAACCCATATTTCTTTATTTCAAAATATCTTTGCAAAGGGTTCAACGACGCGTATTTCTGACACACCTTTACATTATGCGACCCTGAACAACAATAGCAGGAATTTAGGCTAGCTTCCACAACAGTTGACAAACTTGCTCTTTTTCCACTATTTTTTCCGCGTCTTCTAACTTCTCGACTAGCCATGTTAATGCTCCTGTTTATTACAAACTGTGCAAGCAACTTCCAAGAAGGTAACTGAGAATTATCGAATTCATTTTCCCATTTCTCTAGCGTTTCATCATCGAGCTTATCTTGAATTAAGTGGAATAACAATGCTTTAAAAATCTCGCTGTCTTTATTCAATGACCGAAGAGCCTCAAATTGTGCATTAACTCGATCGACCAACAATCTCAAATGTTCCGAAGTTGGCTGCTTAAGCTTATTGATATTGCATAGCTTGTGTACATGAGCTTGAACTATTATAGACTTGTTCTCAAATCTATCTTTTAACAGTTGCAAAGCCCTTCTATAATTGTCTGCCGAAAGCTCTAAGCACTCAATAGTTTCTAATGGATTTGGCCCTAAACACGATTTTAAATGTACAAATTTAGAAAGGTCATCTACTTCTCCATCTGCGTCGATTAAAGTAGAAAAAGTATTGAACCAGCTTGTCCACTCTGTGAAATTCCCATTAAATTGTGGTAGGTTTAATTTTGGTAGCTTCGAAACCCTAGAGTCTACAGTGGACAATGATGAATTGGGAGATGGATTTGTTGCAGTTATTGAGCGACGTCCTCTAAGAGTCAATTGAGACAATATTCGTGATTTCACTTCACAATAAATATCTTCTATTTCATGTTGATTCTCAAATTCATTAACATCCTGTTAATTTCAATTTGCTGTTGTACACTGCACAGCTGAGTAAAAACTGATTCAACCAAACTTAAACGTGCTTCCAACTCTGAGGCAACCATTGACACACCATTACTTTCAATATAAATTTTAGTGCGATTCAATGAAGACAATAAACTTTCACGAGATGAGTGGAACTCCTCTTTATTTCCTCTTTTTGGTGCCATTTTAGTTGTTTATTCACAGATAATTTGAATGTTATTAATGTTTTATTATTCAATAACTACTGTGCTCATGTAACATGATCATATGTAACATATGTTCATATGATCGATTACATTACAATTAAATTATAGCATTCAGCTTTTATACATACTTAATTCATATATAGCATTTAGCCTTTTAACAGATAATTCAATTCAAATCATTCAGGTCATTTCTAACAAAACAATAATTAATTAAAAATACCCTTTTAACCTATTTGGGCGCAAACACCCATGTTTAAAAAGAAGTTTTCTCCTAATACAGTTTTTTCTGAATATATTGGGTCTGGATATAATTTACTTATAGAATAAGTAAATGACATTTACTTATTGTTTATTTATTCATTTTGTTTTGATGTGCTTTTAAATTTAAATGTTAAGATATCTATTTTTTTTTTTTTTTTACAGCTTCGCATAGCTTTACGGGCTATACTTCTTACCAGGCAACTCGATTGTCGCTGGGTATTACAAACATGAGTTATTAATGGGTATACATGATTTTTTTTTTCAAACATCTGAAAATTTTAATAGAAGGGATTGTTTTCCAGCGGTGTCTCGGTGTTTGTGTACTCCGCTTCTTGGCTCATCCAGGTCATCTGGGGTGTTTTTACGGTCTTCTTTGGGCACTCCAGTCGTTGACGCAGTGGACGGACAGTTCACCGCATTGATCTCTTTTGACACTCCAGTTAATTAATTGTTTGTGTTCCTTTTCACCATACAGCTATACTCGCAGTATGGTGAATATAAAGGCCCCTTGCAGTCTGCGGGGCATTTCTTTATTAGTTTTGGTGTTTCTCTTTTCACATCCGCTGTTTGTTTATTCGCCCCAACTGTTTTTATGTTGCTGGAATTCGTGTTTACGCTATGTTCTTTTTCTTTATTGTTTAAAACTGAATCGATATGTTCGAGTTCCGCATGAAGTTTTATAGCTGTTTCCCATCTCGGGGGAATGACGGCTTTCAGTGTTTTCAAGATTTGAGACTTTCGAGTTCTCAATCTGTTTTTTAAGCCGCTGCGTTTCTTTTCGGTTTTTTCGTTCATTTCACATCACTTCACATCACGTATTATTTTAATATTAATGCTCCTGTGTCACGGTCGCATTGTGATTTAATTAGAGTTGAATATAAAAAGGTCTCTTTTATTCTTATCATCGAAGTGGAAACCACGTTCCTACTTGTGAAGCTAGTGCAAGTTTAGAGTTCTGCTTGCATAACAGATAGGTTTATGCTCTTGAGATAATACAGCACCTACAGCTATATTACTCGTATCTGTTGTTGGTGACTTCTTTTCGAAGTTAGGGTATATTAAAATCGGATCGGACATGATGATTAGTTTTTCAAAGGCGGATAAGTAGGTGTTATCTTTTGTTTTAATTATTGCTCCTTTTTTTAGTTTAAGTGGGATGGGTTTTGCTATTTTTACAAAATTAGGAATAAACTTACGGTAGAATTCGCAGAAGTCCAAGGAAAGATTTTATTCCTTTTTTAGTTTTAGGAATAGGGAAATTAACAATTGCATTTATTTTATTAGGGTTTGGTTTTATACCGTCTGTAGTGATAATGTGACCGAGAAATTCTGTTTCTTTCTTCAGAAATTTACATTTATCATGTTGTAATTTAGAATGGCTGATCGTAGCTTTTCAAATACTCTTTTTAGTGATATTTTGTGTTCTTCCAATGAAGTGAAATAAATGATAATATCATCTAAATAGACTAAACAATCCTTATAGATTAAGTCTTCTAGAAGGTTGCTAATACAACGTTGAAAGGTTGCTGGTGCATTTTTCAGACCAAAGGGCATACGAGTATATTGGTAGTGTCCATGTTTCGTTGAAAATGCTGGGTATTGACTGTGGGTCCATTTGAATTTGATGAAAACCTTTAGCTAGATCAATGGTTGTGAAGTATTCACAGCGTCCAAGCTTGTCTAATATTTCGTCCATTATGGCAATAGGCAATTTGTTGTCAATGGTTATTTCATTGAGACTGCGATAGTCTATGACTAATCGAAATTTTGGTTTGCCACAAGCATCGTTTTTCTTTAGGACAATCCAAATGAGGGAACAATAAGGAGACTTAGATTTCTTAATAATTTTTTGTTCTATCATTTCGTTTGTTTGTTGACCTCTTTGTCAAATGCTTGGGGGTATTTATAAGGTAAATAGGGTCTTCGTATTTTGTATGAATAGAATGTTTAATCGTTCTCGTGAAAGTCAAAATTTTTACTTTCCTTGTACTGAATATTACCGTATTCGAGCAAAGTTGTGAAAGTTGTTCCCTTTCCTCTGTATTTAGATGTTTTAATCTAAATACATTGGATTCTCTTAACTCGTCATCTAACGCGTAGTTAGAAGATATTTTTAGAAGGGCTTCTTCTCAGTCAGGTGTAATAAGAGGGGTTTCCTCAGATTTAGAAGACTTGGGATTTAGATGATTTGAGGCACTCATTGGTAACCTCGGAGTCATCTGGTTTTAAGTGGGATTTCCGCTTAATTTTCAGGAGGGTTTTCTCTTTTTTTTGGGGTGTTTAAAGGAGTTTCCTCTGGGCTAAATGACTTGGGCGCTCGAGTGGTAACCTTGAACTTATCTGTTTGAGTGTGGTCGTACCACATTTTGAATGGGTAGCCATTTATAATGACTGTTTGTGTTAAGTAGTTAATTTGGATGTTGGTTGACTCTAAGTAGTTTCTTAGGTCATATTTTTCTGAGAAATCGTGAATGTTGAGGTTGCTTGGATGCAACGAAACGCCTTGGTTTAATGTTATAGTGCCATTTATAGTGGCCTTTTACCTTTACCTTAGAGGGTTTTGTTGGAAAATTAAAGAAATTTTGCTTCATGATGTTAATGGAAGAACCAGAACCTTACGAGGCATTTATGAGTTATGTTATTTATTTTAATTTGAACGGATTTCCTCCTCCTCTGAATCGCTTTCCAATTCCGAGATTCCGATTTCATCAACCAGCGAAAATTTTCGCCTGTGTCCATTTTATATTGGCCACTAGCACTATCTCTTTGCCGTTTGACAGGTAGATTTGGTGCATTAACATTTTGTTGTTCATAGTTTAAAGGATTCTGTGCTCTACCTTGACTTAAGTTTTGTTTAAATTCGTTCATAGCTTGCGGATTTGGTTCAGCAGGCTTTAAACTGGTATTTGAATTTGAATTATATGTATGTGTTATGCACAGAATAGCTCACAAAATTTTGATATTTTCCCTTATTCTATGAGTTTTGGGTTTGTGTTAGGGTTGGAATTACTTTGAGATTTTGTTCGGTCATTGAAAGTTATTTTTTTTATTTCGTACACACCTTGTTGTGCTATTTGTTTAAGTTTGGACACGGTCGTTATGTCATGTCTAACAAGAGTCATAAATAACCTATCAATTCAACTTCCTCATAATTACATCTTTAACTGTGTCGTTTAGTGAGTTTGTGTACAATAAAGTATATTATTATGGTTTTCTAACATAAGCTTATTTGATACTGTAAATGATTTTGATTCTAAATCTTCGACAAACTTACGGATACTTTCGGTGAAAGGTGTATTGTAAAGTCGGCGAAGCAGCTCCTCGCATGGTGTTTGGGTTTTGTATTCGCTGATAAGGGCGTTCATCAAGACTTGCCAGGTTGTTGCTCCAGATAGCTGTGATACTCGTTGGGCATCCCCTGCAATCTGTATCTCGATTGCACTGAAGAAGACATGTTTTTCTCTGACGTCGATGGATGAAGTATGAACTCGATCCTTCTAATAAAGGCACTGAGCTCTTGGGTATTGCCACTGAAAGAAAGCACTTGCCTGATTTGGCTCAGCGCTTGATTCAGGTGCGACTCCGAAAAGAATTGTACTTGCTCGGTCGACATGGTTGATTTGGTTTTAGTTGTTGTAAAGTTTTGCAGTAAGTTAACTCTTTGTGTGTTAACCACTTCACGTAGTTCTTTGGTGGATAATGGGAAATCACATGATTAGATCTGGCCAATACGGCGGATGCGGAAGCAATTCGATGCTCAATTCATGGATTTTCTCCATCGTTTTCACCGACTTGTGGCACGGTACATTGTCTTGTTGAAAGTACACATTCTTTTTCGACAATTGCGGCCATTTTTCGGCGATTTTACGCTTTAAACGATTCAATAGCGCTATGTAATAGTCACTGTTAATAGTTCTTCCTTTTTCTAGGTAGTCAATGAAAATAATTCCATGCGCATCCCAAAATACAGACGCAATACTTGCCAGCCGACTGTTGCGTTTTTCCACGATTTGGAGCGGGTTCATCATGTGCAGTCCACTCAGATGACTGTGGATTGGACTTTGGAGTAAAATAATGGAACCATGTTTCAACTCGGGATCATTCGCTTGAACATCTCCCACTATGGAGAGAGCTTTCTTATACCCAAATATTCATGAATAATATGATGTACAAGTTCTGTTGATATCTTTTTAGAGTGTTTGCCATATCATTCAATTTCAATTTACGGACGTTCAAAATAATTATGTGGATTTTTTTGATGTTTTCGTCGGTAACCACCTCTTTTGGGCGTCCACTGTGAGGACCGTTTTCGGTGCATGTATGTACATGTAAAGGGTGATTTTTTAAAATATTATCTTTCTGGTAACACTGGTTTAAGCAGGTGACGAGCCTTTCGTGTTTTGGATCACTGTCAAACATCTTCAGTTTGGTCTGTAATTTAACCATGAATCGTCTTACAAACGAACGCTTGCAAATTATTGAATTTTGAGAAACTTTCCAACAGCTCTTAAAAAATTACCGTTATATATGTATGCATTTAATAAATTAATTATTAAGCCCGGACATAGCTCGAAGAATATTCTCGGCCCACAATAAAAATTGTCATGAACTGGGTATGCGACATATGCAATGGAGTTATATTGTATGTATTGTGGGTCCGTATCCGGAGTCAGAATTTTGCTATTACTTATAGCCTTTGACCTGACCTCAAACAACTGAAAAACCTTTGAACATCCCACAAAAGATATAGAATCCTGATCTAGGCATGCCATATATATTGCAACATGTATTTTAACCTTCTTAGTCCGAATCCAAGATTCGAAGTCAAAATACTCGAGCATTTTTGGAAGCTCCAAAGAATAATGGATGTCATAATCGGGCCAGCCGATATATGTTTCT
The DNA here is from genome assembly GCA_018901815.1 of Zaprionus lachaisei. Taxonomy (NCBI): domain Eukaryota; kingdom Metazoa; phylum Arthropoda; class Insecta; order Diptera; family Drosophilidae; genus Zaprionus; species Zaprionus lachaisei. The sequence goes on from JAEIFI010000128.1 coordinate 563,204, forward strand.
ATATGTTTTTTGACCTTCCAAATCCTAATCAAAAGTCAAAACTTGTATGCCACGTCTAAATTTTTACCTAACCTATGTACATAAATACATATACATTATGAAAAACGTCAAAAACTTTGAATTTATAATTTTTAACTGCATACCCAGATCATGACACATTTTTTTGTGGGCCTGTGTTATCAATACTAATACCAATGCACACATATTTTTGGCATTTTTACAATTTATAATTAGCTGTTTCAAATTTAAAAAATATATAATTTTTTTAACCACATTTCAAACAACTTAAAAAGTATTTTTGTTAATTTTTACCGCCTTTATCAACAGTTAAATTACACAGCCCCACAAAAAATAAAAAGTTGTATGATCTGGGCAAGAGGCATATGCAGTTATATGTATTTTGGGTTGTTGAATCCGAATCCGAGGTCAGAATTTCGCCATCACGTCTGCACTTCGACATAACCTCACAACCCTGAAAATTCTTAAAATATCCCCCAAAAGATATAGAATCCTGATCTGAGCATGCGATATATGTGTTAACATGTATTTTGTCTTTCTAAGTTTTTCAGTTTTGTGAGGTTATGTCGAAGTCCAGACGTGTTAGCGAAATTCTGACCTCGGATTCGAATTCAGCGACCCAAAATACATATAACTGCACATGCCGCTTACGCAGATCATGAAACTTTTTTTTTTGTGGGGCTGTGTTATCGATTAGTTACTTGCTGTAAATTAGTGTTTAAAAATCGTCTATTACTTCAAAGACGATTTTCTGACAAGCCGTGCCAACAAAAATAAATTTTGAAAATGGAAAAAAATATTACGTGTTCTATTAGTTTTTAATACAAAGTCCGCAGTAAATGTGCGTTAATATCCATTTTCTGATGTGTTGCTGATGTATTTGTTAGACTTTAATTAAGTAATGAATTTGTAATTTATGTGGCCTGTAACTTTAATTGAATCGAGACAAAAGTTAAAAATAAGAAGTTGTTAAATAAACTATTCACAATTGACATCCATTTTGATTTTTTGCCCGTTTTTGGGAAAACAATAATTGTCAAAAAAAAGTTTTGAAGAATTTTATTTGGGGAAATATTATTTAGAAGCATATTTATAAGAAACAACCTAATTTAATAACACAAAATAGAGCATCTGATTTAGTCATACTTTTAGTAATACACCACGAAAATTTCAAGTCTCTATCTTTAAATTTGCAGTTGATGACGAAAAAGTTTTTCCCATTGTGCAATGATTTTATTATTTCTGCTTTCAGATTTCTTCCTATTTTACAGCAGTCAAGTCAATAAGGGATCAATTCCCATTCAGTTACAACAAAAAATATTTGAAAGACCAAGGAGTTGGGTTTATAATTTATTAATAAAAATCGCTTGTAATTTCCATGGGAGTGTCGGACTTTTGATTATTTTTAACCTGATCCTGCGACTTGTACATAATAGCCACTTGGTTTGAATCAGTGGCGTTTTCAGGACTCTTGTCATCACGGACTCGTATAAATCGAGGAAAACGAAGTGATATTCCACGCTCATTATCCACAATTCCTATGGCAGCTCTATGTATTGGACTAAGGGACAGGTCTGCACACTTTACCTCCCAAACCTGAACTGGTTCAAACCAAACGTCAGGCTCTAAACTGGAATCATATCTGTAATATGATTTAGCACTGCTTATCACATGTTTGTTGAAGAAGTCTGAATGTACTCGCAAATCTTCATCAGTAAAACCTAAAAGAAATAAAAGTATTATTTAGCATAATTATTAACACAATAACTCTATCACTTCGAACCGCGGAGGAATAGTTGCGACGATTCAGAGCCGGTGAAAACGACACCATGGATAAGCCAGCCGGCGGAGAGCATGTGACGACCAATACCAATCAAATCATATAATACATCGAGTTAGATCGGTATGTGGCATTTCGTGACATTGCTCAGGAAATGGAAGTTAGTCACCAAACCATTTTAAGGCTGGATAAAAAAAAAATTGATGTTTGGGTGCCGCATGATTTTAAAAGAAACCTTCTGGACCGAATCAACGCCTGCGATATGCTACTGAAACGGAACGAACTCGACCCATTTTTGAAGCGGATGTGACTGGCGACGAAAAATGGATCACATACAACAATATCAAGCGAAAACGGTCGTGGTCGAAGGCCGGTGAATCATCCCAAACAGTGGCCAAGCTGGGATTAACGGCCAGGAAGGTTTTGCTGTGTGTTTGGTGGGATTGGAAGGGAATATGAGCTGCTCCTATAAGACAGGACGCTTTATTCTAATTCTGAACTGGACGCTTGAAGCAGGTAATCGACCAAAAGAGTTTAGAATTGGCCAACAGAAAGGGTGTAGTGTTCCACCAGGACAAGGTCAGACCACACACTTCATTGATGACTCGTCAGAAGCTCGGGAGCTCGGATGGGAGGATTTATCGCATCCACCATATAGTCCAGACATAACGCCAAGTGATTACTACCTGTTCATGCCCATGGCGTACGCCCTGGGTGGTGTGAAGTTGGACTCAAAAGAGGCTTGTGAAAATTACGAGTTCTTCACAAATAAGGAGGGTGGGTTCTACGAGGGGGATATTATATGGAGACAGATTATCGAACAAAACACTTTTTGTAAAGCAGTGAATAAATAGCAAAAAATTCATTGTATGGCAGCAACGAACAAAAATTCTAACGCTACAGTCAGGTGCTGACTGTATAAGGCCATGGATTATCATATTATACCGTAATAAAAATTTTAACGGTATGGAATCGCCGCCCGAATATTATTAGAATAAAATAAATACAAAAAATAAAATAAAATAATAAATAATTAATAAATGAAAATTCGCACCCGCCTCAACCGGGAGTTGAACACACGCACTCTCTCACAGCCGTCCGCCACTCTAACCACTCGGCCATTGCCTCACTCCTTGGCCTATCGGCAAAGCTGCATTGTCAACCAATTTTGTTACCATACAATGCAAATAAAAAGTTTAAAATGATGTGTGTCTAGATTTGAACTTCGGTATGCTTGCGTAAATTAGGTCTGCTTAAGTATAAATGTATGTTCAAAGTGAGTTTAATTCGTATCATATCTCACTTATTAATAGTCCGATTTAAATGAAATTTTCACATAACGCCCGTGGCAAAGTATTTGTCATGTAAGATATACAACTTTGGTTGTTGAGCTAATATTGTAGTTTTTAAATAGTTATTACTGATTTACGGAGGCGGGCGTGTCCAAAAACTTTGAGACACTGCAATATATACGTATGTTGTCGCAAAATTTTATGACTCTAGCTCTTATACTTTCTGAGATCCAGGTGTTCATACAGACAGACAGACGGACAGACAGACATGGCTCAATCGACTCGGCTACTGATACTGATTCAGAATATATATAGTTTATGGGGTCGGAGATGCCTCCTTCTGCCTGTTACGCACAATTCCGTTCCGACAAACACAATAGTCCATGAATTTTTTTAAAATCCATGGCCTAAAAAGTGCTGCTCAAAACAATGTAAAATGTTATATTGACTAACTTCTACAATATGTTTATTATCCGAATAATTGTAATAAGTTGATATAGTAATAATATATAATTCTGTAAAAGCAGAAAGTTGTGCCTTTAATACATTGCTCAATAATCCCAAATTAATGATTTGTGTGGAGTATATGAAAATGGTGCAAAGAAAATATAATTTGGGTGTCTTTAGCTTTTATAATACTTAGCTGAGATCCCCACGATCAAACAGACAGATTCTTTGTGGAGTCTGCCACGCCACCTTCTGCCTGTTAGATATATCTTAACAAAGTTAGTTAAGCCCTTTTTATAATTCTCGAAGGGAATAAAATACTTACATTGACTAGTACATCCATAAAACAAATTACATACCCGTTCCAATTTTACATATGCTCTGATATTCTTCATTTTCTGGATCGTAGCAGGCTATTAAAAATCCACCAAAAGTACCTGTCCGTCGGCCTTTACCTTTATATGCTCCAATGACGACAAGATCTAACGAATCGCCGACATTTGACAAGTAATCTTTTTTTAACTTTAGCCAATTCCTAGATCTTTTTGCAATTTCATATGTTGCCTCCTCTTCTAATGTTTTTACCATTAGTCCTTCGCAGTTTCCTGCATAAATAAATAAAAAACATGATTACCTTTTTTTATTGATTCCTCTAAAAAGTTGCATAAATAAATAGAAAACATGATTACCTTTTATAGATTCCTCTAAAAAGTTCTGCACTTCATCTATGTCATTCGTATCAAGGGCAGTTGCAAATTTCCATTCACCCTCGACTTCTTGAAAATGTTGAGCCAAAATATTGCGGCGAAGTGATAATGGCTCAGTTACAAGGGATCTGCCGTTTATATACAGAAGATCAAATACGTAGACGCAAACCTGGACCTTTATGTTATCGATTTCTACGTTTTTTCTCTTACGAGTGCTGAGAACTTGAAACGGTAGAATTTGTTTTTGGTTAATGTCCCATGCGACTATTTCGCTGTCAATTATAAACGACTCCACCTTTTCTTTAACAAATGATTCACATCTGGCAATAATATCCGGATACTTTTCTGTATTATTCTCGGAATTACGAGAAAATATTGATATCTCTCCCTTTTCATTCAAATGTATCTGTGCCCTTTCGCCATCATATTTCCATTCACAAGTTATTTGCATGCCATTAAACCGTTCTAAAACTTCATGTACACCCTTCGTTGGCTGCGCAAGCATTGGCCTTAGTGGCATCCCGGTATGCATAGGACAACGGATTTGAAGCTCCTTGATGTCATATTTTAAAAGTGCTGGAAGAATGATTTCATAGTTCGGACATTGACTAAAAATATAGGAATGTAATCCGAGAGAGAAGTTATCAGTATGCAACAAACTGTATATGTGCACTTCTACAAAATAAATACATATGTTACACGTACATATTTAGAATTTCTGGCCAAATGGAATATACTCTCTGCAAGGGTATAAGTTTAAGACTTACCAAAATGTTGTTTTGAGCATCAGAATGCTTTCAGCAATTTCATCCTTGTAAACATCGCATACTTTATTATTCTTGCAGTCAGAAATATGATTTCTTTTCACTAGAGCGATAGCAAGCGCGGTTAGAAGACTCTGCTCTGCTATCCCAATACGCAATTTACCAAGAAGAGATCGTATAAAAAAGCGCGCCTCAGAAAACCTACATGCAACAAAAACGTCATATACTAATGTAATTTTAGATTGTCCACTGATTTTTGCAATTTCTTTGAGCTTGTTAAACACTCCACGTATTGTCAGTGGTTTTGGTCGAATCATTATACGCTGTGAAACACGTGACTGCTCAGCTACAATACCCAGGTCGCCAATTACTTGAGTTTGAGATTTTATGTGTGCCAAATTTCGGCCTGTTGCTTTGCAAATGGCTTTCATAAGGGTGGTCTCTGCCACTCCAAGTTCTAGTCCTTCATATGAGGGGGCTAGCTGATTAATGCTGAGATACACACTTGGTACCAGGTCATCTGGACTTACTAGCATAACTGAACAGAAAAAAATTACTTAAAATATCGATCATTTTTAGACGGCCCTTTGTCTCCTCAATGACTTGGAATGTTCGCGCTAATGCCAAGTATGGTGTCCTTAAAATCAAAAATTAATCAGAATATACAATAAGGTAAATTGAATGATACGTACGTTTTTTCTGTTTTCCAAAAGGCGTCTTCAAGTGGATGATAGGATTCCATCGACGGATCGTATGTATTAGAACCATGACTCGCATCCATATCAGAATTTAAATTTATTATTTTTGATTTTTCGGGTACCGGCAATTTTTCAATGGATTTACTTAAGTCTACTGACAATTTGGTTTCCATTATTGTGTTATTTTTTTGAATTTCGGATTTCTTCACATCCTGTTGGTTTATATTTTTTGCTTCATGTCTTGAATGTCAAAAATATACAAAATACATTTTATTAAATTATTTAATGATTGACATCGAAAAAAATATATAAAGCATATTAAATTTATAGAATATGTGTGCAAAAAGATAATTTCGATCCGAAGCATCGTTTTCCAATGCACGTGTCTTGAACTGACAGGCTCCAGTGCAAATTCATACTTTCCAACATTTCGAAGGCGTTTAGCTCGGAACCATGTTTTCTGACACTAATACATGAGTAGAACCACATCTACTGAGCCGATTTATTTTTATATATCTTACTTTACTTAAGAAAGGAATAACTAAGTTTAGAAATTTAAGTTATTTAATTAAAACAAAAGTTGTTACTTATTTTGCAAATATATTTTGAAAACTACAGGACTTTGAGTTTTCCTTTATCAGTATGATTCCCAATTCTTTGCAAGTTCCATATGTGATGTATTTTTGAATTTCCAATACTCGGACTGCTTACATACAATATTTATACTTATGTTCACCGACTCTGTACATATGGATGCGCGTATGTACATATATACCGCACTACCATTTGAGTAACTTACTTAGCTTGAACCTGCAATGTTTTTTCATCATCTCCAGATTTTGGCTTAAAAAATGACCTTTTTATAGAAAATTTAATTAAGTCGATAGTTCCACGACACCTTATACAATTAAGCATATTTACGTTATCGACTTTTGCATATTTTCTGCTCAATAATAATTTCGTTTTTGGAAACACAAGATCCCGCCTTTTTGGCTTTAAGAGCTGTAAGATTTACGATAATCCTAGAAGTGGAAGATCATAAATTTATCGATGTTTATACAATTTACAAAAAGATTTTCGATTGTTGACGACTATCGATTTATTAAGCATATGCATGTTAATGGCTTTTTAAAAAATGTTTTTTATTTTGTACATCGAAAAGAAAATCTTTTATTATTGAAAGTGCAAAGTGCAATATAGGTGTGCAAAAGGGCCAAAAATTATGAATAGCATAATTTCAATAAAAAAACGATATCTGCTCGCTGTGCTGGCGGAGAAATGTTGAATAAAGTAGTTTCTTATTTATTAACACAAGACCATAGTCATGCATCATTATATGGGCGATTTTACGGTAAAGGTTAAATGCTTCACGCATGCTTCACCGATTTTGTTTAAATTTTTTTACCTGATAGGGCTATATTTATCATGATTTTAGGTGAAAGAATTATTTGGCGGTCGCTTCTAGTTTTTTTTAAATTGAATTTTGAAAATAATTAAATTTACATGTATTTTGTTGTTGGCCAGTTCTGAGTAAAAAGTCACAATGATGCGCACAGTGGCCTACAAGCGATTTATTTCAAACGATATGTTATTTAGACACAATATGTGTGGCGGCAAACAAAGAGTATTTTATGTTTCAAAAATATTTTTCCTGCAGCACGCTGTATTTCTAAACACTTTGAATTTTCTTTGAATTTAAACAAAATCGGTGACGCATGCAGCTATTTAACCTTTACCCATTGAACATATAGAGTACTCAAACAGCGGATTTTAGTCATTTGATGCTAAAGCGATTTAGTGAGCCCAGAACCCAAAGTGTTTCACGAGTAAGCGATCGGCTTTCTTCGCTTGCAATCCCGAAGAAGCGTTCAACGGCATCAACTCAATCGCAAAGCGATGAGCACGGGTGCAATTCTTTGCGCTGTGCGATGTACAAGCTCACATATAAATGTTTTTTTGGAAGGGGTTTTTTTCTCCAGCCCAGCAAATCGCACAAAATATCGATAGTAATCGGCATTTAGACAAAAGACGCATCACTGACACATAGGTAAACAAACGAAAAGCCACCAAAATATTTTTATTTTGAATATTTTTGACATATTTTAATATTATTTAATTTGCTTTCAGGCACAGAAACTATCTTACTAGGGATAAACAATAACAACAACAGCCATTGGTGACCGCCAAATCACCGCACACCCTCCCAGCCATGTGCAGGTCCTGCTCAGGAGTTTCAGAGCATCACCCAAGCGGCGAATCCGTTCCTGGCTAAGTAAGGCCGCCTATCTCCCCCAGAAAGAGTAATTAGCAACTCATTTTGGTAAAGTTTAACTCACCGATTTTATTAAAATTTTTTTTTACTGATTATTTAATTTGGCAGTTGATTCTAGATTTTTTAAAATGGAATTTTTAACAGAATGAAATTTACGATCGTGGATACTTCCCCAGAAGTATAGGCCTCTCCAAAAAAAAATTTAAAAAAATCTGAGATGTGGCCACATATTTAACCTTTAACGTACATTTTATTATTTTTTATTTAAACAAATTTAACATTTACCCTCTTTGTAAATACTATACATTTACTTAATATATCCTAAACTACTTCATAACAACACTAACGAAGAAACTTAAAATCAATACCAATAATTAATATCAATAGAATGAAAACTTCGGAATTTTATGGATATGCAGGAGCCGTCAAGCATGAAAAATACGGCCTGCGGAAAAGATGTGCCTATGGGCAGCTAAGACGGCCTGCTACCAGCAGATCTTATGATTGCGGTTGGTGGCGCTGCAAATTTGGCCTGCTGTCCAAAATGCAGGATTTGCTGCGTCTGCTGGTGTCGCACTGGAGTTGCCGTCGGATTGGAACAGAGGGACCGGCAAATTTCAATGTGGCTGCTGGCGTTGGACAGGAGCTGTTGCCGTGAGACGGGAGTCGGCAGAATAATTATAATGGACCCTGGCGGATCCCCGCGAGAAACCGACTCACCAGGGTAGGTAAGTATTCAAGCTGAGATAGCTGCGTCGGCTCACAAAAAATCGGATCAAACGGCGCTTTCATCCTAGGTATCTATGGCGTGATGAACGACAACGGAACGATGAGCACGTGTGCAATTCTTTGCACTGTGCGATCGTTTCAATGTGTGCGTAAATGCATATACACACACATGAAACGATCGCACAGCGTTCCGCACACCGCTGTGCGCTTCTTCGGGGTTGCTAACGAAGAAAGTCGATCGCTCGCTCTTGAAACATTTCGGGCTCTGGGTTCCCTATCTCGCCATAGAATCAAATAAATAAAATCCGCTGTTTGAGTACTCTATATGTTCGATGTTTAATGATATTAGTAAACAAATAAACAAAAACAAGGTACGTCCCCTATTTTGTTTACATTTTTTTTTCTGATAGGACTAGATTTATCATGATTTAAGGCGAAAGAATTATTTGGCGGTCGCTTCTAGTTTTTATACCCTTCGACCATTGAAAATGGTAAAAAAAAGGGTATACTAACTTTGTGCAAATGTATGTAACAGGCAGAAGGAGGCGTGGGAGACCCCATAAAGTATATATATTCTTGCTCAGGATCACTAGCCGAGTCGATTGAGGCATGTCCGGATGTCCGTCTGACCAGATGAACATACAGATCTCAGCTATTATAAACGCTAGAGACACCAAATTTGGAATGATGCTTCCTATATACTCGGCGCAGATCAAGTTTATTTATTTATGTTGGATGCCACGCCCACCGCTCACGCAAATCACTATTTTAGTTTTTAAACTGGATTTGTATGCGTCGTAAAAAATAAATAGCTTTCTAACTTTAACATATACTAAGCTGATAGTTATGTCTACTTATTCTCGTAATTTTAATCGGATTGAACCATAAACACAGAAGTTATTCAAGAAAGTATGAGCATAACTCTAAGTGTTTGTGTCAGCTAACACGGGAGGCAGGCGAGCGCGAAGCGCGAGCGCCATCGAGAATAATTTCAAAGCATGTGCATATGTATATGTGTACATATATAGGAACGACTGATGCTTTTCTAACTGGTTTTTAACTGAATTTTGAAAATAATAAAATTTACATGTATTTTGTTGCCTGCCGTCTGCCTGCAACATTTTGTGATGGTACAGTGTCCCACAAACCGATTTATTTCAAACGAAAACTGATCAAACAAGAAAATTTAAAGTGTTTAGAAAAAGCGCTCTGCAGGCAAACAATTTTAGGAAAAATAAAATCGCTTGTAGGACACTGCTCATCATTGTGATGTTTTACTTAGAATTAGCCAACAAAATGCATGTACATTTTATTAAAATTAAATTAATTTATAATTATAATTATTTCACCTAAAATCATGATAAATATAGCCCTATCAGTAAAAACAAAATCGGTGATGGAGGCGGCTATTAAACCTTTACCAAAAACAATTATAGTTACATATATTGTAGTTGTTTGCTTTTACAAAATATGTAATATAATTATATAATATGTTATATAGGGTTTTGGCTACCTTTGTTTTTGTATCATGGCATGGCTCAAGCCAGCCACCAAAATAATAATATGATTATGAATATTAAAAATATTTAATCAATAAATTATAAATACACATGTTCACAGATGTTTAAAGATATTAGCGCCAAATAACCATTTTTACTCACAGTAATTCGGTCTTTTAGCTCTCGATGGCAAAGACAAAAACAATCACACAGTTGATTTCACACAATGCCCTCAACTGTCAGGGACCCCGGCTACCAAACATAAATAGGTTTTCAAGCATTTACCTGTTGTCAAACTTCACAACCAACACATATATATGTTATATAAATATATGTATATATATACGAGCTTTGCATACACGCACACATTGAAACGGTAGCACAGAGCAAAAAAGTTCGCGCACGCTTATCGTTCCGATGTCGTTGTGATACTGAAGTAGTTTTGATGCAATGCGCGGTTTGAACTGAGAACCGAAAATGCAGCCGTCCTAGTCGTGCGTTCAGCTGAAGTCTCTACTCTCAATGGTTCGGACTCTGGGGCGGCTGGATCGAAGAAATTAGCGGCAGCAGCTTCAACTGCAGTTTAAGGTCTCTATGTGTTCACTGCTTAGTGATATAATGATGATTTTACTGTTCAAAACATGATCACACTGGTCATATTAGTTGAGAATTTGTATAGAGCTGTAAAACTATTGTCGGTAATATCGATGGGAGGCCTTCATCAGGAACCCTCGATGGCGTTTTTTAACTTCTAGTAATCAACGCAAGTTTAAAAAAATAAATGCAACGGATAAATTTCTAACTATAAACTATTATATTTGCATATAAATATATTACTTAACATCCATCAATTTAAAGACAAAACCAGTTAATCGGTGCAAGGTGCGGCAGTAAAATAGATCCAAAAACGGAAATATGAGTTCAAAAAAATATTTGAGTTTGATTGTTCTCAGCACTTTAAAAAATAATATTGGGTTCCTTTTTTATTTAAAATTGTTGTACATTTTTGTTTTAAAAATATACAAAATAACGGCCTGACACATAGATAGCTCTACTAGAATTAAATTAATATTTTTCTCACTTGGCCCTAACCTCTAAAAGACGCTTGTATAAATTTGACAATTTTGGGATCATATTGTGAGTTATAGCATTTTCAGTGAAGCAACTTTTGCTTTTGTGGAGAAAACTGATAAAAAGTAATTTCTCGTGTGGATAAAATATTGATTTTTTAAGGGAAAAATTCAGTAGAAGCAACAACTTGACTTAATATCGAGTTTCCAGGCACTGGTATGCACTATTGGTATGCCAAGTTTAGACGTGGTGAAATGAGCACCAAAGACGGTGATCCCAGTGGACGCCCAAAAGAGGTGGTTACCGACAAAAACATTAAAAAAATTCACAAAATGATTTTGAATGACCGTAAATTGAAATTTAAAGATATAGCAGAAACTCTGCGCAAGTTTAATTTTGAGCAACAACACGGACGGGTTGATAATTCGGAGCAGTGTTTCGAGATAATCAAGCGTAATAAGCCCTAGTTCTTGCATCGATCTGACAAAGAAAAAATCCATGAATTGGGCTTCGTATTGTTTCCGCATCCCCCGTATTCTTCAGTTCTGGCCCCCAGCGACCTGTTCTCGGATCTTAAAAGAATGCTCGCTGGGGGAGAAATTTTCGTCGAATGACGAGGTTATCGCTGAAACTGAGGCCTATGTTCGGGCAAAGGATAAATCGTACTACAAAAATGGTATCAGAAAGTTGGAGGGTCGCGATAATCAGTGTATGGGGAAATATGGTAAATAAACAAAAAGAATTTTGACAAAAAAAAATTGTTTCGTTGGTTGTACAGCTCTATTGTATGGGAAGTTGAAAATGGCACATTTGTACTGAATATTTTCGTTTTATCTTGCTGAGTTCTATAAATTCATGCAAAACATCATTCAGTTGAGATGGGTACATTTTCACCTCACCTCACCTATTTTCTGCTTTTCACGATCTTTTTATATTTATCACGTATTGTTTGAATTAATAAGACTTTTGGAGTTTTTATTAAAAAAATCGTTTATGAAATTTAAAAAACAGTTTGCCTAAAAACAAGCCGAAAATTTTGGGTGAAACTCTTCTACTGACAATTGGCTGACACAATCACTTGATTTTATGCTCATACTATCTTGAATAACTTCTGTGTTTATGGTCCGATTCGATTTTTTTCTTACGACGCTGACAAATCGAGTTTAAAAACTAAATTAGTGATTTTCGGGGGCGGTGGGCGTGGCATCCAACAAGTAAACTTTATCTCCGCCGAGTATATAGGAACCTTCATTCCAAATTTGGTGTCTCAAGCATTTATAATAGCTAAGATCTGTGTGTTCATCTGGTCAGACGGACATCCGGACAGACAGACGGACATGGCGGTCTGTGGGGTCTGCTACGCCTCATTCTGCCTGTTACATACATTTGCACAAAGCTAGTATACTCTTTTTTGACCATTTTCAATGGTCAAAGAGTATAACAAAGATAGTTTATTTTCGATCCCACTCAGCTAAACTAACTTACACTAGACTTCAAAACATTTCTTTCCAATTCTACTTAAAATATCTTAGTTTATAATATTGGCGACCCTGACCATGCCGTCCTGCCCTGCGACTGTAGGAAGGTTGTCCTCGGCGATCACGATGAGCTCTCCGTCGTGGACGCTGCTGGTGCCATTTGCCCCGCACTTGTTGACCCAGCACAGACTCGCGGAACCATCGCTGCCAGAACCGTTGACAGACCGACGAAACAAGTCGCCATCGCCGCAAGCAACTAAGATCCGTTTAGTCCAGGGTCTGGGGGGCGAGTAGGAACCCGTCTGTCAGCAGGTGCCCGGATGTTAGGGCTTCTCCGTCGCTGGGTCTTGCCTGATTGCTCCGATAGGTCGCGAGTTGAGCACGTCCTCTATGCAGCTCCTCAGTGGACAATCACACTCTGCCCACCACTCGTAAGAAAAGGTGCTTAGCAGTTTTGGCACCTTTCTCCAATTGTCCTCCCATGTGCGGAGCCCTCGGTGGTGGAACGCAAATGCGCATAAATCAAATTCCCGGATTGCGTCCACCTGTGCCTCTATCCTGTCCCGTTGAACTGGCGACTCGCTTCGACGAGATTCGTCGCGTTGTCGCAGTGCACGATCGGCGGACATCCTCGGTGACCAACGAACCCTTGAAAACGTAATAAAAAGGAGTCAGTGGAAAGATCAGACACAACTTCTATATGAACTGCCTTGGACGCCAACCAACGAACAGTGCTTGTAGGACTCTCAGCAACGAAAATACACACAAAGTTTCCTTATCTTCTCTAGAATTTCCTCGGATGTTTCGAAATGCGGATTTACGGGCCACTCTTCTTCTATTTTTTAGCTCGATTTGTAAGCGACGTGTAAAAGATTCAACTTTCAGACTTCGACACATAGTTAGCTGACTATAATATCTATCTTTTCTCTAAATTTCAATCCGATCGGACAATAAACACAGAAGTTATAGAAGAAAGTATGAGCATAACTCCAAGTGCTTATGTCGGCTAACAAGGTGGACAGGCGAGCGCGAAGTGCAGCGCCATCTGTCGATAACTAGCGATGTGGCTACTTGAGGCACTTGTTCGCGGAACACTGTGTGGCTATAAGGCACTGATACGCGACCCGATATCCTTTTCAGTTAGGACATTGCTCGGGCGCCCAATTATAAGACGTTTGACAGTTTTTTTAGGCCATGGATTTTAAAAAAATTCATGGACTATTGTGTTTGTCGGAACGGAATTGTGCGTAACAGGCAGAAGGAGGCTTCTCCGACCCCATAAACTATATATATTCTGAATCAGTATCAGTAGCCGAGTCGATTGAGCCATGTCTGTCTGTCCGTCTGTCCGTCTGTCCGTCTGTCCGTCTGTCTGTCTGTATGAACACCTGGATCTCAGAAAGTATAAGAGCTAGAGTCATCAAATTTTGCGACAACATACGTATATATTGCAGTGTCTCAAAGTTTTTTTAAAATTTGGACACGCCCCTTCCCGCCTCCGTAAATCAGTAATAACTATTTAAAAACTACAATATTAGCTCA